>JACYFF010031955.1:26145620-26162755 GCA_017589665.1 Selenicereus undatus
CCCCACCAGAAATGGTTTATAATGGCTTGAATGGAATGACAGAGTTCTTGTGGAAACTTGAAGATACTCATGGATTAGGTCGGGATAGCTTGAGCCACAACTTTGATCAGCACTTCCCTTCCTGGCCACGATACAAGTCTCCACATTCAACTCGACATTCTACTCTTGATACGGTCCACAAGAAAGAGAAAAGGCTTCTTCTTCGACCTTCGCACAACCGTTGGCAAGCCGAGAAACTTGTCGTGGGATAGAACCTCTTTTATGTCAAGAGTTAAGGCAATAGCCGCTCGTCTATCATGAGGAACACCCTTGCTAAAAGAGACATGTCTTGTCAAAGTTAAATCGTTGACCCCACGCTGCCTCATATTCTTGAAGAACTCTTTTTAACAGTTCTAGCTTGGTTTAAGTTAGACCCACAAAATATAACTGTATCGTCCGCAAACATCAAATGGGAGATTGCGGGGGCATTGTTACATATTCGGTATCCGTGCAAGGAAGATTGCGCCACTACCCATTTAAATAATCCATTAAGGCCCTCCAAGCAGAACAAGAACAAAAAAGGGGATATGGGGCCCCTTTGCCGCAGCCCTCTACTAGGGATGATGTTCCCCCGCGGTACCCCATTCACTAAAAAAGAAAAAGATGCTAACAGAACGCAACGCATCTAATAAGTGCTTAAAATGTACATATTTTAGGGCTATTTTGCCACGTTTTTAGGGTAATTTTGTGCTTAATAATGTTATTTACTCTCTTATTCTCGATTTATGCTTGGGTGTAGTTGTTTTATGTGCTTTGCAGGATTTTTAGTCTTGTCACCCAGTATTTGCCCTTCAATGATTGTATTTTGACCTCCCACAGTCAACCATGAGTTGCCACGGTCGGACCGTCATGGATGCCATGGACCGTGGTGGGCCTATAACTGTTGCCTCTTCATTTTTCCTTGGCTGTGTGGCTGACAATGCTTGACATTTTCTATAAATAGCGACGCCTGCAGTAGAAGGAAGCAACTACTCAATCATCTCCTAGAGTATTTCAAGCAATAGCATAGTTTAGATTAGTCTTTTCTCTCAAATTTCGTAGTTTTTAGTTTGTTTTGTTTCGCGAGAATTTCGAGTGTGAGAGTTTTTGATTCTAAGACGGTTGTGAAGCCCTTGGTGAAGGCCATCTCAATTGAATTGCTTTTGCTCAGATTTTCCCAAGTCTTTGGTTAGGTTATCTTTTCAATGATGTCTGAGTAGTTTTCTTAGCCAAGGGATTGAGTAATTTGTGAAAGATATTGGATCATGTTTTAGTTTGTTCAATTGTGCTATTTTCATAATTGGTTTGATTTGTCTATTAAGTGTTTTGTATGTTGTGGGTTGATTTTTGGCCAAAATTTACTTACACTATTGAAACAACCGAGTGAATATTCGAAAGAAGACATTTGGTTGTTGAACTGCTTGATTAGACTTAACATAACTTTGACTCGACTAAGAGATTCATATGCTAAGAAGGCTAGTGAGTAATCAAATATATTAAACTTGGATTAAGTCAAATTAGTTTGAGAGAACGACGTTTGCTTAGTTTAGGCAAATTTAGTTGATTTCGAAAGAATAGACTGAATTTCTGAAAAAGATTACAATTCCTCGAAATCTACCCATTAAAAGAATAGTACATGTTTATCAGATTTGATCCAATTCTCTTGTACAATTACAAAAATTCCTAGATGTTTTTCTCTTATTGATTTAGTTAAGTTTTATTTGCAATTGTTAATAAAAATTCACTCGAATATAGTTTCGCTTAGCACATTTCGATAGGTAAAACTTAGTAAGTTTCTTTGGTCCCTAAGGAACGATAACCCTGTCTATACTACATCTACCCGTGTGCTTGCAGCAGTAGAAGTAGTAGTAGTCACAACCTACACATACCACATCAAGTGTTTGGCATCGTTGCCAGGTAGATGTCCTGTGAGCTTTTGAGCTTTAAGAGGCTATTTATCATTTTTAGTCTCATGTTTTTCTTCATGTGTGACTCTTCCTTGACGTCATTTCTCTAGAACTTGCTTTGATTCTCCTTCAAGATCACATTTCATAAATGCATTTAGGTAATATGCTTAAGGCATTTTTCTTTATTTGATTTATTTGAAACCCACGGCCAAATTGCCACCCTTGTTATATATTGTATCCCTTTGTTAGCCCCTTTGAGCCTGTATCCATGTTTCTTGATTTAACCCTCCTATTTTTAGCCCACGGCCACACACTTATCTTACCCTTAAGCCAAGGCTAAGAGGAGCGCTATTTTCTTTTGCATCAATTTGATAGGATGTTAGTAAGGTGGATTGTTATTATTTTAGACGTCAAGGATGGCTAAGGAAAAGCTTGGTATGCAATTTGGAAAGTTTTTAGATGTCCTTTAGAAACTCTACACAAACATACTGTTCACGGAAGCCTTGACCCAAATGCCTTCATATGCTAAATTCCTACAAGAAATTTTGTCTAACAAAAGAAAGTTAGAAGAACATGAAATGGTAGCTTTGAATGAAGAGTGTAGTGCGACAATTAAAAATAAGCTGCCTGCTAAGTTAAAAGACCCTGACAGTTTTTCAATTCCCTACCTGATAGGAAAAGTGCCTATAAACCGTACTTTGTGTGATCTAGGGTCGAGTGTAAGCTTGATGCCTATTTCTCGGTGTGAAAAATTAGAATTAGGGGAGTTAAGACCAACTACTATCTCCTTGCAGTTAGCAAACCATTTTGTAAAATACCCTGTGGGTATTTTAGAGGATGTCCCAATAAAAGTAGGAGATTTATATGTACCACTAGACTTTGTTATTCTGGAAGTGGAAGAGGATACGCAGACCCCAATCATTCTTGGGGGGCCATTTTTTGCCACTGCAGGGTGCCATATTGATGTAACAAATAGTACACTAACTTTCGATGTGGGTGATATTCACGTGGAATTCAATTTACTAAAAGCTGCTAAGTTCCCTTCTATATCTGATGAACGTAATAAGATTGATGTGGTTGATAATTTAATACGAAAAACTGCATCTAACATTAATTCTAAAGATCCACTTAAGCACTTGATGTTGAATAATAGCACTACTGAGGATGAAAACCCCGAAGTAGCCGAATGTGCTAAATTCTTAGAAGTTTCTCTACCAGATACGCCCTCCTTTACTAAGGTGGAATTACAGCAAGATGAAAATAAACCTTTGACTAATTTGGCAAAAGCCCCCGAGGAAGAGTTAAAGTCACTCCCTTCATCATTGAGGTATGATATCCTTGGACCAAAATCTACATATCATGTGATTGTGAATGCAAATCTAAATGCTACCCAAGTTGACTCCTTGCTTAGAGTGCTAAGAAAGCATTGTAAAACCATAAGGTACACCATGGATGACTTAAAAGGGATTCATCCTTCACTGTGTATGCATCGAATCTTGATGGAGGACGATCATAAGTCGTCAACTGAACAACAAAGGAGATTAAACCCTAGCATGCAAGAAGTAGTTAAAAAGGAAATTTTGAAGTTTTCTCGGACATGTCGGTTTTTACCGATGGTTCATAAAAGATTTTTCAAGTATTGCAAAACCTCTCACCCAATTGCTTGTCAAGGATGCACCTTTTGAATTTAACGAAGAATGCTTGAGTGCTTTTCACAGATTAACAGAGGCATTAATCACTGCCCTCGTAATGCGGGCTCCAGACTGGAAGCTGCCTTTCGAAATTATGTGCGAAGCAAGTGACAATGTTGTAGGGGCAGTTTTAGGTCAACCTAAGGATAATAAAACATATGTTATATATTATGCAAGACACACTCTTGACGATGCCCAAGTCAACTATGCCACGACCGAAAAGGAGTTCTTAGCAGTTGTCTTTGCCTTAGAAAATTTTTGGTACTATTTAATCAATTCCAAGGTCAAAGTTTTCACGAATCATGCCGCTGTGAGACATTTAATGAAGAAACCTGATTCCAAACCTCGACTCATTCGATAGGTCCTCCTCCTTCAAGAGTTCGATTCAGAAATTAAAGACAAGGCAGGATTGGCAAATGTGATTGCAGATCACCTATCTCGTTTAGGCCCATAATCTACTCCTAATGAGGAGCTTCCAATTGATGATTCTTTTCCCGATGAGCACTTATTGGCTATATCCCAGCAAATTGCTCCATGGTATGCTGATATGGTGAACTTCAAAGTGTGTGGCGTGTTACCTCCAGGATTATCCTATCAACAAAAAAGGAAGTTCTTTACGGATGGTAAATACTATGTGTGGGAAGACCCTTTCCTTTATAAGCTATGCGGAGATGGGATTTATAGAAGATGCTTGCCTGAAGAAGAGGTTGTAGTGTCTTACACCATTGTCATGCCTCAACCTATGGTGGTCACTTTGGACCAAACAAAACCATTGCGAAGGTACTCCAAGCAGGTTCCTATTGGGTCATACTCTTTAAGGACACAAGGAAATTTATCATGACATGTGATAGATGTCAGCGAGCAGGGAACATTTACAAGAGGCATGACATGCCTCAAAGTCGCATACTCAAAGTAGAGTTGTTTGATGTATGGGGGATCGACTTTATGGGTCATTTTCCTCCTTCCCATAAAACCCTTTATCTCCTTGTGGAAGTTGACTATGTCTCTAAGTGGGTGGAAGCCATTGCATCCCCCACAAATGATTCAAAAGTTGTCCTTAAATTTCTGAAGAAAAATATCTTCACACGATTTGGCACACCAAGAGCTCTTCTAAGTGACAACGGCACACATTTTTGTAACAAGCCTCTTGAGTCACTCTTTAAAAAGTACGGGATTTTCATAAGGTCGTTACGCCTTATCATCCCCAGATAAGTGGGCAGGTAGAACTCTCGAATAGAGAATTGAAAAACATATTAGAAAAAACGGTGGATCGGTCCCGAAAAGATTGGTCTTTGAAGCTATATGATGCTCTGTGGGCATACCGAACCGCTTATAAGATTCCTCTAGGCACCACACCATACCGGTTAGTGTTTGGAAAGCCTTGTCACTTGCCAGTGGAACTGGAGCATAAGGCCTATTGGGCCATAAGGACACTCAATTTTGACCTCAAAGTCGTAGGAAAACGAAGATTCCTGCAATTAAACGAGCTCGACGAACAAAGATTGAAGGCTCATGAGAATTCCCGCACTTACAAAGGGAGAACTACGAAATGGCATGACAAAAACATTGTGCCAAAGCATTTTGACAAAGGTGAAATGGTCCTCTTATTCAACTCACGGTTGAGATTGTTTCCGGGTAAACTAAAATCTCGATGGTCGGGGTGATTTACCGTTACCAAGGTTCAAACCAGTGGAGCAGTGGAGATATGGAGTGAGTCTACCAGAGCTTTCATAGCCAATGGATAGCGATTGAAGCCATATTTAGTGGGACAACCAATTGAAAACATCAATGTTCATGTGCTATCAGATCCGGTTCAATCATGGAAGAAAGGGGTCAAGTATAGCAAAATTTTCAGGTACCCCTTTCTGACTATTCTGTTTACCCCCCCTTACCTTTTATTATCATGTGCCCACATTGAGGGCAACGTGTGATTCAAGCATGGGGGGTGAGTAAGTTATTACATTTGACGTCTGATGCCCATTTTCTTATTTGGTGTGTTTGTTTTTGCTTTGTATATATTTTTAGTGGTTGTTTTTGTTTTGTTTTAAGTAGTGCATTTAGTTTTCTTGTAGGTTGCATTTTAGCTTCCTTCTTTTGTTAGTTTCTTTTGCATTTTAGTTTGCATTGTTTGTAGGAGCATGCACGCATTTGTCTAAAAAAAAATATGCACATAAAAAATCCTCCAATGATGATCTTTATAGAACTGTTGGCTTTCTTTGGGTAGTTTGATACTTAGATTCGCCCAAATTGTGCGTAAAAATTTGCAAATTAGTTTTCGAACTGAATTCTACATTTTGACAATATGTTGGATGCAAACTGATTTTCCCCATAAAGTCTTTACATGAAATTCTGGCATGTGTTTGCTTGTGAGGTAGTTTTGGCTTTGCTAGATGTCCCGTGAGCTTTTGAGCTTTAAGAGGCTATTTATCATTTTTAGTATCATGTTTTTCTTCATGTGTGACTTTTCCTTAACGTCATTTCTCTAGAACTTGTTTTGGTTCTCATTCAAGATCACATTTCGCAAATGCATTTAGGCAATATGATTGAGGTGTTTTTCTTTGTTTGATTTATTTGAAACCCACGGCTAAATTGCTACCCTTGTTATATATTGTATCCCTTTGTTAGCCCCTTTGAACCTGTATCCATGTTTCTTGATTTAACCCTCCCATTTTTAGCCCATGGCCAAACACTTGTCTTACTCTTAAGCCAAGGCTGAGAGGAGCATTATATTCTTTTGCATCAATTTGATAGGGTGTTAGCAAGGTGAATTGTTATTATATTTGGTGAATTTTTGGTTGTTTCGTGCAGGGGTATAGTAAAAAAAAGGAAAAAAACAATAACTCCCTATTTTATTGTATAATGTTTAGAGAAGAGTTCGACTTTAAAGTTCATTATGGAATTCCTTTGGCTATTCCTCTTTAAAAAAAAATCAGAAAAAAAAATTTCGAAGAAAGTGATTAGCCTTGGTGGGAATAAAAGCTATATTTGGTTTTCGAGTCTATCTCTTTTCATTTTGGGATTTAGTTTGTTGATGAATTGATATGGCTTGAGGAAGATGTAGCATGATGCATTGGAATTGTTTAGGCTCTTAGTCTATGGCTTTTAGCTCCTCATTTCCAAAAACGTTTGTTCCCCTCTTACCTTTACCCTAAGCCTCGTTACATCCCTATAAAAGTACTCATGATTGTTTAATGTATTAGCATTTTCATGGTGGCGAATTTGAAAATCTTATCAAGCCTATGGTAGATTTGTGTCAAAGGAATGAGAATTGAGAAAACCCTCATATTTATATATTGTCAAACACATGAGTGCTAAGTGTTTATGCCCCTCAAATAGGTCTATCGGGCGATATTAAGAAGCTATTTTAGGAGGAGTTGGATATGGTCATCCAGGATGTACCTCGGAGCGAGAAAATTTTCATAGGAAGCGAGTTTAAGGGCCATATTGGCGTTGACTCAGACAGGTATGATACGATCCACGAGGGTTTTGGTTTTGGGGAGATAAACAATGGAGGTGTTTCTGTGCTGGACTTCGCCGTGGCCTATGAATTGTTGGTGGTCAACTCCTATTTCAAGAAGAAGGAGGACCACTTGGTAACCTTCAAGAGTGGCTCCTTAAAGACCCAAATTGATTACTTCCTGATGAGGGCGGATAATCGAAGGTCTTGTAAGGATTGTAAGGTGATTCATAGGGAGTATCTAGGGTCTCAGCATAGGTTACTAGTGTTGGATGTGGAGTTCAAATGTTTAAAGTGAAGAAGAGAAGAGTCAGGGACCCTAGAGTTAAGTGGTGGACACTCACGAAGGAGAACGCCGGGTTATTATGAGAGAGGATTACTGAAGAAAGAGCTTGGAGGCGGGTAGAGGATCCAGATACAATGTAGGAGGCAATGGCAGACTGTATTCGGAGGTCAGCTAAGGAAATCATAGGTACTTTTAGAAGAGGTGGTAACAAAATGAAGGGTGCCTGGTGGTGGAACGAGGAGATAAAGGAGAAAGTGAAGGAGAAAAAAGAGGTTTATGCTGATTTTATGAACAGTGAAGCAGATGAAGAGAGAGAGAGAGAGATTAGGAGAGTCAGGTATAAGACAGCTAAGAAGGCAGCCAAGAAAGCTGTGGTAGTAGCTAAAAGCATGGCTTTTGATAGGTTATATCATAGACTGGAGACCAAGGAAGGGGATAAGGAAGTCTTCAAACTAGCGAGGGCTAGGGAAAGAAAAACAAGGGATTTAGGTGTTGTGACGTGCGTCAAGGATGAAAATGGTAAAGTATTGTCTGAGGATGCGGAAATCAAGGAGAGATGGCAAAGGTACTTTTTCAAACTCCTCAATGGGGAAGTGATGGAAGATTCCCGTAGTAGGGGTAGAGAATGTAATGAGAGGCGACTTGATCCGCGAATGTGTGGTCCTATCACGAAGGACAAGATTAAAGAGGCCTTAAAGAAGATGATCAATGGGAAGGTAGAGGGTCCAGATCAGATACCGGTGGAAGTATGGAAGTGTTTGGGTGAAGAATGATTAGAGTGGCTGACAGAGCTTTTCAATGTTATTTTTAGAATCGCTAAGATGCCCAGAGAATGGATGTGTAGTACAGTCATCCCTCTTTACAAAAACAAAGGTGATATTCAATATTGTAATAATTTTAGGGGTATTAAGTTGCTTAGCCACACTATGAAGTTATGGGAGAGGGTGATTGACAAAAGGTTGCAGAAGGATATTTCGATTTCAGAGAATCAATTTGGTTTTGTGCCAGGCAGGTCGACCATTGAGGCGATTTACCTCCTTAGAAGGCTCATGGGTTTGTACCGAGATAGAAAGGCAGATCTTCATATGATGTTCATTGACGTGGAAAAAGTATATGATAGAGTTCCGCGTGAAGTGTTATGGAGATGCTTGGAAAAGAAAGGAGTGTCACCCTTGTATATTCGAGTTATTAAGGATATGTACAAGCGAAGTAGGACGAGTGTTAGGACGCCAGGAGGGGTCACCAATGACTTCTTCGTTGGTATGGGCCTGCATCAGGGTTCCGTCTTAAGCCCTTTTCTTTTCACTATAGTTATGGATGAACTTACAAGAGCGATTCAAGATGAGTTACCATGGTGTATGCTATTTGCAAATGACATTGTGCTTATTGATAAGATCAGACAGGGAGTTATTGACAAGTTGGAGCGATGGAAGCATATGCTGGAAGCTAGAGGTTTTAGATTAAGTAGATTGAAAATGGAATATCTTCATTGTTGTTTCAGTGGAAGGGTAGATGCAGGGGCAGAAGTCACCCTAAATGGGAGGTCGATACCTAAGGTCGATAAGTTTAAGTATCTACGCTCGATCATTCAGCAGAATAGGGATATTGATGAAGATATTAACCAGCGAATAAGAGTGGCCTGGTAAAAATGGAAGTTTACCTCAGGTGTGCTATGTGATAAGAGGGTGCCCCTAGGATTGAAAGGTAAAGTCTATCGTATGGTAGTTAGACCGACTGTCCTCTATGGATCGGAATGCTGACCTCTAAAGAAGACGCAAGTTCAAAGGTTGATGGTAGCAGAGATGAGGATGATTATGTGGATGTGTGGTTTTACGAGAATAAACAGGATTAGGAATAGAGTAATCAGGGACTTAGCTAAAGTAGCTCCCATCAAAGATAAGATGAGAGAAATAAGACTCAGATGGTTTGGTCATGTGAAAAGGAGGAGTGTGGATGCTCCAGTGAGAAAATGTGAGATGCTCAACATCCCTGAAGGCAAAAGAGGGAAGGGTCGACCAAAGAAGAGTTTGGACGAGGTGATTAGAGAGGACTTGAAAGCTGTAGGTTTGACGGAGGGCCTGGCTCAAGATAGGAGGCTGTGGTGGGAAAGGATTAAGATCTTAGATCACAGATAGTCATCTCCGTAAATGTTTTTTTTTTTTTTGGTTGCAGTGGCTTAGTGCTGGTAGTGGTTATCGTATGTCGTGTTTGTTTGCAGGTAGTACTTTCTTATGGGAAGAGACAGTCTGATTGTTAAAGTATATTACCTTCCTCTGTTATATTGTTCTTATGTTTCATAACCTCATAAACTTGTCCTTTTAATTTATCTTAGTTATTCCTTGCTACGTGGCCTTAATTTTCCCCATTAAATGTTTCATAAAAGCTTTCTTCTCTAAAATATTTTCATAGAATCCTTTTTGTGGGTCTCGTGGAATCAGCCTCTCTAGGGGGTAGGAATGCCGGTAGGAGTAAGGTTGCCTACAGCTGGATCTCCCCAGACCCCGCGAAAGCAGGACCCACACTGGGAGGTGGTGGTGGTGTTGTTGTTGTTATGAGTGTTGCGTGTCACATAACTATAGTGAGGTTCTACCGGCCTTGCTAGTCTTACCCGTTTCATGTGCCAGAATGATTGTATTTGACAATTTGAAGAAAGATTGGTTCAAATTTTACATTTTGTCCTATTAAGCGTTCCTGAAATTTCATTCCCTATTTTGTTTGCTATACCTTTGGAACATCCTTGCCATTTGAATGTTACCTATATCTATCCTGAGGAGGTTGTGTATATTCTTTTTAGTCTTTGCATTGGTTGAGGACAAGCAACAGTTTAAGTATGGGGAGTTTGATAAGTGCTCAAAATGTACATATTTTTAGGGCTATTTTGCCTCGTTTTTAGGAGAATTTTGTGCTTAATGATGTATTTACTCTCCTATTCTCGATTTATGTCTGGGTGTAGTTGTTTTATGTGTTTTGCATGATTTTTAGTCTTTTTACCCAGCATTTACCCTTCAATGGCTGTATTTTGACCTCCCCCACGGTCAACCATGAGTTGCCACAACCATAGAGCAAAGAAAGATAAAGAAATCTGGTTCTAGCATAGACCACAGTCGGGCCGTGGTGGGCCTATAACTGTTGCTTCTTCGTTTTCCCTCGGTTGTGTGACTGAGAATGCTTGACGTTTTCTATAAATAGCGAAGCCTCCAGCAGAAGGAAGTAACTCCTCTATCATCTCCTAGAGCATTTCAAGCAATTACATAGTTTAGATTAGTCTTTTCTCTCAAATTTCGTAGTTTTTAGTTTGTTTTGTTTGGTGAGAGTTTCGAGTGTGAGAGTTTTTGATTCTGAGGCGGTTGTGAAGCCCTTGGTGAAGGCCATCGCAATCGAATCGCTTTTGCTCAAACTTTCCCCAATCTTTGGTTAGTTTATCTTTTCAATCATGTATGAGTAGTTTTCTTAGTCTAGGGATTTAGTAATTTGTGAAAGATATTGGATCATGTTTTAGTTTGTTCAATTGTGCTATTTTCATAATTGGTTTGATTTTGTCTATCAAGTGTTTTGTATGTTGTGGGTCGATTTTTGGCCAAAATTTACTTGCACTATTGAAACAATTGAGCGAATATTCGAAAGAGAACATTTGGTTGTTGGACTACTTGATTAGACTTAACATAACTTCGACTTGACAGAGATATTTATATGTTAAGAGGGCTAGTGAGTAATCTAATATATTAAACTTGGATTAAGTCAAATTAGTTTGAGAAAACGACATTTGCTTAGTTTAGGCAAATTTTGTTGATTTCGAAAGAATAGACTGAATTTCTAAAAATGATTACAATACCTCGAAATCTACCAATTAAAAGAACAGTGCATGTTTATCAGGTTTGATCCAATTCTCTTCCACAATTACGAAAATTCCTAGATGTTTTTCTCTTATTGATTTAGTCAAGTTTTATTTACGATTGTTAATTGAAATCCACTCGAATATAGTTTCGTTTAGCACATTCCGATAGGTAAAACTTAGTAAGTTTCTTTGGTCCCTGATAGGGGTGTTCATCGGTCCAAACCTGGACCGGATCGGGTTGGACCGAGGACCGAATAAGAGGAAAGTTATGGACTGTGGACTGAACCGAATAAGTCAAGGACCGAACTGGGACCGGACCGAAAAAAATCGGATCGGACCGAGTTGTCAACCTAGCAAATTTTTACGATATGAACATCTTATATTTATTTTAATATGAATAATTTCAACATATTTTCACCATGAAAAACAAATTAATATTCTTGAACGTTTGAGAAATTATAAGTTGCAAAAGAAAATTAAAATTGAATAAATAAAAAGTCGGTTCTCAAAATTTTTTTATTTGATCCTCGGTCCGGACCGTTGGAACGGTGGACTGGACCGGATCGGACCGAAGACCGAATAAAAAAAAATTGTGGACCGTGGACCAAACCGAATTCATTCAGTTCGGTCTAATCCGGTCCGGTCTAGGCCGTTCTTCGGTCCGGTCTGGGTTTGTACCGAATAATGAACGCCCCTAGTCCCTAAGGAACGATAACCCTATCTATACTACATCTACCCGTGCACTTTCGGCAGTAGAAGTAGTAGTAGTCACAACCTACACATAGCACATCAAGTTTTTGGCGCCGTTGCCGGGGACTAAATTGCTAACTATTGAGTATTGTCTTACGAAAGTGACTAAGCATTGTTTTGATTTGTTTTTCTTGTTATTTTTCTTTTTCCTATTTAATTGCGCTGGTAGTGTTGGTGAAGTGCTTGTAGGAACTTTTCCTAGTTTATGCGAAGTCTGATCTTGTACGAGCTCAATCCAAAAATTGAGAGGACTTTTCACTTAAGAGGGAAAAAGCAGAGAATTAAAGAACAAAGGTGTGAAGCAAGAACGGATTCAAGCATGGATGGTGAAGAAAGAAGGATCCTTCGTGATTTCGTTACCCCCGCAGTCCAAGGGATTGCCTCCAGCAGTGCTCGACCTGCGGTACATGCCAATAACTTCGAACTCAATCCAGCACTGATTTCGATGGTGCAATAATCTCAGTTCGGCGGAACTCCCTTGGAAGATCCAAATCTCCAACTCTCTGTGTTCTTAGAGGTGTGAGATACGCTAAAGTTAAAATGAGTCTCCAGTGATGCGATTCGCCTACGCTTATTCCCTTTCTCATTGAGGCATAAAGTAAGGGCGTGGTTGCATTCCTTGCCGTCTAGTTGCATAACGATTTGGGACGAGTTGGCAAAAGTTTTTCTCACCAAATTCTTTCCCCCGAGCAAGACAACGAGCCTGCGAAATTAGATTACCAACTTTCTGTAAAGATAAGATGAGACGCTCTATGGAGCCTAGGAGCATTTTAAGGATTTGCTGCGTTTGTGTCCCCATCATGGTCTTCAACGCTGGATGATTATCCAGGCATTTTATAATGGTGTGACCCAAGCTGTGAGGTCCACCATTGATGCAGCAGTAGGAGGAATTCTAATGAGCAAGACCGAGGATGAAGCGTATAGTTTTATCGAGGAGATGGCGCTAAATAATTTTTAATGGTCCACTGAACGAACCCAACCCAAGCGGGTTCGAGGCAAGTTTGAAGTCGATGCTCTAACTTTACTTTTTGCTAAAGTAGATGCCATGACTCAAAGATTGAACCGACTGAATGTGAATGCTATTAATTCTAATGCCCCTTCCCCTTGTGATACCTGTGGTTCAATTGATTATATAACTTTTCATTATCCAATTGGGAGTCCTGCTTCCCAAGAATCAAATGAGGTTAATTATGTTCAAAATTTCAACCCAAGACCGACCCATGACCCTTACTCTAATACTTACAATCCGACTTGGAAGAATCACCCAAATTTCTCTTATAGGTCGAATTCAAACTCTGTGAATATGCCTCCTATAAATGCTAGAGTACCCCCCTGGTTTTCAAAGGCCCCCATTCCCTTCTCAGATGCCCCAAAAGACCAACTTAAAAGCAATTATGGAAAGCATGTTTATGGCACAACATAAACAAGATGAGTACATTAAGCAATTAGCCACCAAGGTTGATGTGCTTACAACTCATAATAAGACGTCAGAGGCCCAGATTGCCCAAAAAACTACTTTTTCATATGCACCGTAAGATAGACTACCTAGCGAACCTGAGCTTAACCCAAAGGAGCAATGCAATGGAATGCTTCTACGAGTAGGCAAGCAACTAGAAGGACCTAAGGAAATTACCGACAATGAGTCTTCGCAAGTTACGAATGAGGACGTTGAGGAGGTAGAGAAAGAAATATCCTCCCCGTTAGGAGATAATTTGTCGCATTTTACATGCCTTTTTCACCCACTTTTAGCTCGTTTAATAACTTAATATTTAGGATTTTTACTTTTTTTATTTATGTTTTGTAGGAAATAATGTCAAATCAAGCAAACGCCGCGAAAAGGAGCGATGACGGGACAAAGCGAAGAAAAACAGCAAAAACCGGCAAAAAAGGACGAACCGGGGACCGGACCACCGTGCCAGAGGAATGGAACGGTGTGGCCGTGCCATGTGGCACGGTCGTGCCACCCTGGCACGGTGTGACCGTACCGTGCCACGTGGCACGGTCGTGCCCTCGGGCCCGTCGTCCGATTTTGCGATTTTTCTATTTAAGGCCTCTTCTCGGGCGTTTTTGCGGGGGGTCGTTTGGGGTTCACTTGGGGCTTCTCTCTGGCGATTTCTAAGATAGTTTAGTTTAGGTTTTAGCCAATAAAAACTCCATTGAGGAGATTATATTAGGATTATATTCGATTAATTTTGGATTCAAGCACTTGGATTTCAAGTTCTTCGCTTCAATTCATAAGTCTTCTTCTTGTCTTTCTTTCTATTTCTTGTTTCGTTCTTGTTTTAGATTTTTGTTAATTTAGTTCATATGCTTGGTTTTGATTTGATTCAATCATTTAGTTGTTATGTTTAATTCATGTTCGATTCTAGAATTAGTTTAGTTTCATGCCTCTTTCCTTTGTTGTGTTCTTCAAGTTTATGTTCTTAGTTGTTAGTTTAGGTTTTGATGTGTTTGTGATGTTTAGTAGGTAGATTCTGTTGGCTTGGATTGTGATTAGTCTCTTGATGGCTAATTAGTCTTGTATTTGGCCTAACCATACCCAATCTATGCTTAGAACTTAGAGTTTTCCTTCACGCCCGCCAAGTGTTCGATGAAATGCTTGAGAGAGCTTTCATTCATATTTTTGGGCGATTGACTTATGCTGAGAGGTGAGGTCAATTAGCTAGTGTGGGAGAGGGAATAGCTGAGTTCGGGACATGAAAATAGTATTCGGATCGAGCTAGGTTCGGGGTTGCTAGTTTTGTGGTTTAATTAAGCTAACCCCATGAAAATAGGTGGTTAGGCTAATTAGACTAGCTCATGACCCTTGAGAGAGGGCTTGGGTGGTCTTTGAAGGTGCAATCGATCATCTCTTGTTCTCAGTGTGGTTTGGTTAGGTTAGGACTCGTCTTGATTAACTGGTTCATCACTTGGTGAAATCATAAACCCAAGCCCCTTTTTGTTTATTTGTTTTAGTAGTTTAGTCCTTCTTCCTTCACTCTCTCTCTGGCCTAGATTGAGATGTTTTAGTTAGCCTCGGTAGTTGGAAACACAACTCCCTGCGGACGACACCCCAAGTACTCAACAATACACCTTGCACTTGGGGTTTATAAATATTAAAACTTGTTGTGTTAAAAATGTACCGCAAGTGTACGGTGCCGGTTGTAGCTAGCAAAGGCAAGTACGGGTCGTATCCGCAGGGAACTTGGTTTCAATCACCGAATCAACCTTTAACGCTTAATTTACGCTTAAGTCTATGGAGTAAGTTTTACTAATTTTATTGAGTCTAAATCGATTATGAAGAGAATCCTGAATAGGGGTTCACCGCACTGTGATGTCCCTTGGAAAGCAAACTAGGTTATGTAAATTTGCCCGCACGATAATTGAAATGGAATGATTACCAATTAAAGGCATCTACGCCTTCTTTCAAAGGTCATTAGACTGATCAAGCTATCCTAGTTATCTACTTTCGTGAAACTAGAATCTCAAGACCACAAGATCATGTAATTTTAATTCTCAATTGCATCCCCAACTACTTTCGTGTCAGGTAATTCAATTGCTCACAAAGCCACTCTAAGTAAAGGACCTAACTTTCGTTAATCTCCTAAACTCTAATTATGAACATGAATACAACCCTTTCAGGCAATTCATCGAACACCTGGCACGCTAAGCGAGAATTCAATTATACTTTTGGGCAAAGATTCACAGAAACCTAGAACAATAATCCAATTCACATCATAGGGGCTACACCCAATCCAAGATTAAGAATTTAGCCGCTAAACATCATTCTAGTCGCAATTACAATCAAGCATGCAAACATGTTCAAAGGTATCAACTTTGAATTAAAAACGCAGAGGTAAAGGTAAAGAATTGTACTCTGTGCAATTAGCGTCAACAATCTGCTGAAAAACACCCAATGCTATCAATCCAATGCCTTGAATACAATCACAATCAATCCTAATTCTTGAAACCCTAATCGCGTTTTTCGAGAGAGAAAAAGTAGAGAAAAACTGAAAATTGAAAACTGTCCTAATTACAACGTGAAAACACGACTTAGCGGAGATGACTAAAGTGGCACGGTCGTGCTACGCTACGACATGGTGCTGTGGAAATCAGTTTTCGGCACGGTCGTGCTACGTGGCACGGTGTGACCGTGCCACTTTGCTGTCCCGCGAGCTCCAGTTTTCTTATGTGGCACGGTCAGCCTGCATGGCATGGTGACACCGTGCCACCTTCTTTTGGCCTGAAATCCTCCCTTTTAGCTCCTGTTTGGCGCGGCATTAGCTTGTTTTCCTCATTCTTCCAGTGTAACCCCTGAAAACATAAAAACAAACTTTTAAGTAGATTTTAGGTGAAGAATGACTAATCAACCTCTGAACTCTAGGGATTTTACTAGAAAACGCCAAGATGGGAGGTAAAAATCATGCCTAAAAGTGTGTAAAATAGAGGTTTATCAACTCCCCCATGCTTATCTCTTGCTTGTCCTCAAGCAAGACTAAAACATGAATGAACAGAAAGGGGGTCGATAACCTCTAGCAAACCGCCATCCTCAGGCAAGGCCAAAGGGATCAGTTGAATCGAGCATAGGAGCGCATAGCTAGCGGAATGGTTTGAGGCACAAACACAATTTCCAAACTCATTTCAAATAATTGGGAAGACCACATGTTCAAGTTAGCATACCGTGAAACCATATCACCCCCCTTCCAATCAAGACGCATCCAAATAAGTAGTGGGCAAGAAGGTTTGGCAGTGACTCTCATAGGGGGAACAAAGTATTGCGCTCCCTCACATGATATAAGAAGGTTCACTCAACTCTCTTCCATTCGAACAAACTGCCATAGGCTTAGTCAGATTCTCAATTCTCCACCGCGAAGATGCAGAATGCAAAACAAAAATCAAGAGGACTTCCCAGGGCTGTAACGGGGCTAAAGGCATAGGCAGGAGGGGGACAAACAATTTGGGAAGTGAGGAGCTGACAACCAAAGCCAAGGAGCAACTGATAATTGAACCAATTACCCCGCACACTTCTCTAAAGCACAATAAGAATACACCCTTAACCAAATGGATTATCGGGAATGAATTATTATAACATGCCAGAGAGACTTATTCATCACTTCCTTTCTCTCTTTTCTCTTTTTTTCTTTGTTTTTTACCTTTTTTTTTCTTTTTTTTTTGAAAAAGGAAGTGAACGATTGGCATGCGCAATAATTAT
>JACYFF010031955.1:26173936-26185724 GCA_017589665.1 Selenicereus undatus
AATTTTCATTTATGCCCTTATTTATGAATTAGTTTTTAATGAGATGTGTGTAATTTTTTCAAACTTATGGATAATTATGTCATTTCTACAAAAAGCTCTTCTCAAAAGGCTAACGAGAATAGCTTTTTCAAAAAGAGCTTTTTGGAGCCAAACAGCTATTGCAAACAACTCTTTACCAAACATCCTTTAACTGTTTGACTTGGTCAAAACAGCCAAAATCCTCTCAAACAGCTATTTTTTCTCAAAAAGCTGTTGCTACCAAACACTCCCTTTATTGATTGGGTAATGCTGTATACATAATCCAGAGAGAGCCATTGGAGATTGACTCGACCATGTAAGACCGACTCTCTAGTCTGCTTTGGAACACCGTTTTCTATAGTTGACCAATTCAAGGTCATCAAATGCGTTGAGGTAGCATCGATTCGTTATGCAATTGTTTTTCGTTTTGCTGCTTTTGGTGTTTTGACTTTGGACTTGGTTCTATCTTTATTTGTTCCTTCAGGTTAAGAGGGGAAAACAGAGGGGGTACTGGAGTACATAAAAACATAACAATTTTTTTTATAAAAAATGTGGTTTTGGAATGAATAATAATTTCTTTTACAAATGTACTCATGGACAAATGTGGATAGTCCTTTGTTTTTCATTGTTTTTCCGGTTGCTTAGATAAAAAATAAATCATTTTTTAAAGAGTGAGAAATATTTATGTTATACTATGAAATTTCGAGTTACAAACTCAATTTAGAATCGATTATTGGATTACATTATAGCAAAATAAATTGAAATAAATCATTTTTTAAAGAGTGAGAAATATCTATGTTATACCATGAAATTGTGAGTTAGAAACTCAATTTAGAATGGATTATTGGATTACATTATACCAAAATAAATTGTGCTGTAATATCATTGATGGTTAATGCTATTAGTTTTTTCTAGTATACTAACTAATTGAGACCGACTATAACTTTTGTAATTCATCTAGAAATATACATCAAAATCAGACCGATGACTAACGAAAGAATAAGATGTCATATAATTACTAAATAAGTGGTCTAATGATACACTTTATATGCTTTTTGTTAACTTCAAATAGTAGTGAGGGCTTTGAGAGAGAGAAACATATTTTCCACTCTTCATTTTGCCTCCATCCTCCTTAATTAAATACCTTTTCATCGGGATATTTCCAATTTTCCATAGGTTATGAAAGCTTCAGCAAGCTTTGTTATCAACCCGAAGAAAACGAGAGAAAAAGGTGATGGACTTTATTCAATTATTGTATTGTGTGAGATGTATGATTTCAAAGAAACTCACATCATTGACAAAATCAAATTTCTTTTTTTTTTTGGTCAGAGAATTAGATGACAAACCTTCCATTACAACATCGAATCTAGTACAACAAGATCAACCAAAACACCAGCAAAGTTCTCAGTCCAAAACTCTACTTAAGCTAGACGGGGCCAAACGATTTGCTGCCTTATGACCACTCCGCTTAACGAAAGAAAAATTAACGGAAGTAAAATACGGAACTAATGCCAAGGTATCCTGAATCAAAAGGGCCTTACAAGATATGTCAATCTTTCATCATGAGATGTCTTGGAACCCTGCTAAACAATCCATCTCAACCTCAACATGTTGTAATCCAAGCTTGACGGCAAATTTTCGTCCCAGCCAACTGCCCTTACCTCTATCATCTCCAACCCCCATCCAACCACCATGAACTCAATCCTCGCCCCCTCCAACTCTCCTTGCCTTCCTTTGACGAGCAAACCTACCCTTTCGTTTTCACATTAACCTTGAAAGTAAGGCCTTTGGCAGCCTCCACACCTCCTCTAATAAACTAGGTTGCGTCATAATTAGAGCCTTTTCTTGTGCACAAAGGAAACTATGATGAAAATCCATGGCTCTTTGCACCACAAAGACAGGACTACAGCATTTACCTTCCAAATACTAGAGTTTACCAGCTCCCTAAATTGCCCAAAAAAGTCATAAGAAGACCTTGGTCTTAGTGATCCCCCAAACCAAGCTAATATTACAATCGACAACCTAGGTCAAGTTCTTCCCATTGATCTATTTCAAAACAGAAAGGACTCAACCTCCACACCGCGTTTGCCACAACATGGTCAAGGAACAAGTGGGTACACGTCTCATACTTACCTCCACAACATGGGCAAATCAAGTCCACATCATTATGTCTCTTGGTCAAGTTCACCCTAGTATGCAAAGCATCCTTTTGCGATCTCTAGGCACAATGCTTGAACTTTGGTGCAAAATTAGCTTCTTAAACCAACAAATATCTCCCATCATCATCCCTAGACGGGCTTGCATCCCCTAACCCGCTTTGGTCTATCTAGCTGTCTAGCGAGGCGATAAGCCATCTTCACAAAGAGCTCCATGTCTTTCATCAACTTCCAATATAGGGAGTCCTCGATCTATGCAACCCGAAATCTAATGTCCCCACCTAAATGGGTCGTGTTACTTGCCATAGTCTTCTCCTAGATAACAATATTAAGGTAATCAGCTTAAACCTGTTTGAAATATATCTTAAAGAAGTAAAGTCCAAAACCGCTTACTTGGATTGTAATCTATCAATGGTGAGCTTTAGTTGACCTATTGATGTAGAACGCTGTAAAAGTAATTTCTAGAAAGGGGAATAATTGATGTAGGATACTCTAAGAGCAATTCTCATACCGAGAAAATTTACACAAGAACTTTTACTTAAATTTAGTATCAATTCTTATTCATAATTTAACTTCTTCAATTATATAAAGGGATTTATATAACCAAGAGGTTAACTAGTATTAGGAAACCTAGATAATAAGATATAAACTAGAAAATGATAAAAATGTACAACCAAATATTATCCTAATAGACTAGGAAACTAAATCTTAATAAAATACCATAAAATATTCTAATTTTGTCTATCCTAAAATATGCTTAAAAATAACCTACGAAAATAATAAAAAAATACAAAAGATCTCTAATATCAAAATATTCTAATTTTCTAAATCTTTTTACCCATTCTTTACTCTTATCCTGCATCATTCTCCCCTATTTGGAGAAAACTCATCCTCGAGTTTTGTACAGGGATAGAATGAAGAAAGTCAAGCAAGAGACCATCTTCACTTCATTACACATATGATAAAACTGTAATTTGTACAACTTCTCCCTGAAAAGTAGGAATTGAATTGATGTAGGATGCTCTAAGAGCAATTTTCACATCGAAAATTCACACAAGAACTTGCACTTAAATTCAATATCAATTCTTATTCATAGTTTGTTTTCTTCAATTACACAAAGGAGTTTATATAAGCAAGAGGCTAAATAGTATTAGGAAACCTAAATAATAAGATATAGACTAGAAAAGGATAAAAATATATGACATAATATTATCCTAATAGATTAGAAAACTAAATTTTAATAAAATATTAATAAACATCCTTGTTTTGGCTATCTTAAAATATGCTTAAAAATAACCTACGAAAATAATAAAAAAATACAAAAGATCTCCAATATCAAAATATTCTGATTTCCTAAAATCTTTTTATCCATTCTTTACTCTTATGCTGCATCATTCTCCCTTAGTTGGAAAAAACTCATCCTAGAGTTTTGTATAGGGATAGAATGAAGAAAATCAAGCAAGAGACCATCTTCACTTCGTTGCACATATGATAAAAATGTAATTTGTACAACTTCTCCCGGAAAAGTAGGAATTCAATTAGTGGGTGTAGCTTCTCACCAACTAGAAGTTCCTTAGGGATAATCAAATCAAACTTCCCACCTTCTGGCCTTGACAACTCCACACACTCAAGTTGTGGATACCAAAGTCGAAAATTTCTAGAATTGTTCAATGTCCTGCATTCATATGTAGCATTTTGGTACTCCTCCCCAACATTTTTGAATCGAGCGTCGTCCTCATTAGGGCCCTCTTTAATTTTATTCTCCTTGATTTGTGTAATTTCATCTATAGAGGAAATAATTTGTCAAAGTGGGATCCGAGATGCACATGCGTCCAATACCCTTTAACTAATAACTTGATGACTCCGATAGAGTATGGAAATAAGAAATTCCAACAAGAGGTCATCCACTTCAGTGAGAATGCCCACAAAGATGGACTCCACATATGCAGGAGTCATAATAGAATGCTCATCTTTAGGCGATTATAACAAATGGTGGAAAATGTCCACGACAAGAGTATTACATTCAAGTTCTAACAACACCACATAAGACTTAACTCTGCTCATGGACTCAAGTATGTGAATTCTTTTGTGGTATGACTTGTCAGCACATTCAGGTAGGGCTTGAAAAGATGGCACAATGACTCAAAAGGCCTTCTTCATCAGGTCATCTTCAAAATACGGATTTGGTGTTGTAATCCGAATGAGTTCAGAGAGGCATAAAGCAAGCGAAATTTGGACATCAAAATTTGCATGGTTTGCAAGATCTTCTGAGAACAAAACTCCTTTGAGGGGCACTAGTTCATTTAGTATGGATGTTGGAGGGTTTTGGTGCATCTAGTAATTCATTTCCAACTTTGAATAATTGATTTGGGAGATCTTGTTTTAATAACCATGTTGGTTTTAGCAATACCATGGCAATGTCATGAATATAAATCACAACAATATGAAGCAGAGCCAAATTAGAACAGATTCCCCAGCAACTCAGCAATCACTTGACAACAACAATTGCAATAGCAGCAGCACAGGGATTGCAACAACATAATAAGGTGGTTCAAACCCGTACCAATAAGGGCTTTTTAGGGTTCCAGCGAGAGGCAGGCGGCGATGGTGGTTAGGTGGTGGTCAGTTGGTGGTGACGACCTATGGGGGTCGATGGATGGCGAGGTGGTCGACGAGAGTGGCAGCAATCACAGGTTAGTGGCTGCGGTTAGGGTTCGAGACTTGGTTGATTTTTTTTTTTGGGAACCTGTATGGACAAAAAGGAAAACAACATAAAGGGTAGAGGAACGATCACAAAGGCTTTGATACCACATTGATGTAGGACGCTCTAAGAGCAATTCCCACCCTGAGAAAATTCACACAAGAACTTGCAATTAAATTCAATATCAATTCTTATTGATAATCTTCTCCCCACCCAGCTTCGAATCTAGATAGGGACCTTCCTTTGCCAATTAATTGGAAGAGGGAGAGGGTGTGTGGGTTGGGCCTTGTGCCTTGGCAGCTTTGTCCCCCTTCCCTTGGTAGGGATGACAATAGGTCGGATTCGAATTGGATGCATAGACATCCAAATCCGATCTAATTAATAATCGGATTTGAAAATTCAATCCAAATTCAACTCAATCGGATCGGATGTTAAATCGGATTCAGATTGGTTTCGGATTGGATTATATCCGAATGTAATTGGATATAATTCGAATATATATTTTTATTTAATATTTGCACAATTTTTTATTTCCAACCTTATGTTTGCTTACTTGTAAGTGCAATATTAAATACTTCTTTAATGTCAAATAACTTATTATATTAGACATTTCAATGTGTTAAAGTAAAAAAGTGTTGGAAAAAGAGAATGCAAATTCACTTTAGAATAAAAGTGATAGACAATAGTACAATAGCTGGAAAAAAAGGGAGAAAGCACAACTTTGATTGACAAAGATGAGAGAGCGGGAAAAAGATCGGGAGAGAAGAGGAAATTAGCTAAGAAAGAAGAGTGTACTGCATATAGAGTCCGGACCTTATGTGGATTTTTTGAGGGTCATCATATTAAGATTTTTTTATCTTCAAAAAAGTTGAAATTATTAAAAAAATATATTGGATCGGATGTTAATAAGATCAGATGAACTCTTCTCCAAATCCGCTCGGATCAGAGTCGAATTCGGATTATTTTTATCGGATTCTGAATCGGATAATTTTGCATCTGATCGGATCGGATCTGCATCGAATTCGGACTATACTGTCATCCCTATCCCCTAGGTTGGTTGACTTGTTTGGCCTTCCTTGAGATAGGGGACCCAATAGGTGGCCCATATTTACCATTGTAAAAAAAAAGAAAGAAAAATCTTCCTTCTTCAATTACATAAAGGGGTTTATATATCCAAGAGGCTAACTAGTATTAGGAAACCTAAATAATAAGATATAAACTAGAAAATGATAAACATATATAACCTAATATTATCCTAATAGACTAGGAAACTAAATCTTAATAAAATATAACTAAATATCCTTATTTTGGCTATCTTAAAATATGCTTAAAAATAAACTACAAGAATAATAAAAAATACAAAAGATCTCCAACATCAAAATATTCAAATTTCCTAAATTTTTTTATCCATTCTTTACTCTTATCCTGCATCACTTACTCTTACACTTAGCCTTGTATTTACACCTAAGAAATTTACCTAATAAATACGACTTATTAAAAATTGGGCCTTTATAGTTCAAGGCTGATATACGAGGATAGAATAAGTTTTCATAAGGCTTACAAAACATAAACATTCATATAACCTTACATGCATAGTCCAAGATTACATAACCAAGTCATAACAAAAAAAACAAGCAAGTCCACAGCCCATCCAAAGACATAGCTTCTCTCAAGCTCAACACATCAATCATGTATTTAGATCACTTCTCTTGATATGGAAAAAAAAGGGGAAAATGAATGGGAATGAGCAACCACCACTTAGTGAATAAACCCCTCGCCCAAAACGATAGTCAAACTACATTATAGCTTTAGAAAACTTTCGTAATTCACTTTGGTTGAGGGACTTTTACATAATTAAATATATGTAAACCATAATCAAAGAGAAAGTGTAAACCATATGGAAATCATAGTTTAACTAGGAACCTAGCTTTATCAAGAAGATAAAGTATCAACTTTATCATAATCAACTTACAACAACGACAACAACAACTTCCACTATGGATCCTGTTTTTGCAAGGTTTGGGAAGATTCAGATGTAGGTGGCCTTACCTATACGTGCATCACTACCCGTATAGAGTTCGATTCCTGAAGCCCACAAAAAAAGGGAATATATAGTCAACTTAATTAAGCTTAAAAACCTAGCATGAAAGACTTTTTAAACATATGTATTACTTAACAAAATCGCATATAACAACTTAATCACATAATAAATTCATGGAGGTACTTTGTTACTGTCATCTTTAGTCATCGAAACTCAAGCAGCAACATATGCCTATATGGATAGACATCATACTATGCTGAGAACATGACTTATGTACTCAGAATTCAGGAGGAAATCAAATCACCATCCATGAGTCGTCTTAACATAGCCTATCTTATACCAGGCAGGATACCAAGCTACCATTCGTGGGTTCCAGACTTAAGCTTAAAGTTTCTAGAGTAGCCCCACCACGCATACATAAACGTAACTATTTATGTCATTACATGCTTATACATCTTCATATACAAGCTTTATGAATTTATAACATAAAAACATAGTCTTCTAGCAACACCAATGTCAGCTTTTAAACAACTAGGATAGTAATATAAGAGGGAGGTTTGGAAACTATTTTAAGTTTAAGAAATAGTTTAAGTCAACATTCGAGCAATTTGATTTTCCTAGAAGTGAACCTTGGAAAACTTTATAAGTCCAAAATTTTGAAAATCATAAAATTGGATTGTCAGTCATATTTAGAATTGAATGAGCTGGAACCCAAACTTCAACAATATATATAAGGCATTACCACTAAAATATGGTCAATAATCTTTTCTATAACTAAGTGTGTATGTCTTTGGAAGTAAAGTTAGGCTTGACTAGAAGAGGTGTTTACCTTAAAAGCACTGGAAAAACAAGAGAATTAAACCCCCAAGAGACTTAGGCTTGTAAAAGTTCTAGTAATTCTTCTCTACCTACATAGAGTTAAAAGCTCCCATGTTCCCACAAATTTCAAGAAACCCCTAATCTTAAGCGAAGTTCAAAGGGAAGCTCAAGCAAAATTTTCTATAATAGCTAAAACGTTTAGTTAGTAAATTCCAATCCAACACCGTCTTTACAAAAGTGCATCTCTATAGAGATGAAATTTCCGACAGGATTTCAATAAAATTCCATCAAAAAAGTGCGTTTTCGATGGAAAATCCGACAGAAACTAGGCGTCAGGAAGCTTTCATCGGAATTATTTTTCCTGACCAAGTCCGACGGGATCCACACCGTAAGACTTCCTGTCGGATTGTCCGGCGGATTCTCTGACGTCTCTTCCGACATCTTGTCCGATGGGTTTCTAATGCCATTCCGTCGGAAACTACATTTCTCGCCAAGGGGGAAAACTGGGAGTGAGGGTTCCGGCAGGAACTCTGATGGGTTCGCCGCCGGAAATTCTGTCAAATTTATTTCTTTTTTAAAAGACTTAAAATTAATTGCCGTCTGAATTTTTTAAAAATCTTTTGTAACTATATAATAGATTTTTTTTGTAATGGTTGATTTTTGTTAATTCTAAATGAATATATAAATATGAAAAAAAACAAATTATATATATATATATATATATATATATATATATATATATATAATATTCATTTTATGTTGCAACTAGCAAATACATTGGCAATGTCTAAAAACATAAAGTGCTAAATTTAAAAATGTTTATATAAATCCAGAAATGTTTTCGATCCATAGCTAGATCAACTAGGATAATAAGAATCAGAGATATGTATGCTATCCTCATTATCATCTTGGGAGTTTTGCTCATCAGAGTCTAGGTTGGCTTGGCGGGAAGAACTTGATTCTTGCGCCTTGAAGACCTCAAAGCCTTATTCATCATACGTTTAGTCCTTTTCTATTTCTTTACAATTTGGGTCATGGTCTTTGCATGCTTCATAATACTCTGATCGAGGAGTTGTGCTTGCTCTCTATGGTCGAAGTGTTCGACTGATGAGTGCTGTGCTGCCGCTATCTGAGTTGATTTCTTCAACTTAACCCCCTCAGCGCCAAAACTATACACACGACTCTTTTGGTTAAGATTTTCTCATATTCACAATTTTTCTGGAGTTATTAGTGGCAGTTGAGACCCCACTTGGGTTGCAGCCTGAGTGTAATCGTCCTACTTCGTGTGATGTTCCTCCTGCAACTTAAAAATGTGAAATTACCACCAATTAATAAAAGCAAACATTTCCCTTTAAATTTTGGTCCGCCATAATCTGAATGTTTTTAATACAAATTTTTTTAATACTTTTATCATTAATTTTCTTTTCCTTATCAACATTAAAAAGAAAAAGAAAATTTTTATCATTATTTTTTACATTACTTGTGAATTGACACTCAAAATATATTCCAACTAAATTATACAAACAAAAGTTTACACTTTCATTCAATTAATTAAAAACATAAACTTAACAAAAATCATACACATATTTACTAAACTTATCAAACTAATAACTAAATATGTTTTCTTAACCAACTAAACATAACAATCTATATTAACCAAATTATTTAAATTTGAGCTACTTATCAAGCTAAGTAAGTATACTTAAAATTAATTGTATTATATATCACAATTACATTTGATTAATCAAATGAATTACTTAATTAAATTTTATATAAAAGTAATTATTTTGTATATCACACTTTAATCTAATTATTTTGACTATATTAAAAAAAAAATAAAGCTACATAACAAGCTACATTTTACATATTTCGTCTACTTAATCACACTTTCATGCATCAAACTACCAACAAATCAAATTAAAAATTAAACTATTTACTTAACATTTTGTATTCACATATTCCGAAAATAATTTTCCACATGTAATTTACCCAAGAAAACATATCATGCTAATTAAACATATATACTTAAAGAACTTTAAAAAATTATTTTATTTATCCAAATTAATATACTTCATGTACACATTCTAAAATATGCAAATTTAAACATCAAAATTAGCATCACTTACCTTTCCAAGAGCCAATAAAATTTTTTCCAAGGACCGTTGACCCATAGCGGCGGCGACGCCTTCACACTGGAAAACACCATGCAACCACCACCAATCAAAAATCTCTAACTAACTCATTACTTATGAAATTAATCAACATTTTACTCAAAAACAAACCACTCATCGGTGGTTAAGCACCAATAACTCCGACAAGAGTAGCAGAAACCAGTGACCACTCCTCCGACAACCCCTCCCTCTTCCATTATCGCCACACCCTCTTCCATTATCACCACAATAACACCATTATTTTTCATACCAAACTTTTAAAAAAATAAAAAGCATTAAAACACTAACCTCTGGCAACTCTGGCATCCTCGATGAGGTTCAGCTCTGGCAACACCCTTCCATCCCTTCTCTTATATACCTTCCTCTCGCTCACTCTACCTTTCTGCCTCCTTCTCTACCTTGCAGATATCCTCCACAACAACGTTTTAAAAACTAGATCTAGCCTAGTAAATTCTACAGAATTTCAACGCCATCACAATCCAACGTAATTGTCGTCAGAATTTTTTTCATGTTTAATTCCGTTACATAAGTCGTCGGACATTGCAATGGATTCTCTTCCTCATCGTATTTCCTATCGGGATAGGATTGCATTTTTGTAGTGAATACAAATTTTACTCCAAGTAGGAGAGGGGGGTGGAGCTGGGGGGACCAAGGAGGGTCGTGGTGCCCCCTGTGTGGGAAACTCTTCTATATATTGAAATGTGCAACTCCATTAATTATTTGATGAATTGTCTAGTTGGTCTGCTGTGAGTGTGTGGGAGTAAAATATGAGCTCTGTTCCTTTACTTCACGTTTTTGAGACTTAGCGCCACCAATGTTTAATTTTCTCCTTCTTCAAGGCTTTTCCCCCGTTTACGAGCAATGATGTGCCTCACAGCTAATTTTTATTCTGACTCATTTTCATTTTCTGTATATTGTTTTCCTTTTACACTTCTCTTCCTTCCTGCCAAATTTTAACCATTTTTTAGCTTCTTTTGTGTTGGGTTCTTTTAACTCCTCGATCTATTTGTTAAGCCTAACACTTTAATTTTTTATCACATATATCAATAAGTAAATGCTAGCTACATTGTTCGAGGATTTTCAAAGGTAATTTCAAAGGACTTCTGTTGAAATTCATCTTGATCATCATTAAAGTCTCTTTAGAATATTTATAAAAAAAAAGATTAATATTCATTCAATATCACCTATATTGAAATTTAAATGTTACAACTTAAATCAATTAATTTGTTTGATTAGTGAAAGAAATTAACCTTAATTGAGCGTAAACGCATGCAGTATATTATCATGAGCATGAAAATAACAAAACTTTCTTACACTAATATAACTGACCAAAAAAGGAAATCAATATAGTTAACAACAACATTAAAACTCGGTGTCCCGTATAAATTATTTCTGGTTTCGGCCCTGACTCCAGGGTCTACTTGTTCCTAAGCATCTAAAATAAATAAATTGGAACCATATGGGTTGTCTCAGGCTAATTTTTGGATACATATGGACATAAAGAAAAACCTTCCTAAGTCATCTTTGAAGAGCTTATAACTTGAAGATAATTAAACTATAATTACTCGGTGGTTTCCCTCACAACCTAAGTGATTTTCTCAAAATGAAAAGCTTGCATTCCAGTTTGGTAAGAAGAGAAATAAGTATTTCAAGTTTTGAAAATGAATATTTATAATACCTTAAAAGCATTGAAAACCAAAGCTCTATAAATAATACAATATGTAGAACTATTTGGGATACCTGGCTTCATTTTCCTTTCAAACAATTCCATTTTTTTCTTGGTACATAAAATATATACAATTTACTTGTTATAAATCCACAGAAGCCTAAGTTTCCCCCCCCTCAAAGGACCTATGTTCAAAGAACCTATGTTCAATCTTCA
>JACYFF010031955.1:26189954-26204085 GCA_017589665.1 Selenicereus undatus
AAAGGGATACACCCAGTAGCGCTTTAATTCGTTTTTTTTTTTCTTTTTTTTTTTCTTTCTCTTTTTTTTTTTTTGGAAAAGGGGATGCCAGCACATATAAAAGGAACTGTGCACTAGACAAGTGGGAGGGTCAATCATGGAAGACTAAGAATGTAGGATGATGATAATACATAAATCAGGACTGGATTGTAAAATCACAATGGACTATTGGGGTTAGAACTGAGGTCTAAAATGACAGACTGGAGATGAATATCTATCACGCACATTATACTTATATACGAGCTAATAGCCAAGGTATCGGAGATTAAGACTGATCTAAATAGTACAAAACTCCCCTAAATTCAAAAGGAAAAGAAAAATTTATACAAAAAGAAGGAGAATTGAAAAAAATGACAAAAAAAAAATGAAAATTTCACAAAAACAAGAATAAAAGGGGAGATGACGACCCCACCCCCACACCTAAATCTCACAATGTCCTCATTGGGAGCCGGGAGTCATCACCAACACACAAAAATAAAGAAAACAAAATCAAACACAAGACATACAAAAAAAACGACACATATATACACAAGCAAACACACTCTACCAAAAACACATTCTCACCCAAACAAAAACAAGATCACACATATATACAAACTAACACCACCAAAAATATCGATAAACCAACCCATCAACACCACCAAACGCAACTCACAAATATCCAGAAAAACACAAAAATGGTGATCATAGCCATCAACGGCTCAACAACATCCAAATGTCAGCACAAGATGATCACCAACAAAAACACAATCCTAATATTCACAACTAAAAAAAAAAAAACAAAAAGAGAGAAAATAAAAAGAAATATAAAAAATGAGAAGAAGGGGGGAAGAGTGAGAACAAGTATACCAGGTCGGGTACTGAATGTACCCGAACTTTGTCACAGCGGCTTAAGGAGCATCAGCCACTCCTTGCCTCTCAAGATGCGAGTCGTCAACTCGGATGCAGTCAAAGCTCTAAGAAGCTTATCGTGTGCCTTCGCATGCATCTCAAAATAGTGTGAATAAGAGAACACGAGTAAGGATGGAGCAAACAAAGTTAGTGCCCTCTTAAACTCATCAAATGCCATAGAAAAATCAAAATCATTATCAAAGAAAGTAGTCCATTCAATTTTTCTAGGCATGTCATCTAGGTATGCACAATAAGGGTCCAAGGAGGGATTATACCCTCGAATGTCACCTAGAGACTCATGGAATGCATGCAAGGGGGAGGGCGTGGTGGAAAGGAAAGGGGATGAAATAGGGGTCAAGTCAAGTGGCTTGGTGCAAATGGGATCAATATGCTCAATGCTAGGAGCTGCACTAACCCTCACATCATCACTATACAAATCCTGATAAGAGGGCTCTAATAGTGCAATATCGCCCAACCAATCAAGCAAATCATCCTCAACAAAACTAGCGCCACCCCTAGGAGACTCATCTATCTCTAACCCCGTGCACTGAGCTAAAGGGAGGGGAGTGGAAAGTAAGCTCAAGACACCTTCAGTAGTGTCGCTAGGTGCGCTAAGCAATGATGGAGTGACGAATGGTAAGGATGTCAAGGAAGGATCAGTCACTTCCCCTAGGCCGGCCAAAGGTGAATCAGCCATAAAATCAGGCTCGAAGGGAAGAGAAGATTCATAATCATCATAGAGACTGACCTCAAGTCTAAGAGAAGATGGACTAGGGGCGGTCTCATGCAATAGGTCAGTCTCCCTCATCTTACCTTCAAAACACTCAAGTCGCTCATTCATTGTCCCTATCATGGCATTAAGCTCAGCATAACATTCATCAGAAATATCAGAATAAGGACAAGAATTCACATCATGGTCCAAAGAGTGACAATAAGAGCACACAGGAGGAGAATAAACATGAAAATCATAGGGAGTGGGGGCAGGGCACTCAAAAGACTCAATAGCCTGCTCGTGGTGCCACTGATACCAAGCCAATGACTCAAATAGATCCCACATATCATCAACATCTAAGTAACACATACCACCATGACACATGGACTCAAGGGTGGCTCGGGTCTCATGTGTTATCCCCTCAAGCACAACATCGCATATTTCCCATTTCTCATAATCAAAAAGCACATATTGAGCACGAAAATCATTCAACCGAGACAAATATTGCCAAAAAGGTTCATGCTCAAACTGAGGTAAATGGAAAATAGTCATCTTGAATTTTATTTTATTTTTTTTGAAATTTTTGATTTTTGAATTTTTTTTTTTTATTTTCTAAAAGGCCTAGTCTCGAATTCTCAAGTAAACCCCGATATTGAAAAACGCCAACTCCCCGGCAACGGCGCCAAAAACTTGTTACAGAAAAAGTTTTAATATTTATAAACCCCAAGTGCAAGGTGTATCGTTGAGTACTTGGGGTGTCGTCCGCAGGGAGTTGTGTTTCCAACTACCGAGGCTAACTAAAGCGTCTCAATCTAGGCAGGATCGAAGGTGAAGGAAGAAGGACTAAACTACTAAAACAAACAAATAAAAAGGGACTTGGGTTTATGATTTCACCAAGTGATGAACCAGTTAATCAAGACGAGTCCTAACCTACCCAAACTACATCACGAACTAGAGATGGTCGGTTGCACCATCAGAGACCACCCAAGCCCTCTCTCAAGGGTCATGAGCTAGTCTAATTCACGTAACCACCTACTTTCGTGGGGTTAGTCGAATTAGACCACAAAACTAGCAACCCTGGACCTAACTCGATTCGGATACTACTTTCGTGTCCCGAACTCAGCTATTCCCTCTCCCACACTAGCTAATTGACCTCACCTCTCAGCATAAGTCAATCGCCCAAAAATATGGATGAAAGCTCTCTCAAGCATTTCATCGAACACTTGGCGGGCGTGAGGAAAAACTCTAGGTTCTAGGCATAGATTGGGTATGGTTAGGCCACATACAAGACTAATTAGCCATCAAGAAGCTAATCACAATCCAAGCCCACAAAATCTAACAACTAAACATCACAAACACAACAAAACCTAAACTAACAAACAAGTGCAAGAACACGAAGAACAAAACAAAGAGAATCAAATAAAACGAATCTAAACAACTAAATAACATAAATTAACAATGGAAACCAAACAAATAAACTGAACACAATCTAAACTAACATAATCAAAATAAGAACAAACAATGACCAAATTGAAATAAGTGGAGAAAGAGAGAAGAAGGCTTATAGATTGATGGAAGGAACTTCAAATCCAATTGCTTGAATCCAAGAACAATCCAATACAACCCTAATCTAATCCTCCCAATGGAGTTTTTATTGGCTAAAACCTAAACTAAACTACCCTAAAAATCGCCTGGAAGAACCCCCGAGCGACCCCCAAGCAAAAACGCCCGAAGGGGCATAAATAGAAGAAATCGCGAAACCGGACGAAACCCCGGGAGGCACGACCGTGCCATGTGGTACGGTCCCACCGTGCCATGGTGGCACGACCGTGCCATGTGGCACGGCCTCACCGTGCCACTTCACTGGTGGCACGGTGGTGGTCCCCCGGTTTTGCCGGTTCTCGTCGGTTTTCGCTGCTTTTCTTCGTTTCGTCCCGTATTCGTCCCTTTTCGCGACGTTTGCTTGATTTGGAGTTATTTCCTGCAAAACATAAATAAAACAAGTAAAAATCCTAAAGATTAAGTTATTATACGAGCAAAAAGTGGGTGAAAGAGGTATGTAAAATGGGTGAATTTATCGTTCATCAGGGATGGGGGTGAGGATGATGATAAAGATTATGCTTATGAATTGTTATAAACTTCAGTGCTTACCATCATTGTAATGCAAATGTGTACGAATGTACTTTTATTATATATGTTCATTTTGAAACTTGATGTTCTAACTATTGTGGTGTGTGACTAAATTGTTAATATGTACAATAGCTTTTTGTATTTGTATTTGTTGTCAACTATTTCAGGTATGGATTCTACCCCTAGTCGAGGTAAGTCCTCTACTCGAGGTCGAGGAAGAGGGTGTAGGAGCTTTAATGCACATCCCAATGTATGGACATAGGTTCACCTTCATCCCAACGACCTCACATATTAGGTGCTCTAGGAACAATCCTTACTCAATTTGGGACAGTTTCTATAGAGTCTTTCCCTCATCATACCCCATACATCCCTAACCAGACATTCATTTCTCAATAATTTGCATATAATATTCCAACCAACGCACATGTTCCCAACACCGTCAACCCTACTCCCCAACTATCGACCCTAACTCTAACCAGTCCCAACAAAACATTGGAATTGGAGATTGTAAAGCACAGTTTAGTTATGGAAGCACTTAACCAAAGACATATATTGTGTCAGATTGTAACAGGTGAGTGTGAAAAGTGTTGTGTTGTATACTTCAAGTATTTTGCGTAATGTTTTATGTTGAAATAGGTTTCTCTCAAATGAAGGCGATGTTGGTAGGATTTTTCAGATCTTCCAAGGTAAATATGATGCACCTTGGCCTTCTAGGGGTTAAAGTGCTTAAACAAGTTTGAGATTTGTGATTTGGAGAGTTCAAGGTAACTATAGTGACTACATATTAACACTTTATATGTGCTTGATCCATTATTATGATATTATTTGATTTATTTATTGTTTTTTTATTTGCAAAAGTGGTTCACTCGAGATCTTATCCTTGAGGATCGAGTTCGGAAAATTTTTGAAAATAGAGGCAATGTACGTTTGAGGAACTTCCTTGGCAAGGCACAAAAGTACAACAAGCAGCCTACATGGCTCGATGATGGGCAATGGAGAGAACTCCAACAACATTGGGCAAACGAATCATACAAAAAATTATGTGAAAAAGCCCAAAAAAATCGGCTTGGTGACCCAGCTAGTCTTAGACAATCTTTTCACACATGTGGCTCAGTCCCTATGCATGAGCATAGGAGGCGTATGGTAATTAATTATACATCTTACAACTTCTTCTAATTATTTGTTTGATTGTGAGAATTAACGTGTTTTTCTGAATTTGTTTGACACGTAGAGAGAACAATCTAGTACAGAACCAATAATTGTTGAGTTATTTTCCCGCACCCACTAACTTCAGGACAAAGAAGATGGACCTGGGGTTGATAAGAAATCAAAACAAACATACATAAGTTATTCTCGATGGTCAATCTTAATTAGAGGTTCATACACTTTTATTAAGTATGATATGTTTGATCTTTTGCAAATGTTATGATATCTTAGGAAAACTTTGAACAAGAATTTCAGAACATCATCAACTCTCAAGGGACCTTGAATGGCAATTCCTAAGCTCCATTTCATTTTATTCCAAATCTAAATGAGTTGTGGGTGAAGGCCTATATGAACAAAAAGGGTCGTACTTACGACATTGGAGATGAGACCGTCAACATTAGGGAATCCTCCTACTTCAGCCCCTCTCAACGAGTCAGTATAGTAAATTTAAACACTATTTATATTTGAGTTATTAATGTGTGCATAACGTCACTTTAGGATAAGTTAAGTAATTGTCACTAATGTATACTTCATATACATGGTTTTTAGCAGGTGTAGATCAGGTGCCATCCCAGCAGGAGTTGAATGATTTAAGAGGTACGGTGACCAAGTTGGGGGGTGAGCTTACTTCACAAACTAAAATATTCGGATGCCTGTGGAGAAATGTAAGCGATTAGAAGACTCCAACCAAATGATGAACCAGCAAATGATGAGTATGAATTAACAAATGACAGCTTTTTTCCAAATGCAACAAGCTTCCGGTTTAGGCTCGCAACCTCCCTTCATCAACCATCCACAACAATGTGAAGAGAATGAGAACGAGGATAAGGATTAAGAGTATGATGATGCTCGCCTCGACGATTAACTCCTGACTTGTTTGCTTCTTCTTTCTCTCTCTATTTCTTGCCTATGCATATATCTGCATCTCCATCTCCATTTTACTCTCTTGATCATGGTGTTGTTAAGTACACTTATATTTTAAGCATTGTATGAATTTGTAATATGATTTATGATGAGAGACTTAAAAGAATTGGATTTGTATGTGATGTTTGCCTTGGCTATGGATTGAGATTTGTTGAAAACGCTTCAAGTGAAGCATTAGTATCGAGGGGGTTGTCCTCGATGTATTTTCTTGCATGAAATGACAAGTATTGTAATTTGGGATAATTGTGAAAACAAAAATTTTATTTAAAAAAGGGAAAAAATAGCGACGGATAGGTGACAGAAAATTCGTCGTGTCGAAATGTTTTTTTAAATCAATACTGAGATGTTCATTAGGGACAAAAATTCCGTTGTTGATGGTGACGAAATGAAAATTCCATTGCCCACTTGTGCGCCATCAGTTCCCGCGATCTCTGTGTATCCATTGCCAGTTCCATCGCCAGGTGACGACAGAATTTTCAAATTTCATCGCTGACTTCTCGGCAATGACAAAAAATGTGACGGTTCATTTCAATCGCTAAGTTCAAAATTCCATCACTAAATTCCATCTTTTTGTCGCTAATTCCATCTCAATACAACCTTTTTTTTGTAGTGCTATATCATGTGTATGGCGCTAAGGACGACAACTTGTTATGTGTGGTTAGTAAATTTTGCATATATTTGACAAATTTAAGGTGGTAATTTCCCAATTGTTCTTTGTGTATAATTATGAAGATGGGCCACTTCATGTCTTGGTGAATTATATTCCCATAAGCATAACGGATTTCAGCTTTGTAAGTTGTATATAGACAACTAAGGGAAAATACTGCTGAATTTTCGTCAAAGTATGGAAGGATATAACGCGATCTAATATCATATTATTCTTGAACAGGTGTAGAATCACATATCCCTATAGAAGGATGTTAATCATGAGCATGTCATTTGATGTTACGTAAATATTTATATGCTATGTTGTTAGTATTTGTCCATTATATTATATTTTTACATGGGGGATGAGATTGTGTTATAGTTGACTTGTGCCATGCTAATCACAAAATTAACTCTTTGTGTCATGAAAATGAATATAAAATATTGTACAAGTATAATTAGTAAGTTAATTTTAATATGACAAGAATGCTTAGTTGGTCTAGGATTGTATATGCAATAATGGGGACAAATAGACATTGAATGTATGCATGGTTTGATGGAAAACACCTGAATAAGCAGTCCATTCGTAAGGTAGAAGACAAATTTAATGTAGTTGTTAAACAAGAGGAAAATTTCAAGATATCAAATAAAATGGCGTGTCCGTGTAGTAAATGTTAGAATGTGTCTTACTTAGATGAGGACATGTTGAGAATACGTTCATATAAACATAGGTTTCACCCTAATTGTTTTCATTAGGTTAACCATGGGGAGATGTATCCCAATTTAAAGGTTAATACTGGTGGATCATAAAGTATAGAGGTAGAACCTATTCAAAAAATGTTGATAGATGCCTTGGGTCTACGTCTCCAAATTGGGTTGAGGAGAATATGGGTGAAGAATCAAATGAAGAACAAAAATTCTTTGAAATATTAGAAGTAGTTAAGAAACCTTTGTATGAGGGATGTGAGCTATACTTTAATTATTATTGGTGGTGTCATGACTCACACATCAAAAGTGAGTTTAATATCCTAAACAGAGCTGTTGACAATGTGCTAGCAATGATGAAATAGGTATGCCCGTATGATAATAGGATGACTGACACTTCTTGTGATTTACAACTTCCATATGAGAGGATTAATACTGGTCCTAGTGGGCGCATGTTGTATGGAAAGATAAAGTTAATTGGGAAAGACTTCAGCATTATGGAGCTGATAGATACTTGTCCTAGTGGGTACATGTTGTATAGGAAAGACAAAGTTAGTTGGGAACGATGTGAGCATTATGGAGTTGATAGATTTGAGAAGAAAACATTGAAGGGTAAAGGTGTTGCTAAGAAAGTGCTAATATTCTTTCCAATAGGGTCAATGTTACAAAGATTATACGTGACTAAGAGTACATTGGAGCAAATGAATCCACGTGTATATGGCTCCATGGCTCATCCGTATCATGTTGCTACTGGAAACATTTCAATACGACATTCAAGGAATTTTGCTGCTAAGCGTCGCAATGTTTGATTAGATTTATGGATTGATAGGTTTGCCTCATTTAGAAATTTTGACTAGACATACTCATATTGATCTGTAATTGCAACTCCATACAATTTACCATCTTGATTGTATACAAAGAAGCAATACGTGTTTCTTACCTTCTTGATTTCTGCCAAAGAGTCCTAAAGGGAAGCTTAATATCTATTCACAATTGCTAGTTGAGGATTTAAAACAATTATAGAAAGAAGGCGCTTAAACATATGTGGTTTCAAGGAAGCATAACTTCATATTGAGGGGAGCAGTTATTCCGAACTATAAGTGACTTCCTAGCATACGACAAATTTTCTGGTTAGATGACATCTGAAAATAGCTTGTTCGTATTTCCTGGAGAATACAAAGGTATTTACGCTAAAATATGGGAACAAACATGCATGGTTTGAATGTCATAGATAATTTCTTCTCAAAAATTATCTTTTTGGCCCAATAAAAGTAGTTTCGTAAAGAATAAGATTTGATATTCATCTCCTTCTCCTCGGCTCAAAGGTTATCAGGTATGAGATCACACTCATAGGATACCTAACTTTGTTGATTACAATGGCGCTATTGATGGCTACCTTGAGTCTCACAACTGGACATAATGAGACATATTTTGGGAATTGCCATATTGGAAAGACCTTATACACCACAATTTAGATGTCAAGCATGTTGAGAAGAATGTGTTTGACCAAGTAATTAACACAATCATGGATGTAAAAGGAAAAAATAAGGGTGACATTAATGCATGAAGAGACTAGCCACTCATTATAAGCATCGAGTACTTCACATCAAGACAACTGAACATGAAAATGGAGGACGAAACAAAATCGCCCCTAACGCTCCATATGCTATGAGTAAATAGAACTAAAGACTTATGTAAGTGGTTAAAAGAGATCAGGCTTGCCGATGGATATCCTAGTAATTTAAGTCAATGTGGTAATAGTAAAATGCAAAGTTATATGATTTGAAAAGCTATGATTGTCACATTGTTATGGAGAGATTGTTACCTATAGATGTGAGGGAATTATTTCCTCCAAAATCCTCACCGAACTGAGCCAATTCTTCAGGAATCTATGTGCACCCAATTTGCAAATGGATGATGTACTCCGCTTAGAGAGAAATATTAATGAAATATTGTGTAAAATGGAGATTATTTTTCCCCCATCTTTCTTCTGCATGATGGAACATCTTTATATGCACTTTCTATACGAGGCTAAATTAAAGTGCGCGGACTTGTTCAATACAAGTGGATGAATCCATTTGAAAGGTATGTGATTCTTATTCACTTATATAATTACCATTTAAGGTTAATAATGACAAGTCTTCTAGGCACCCGTTATCTTAACCTATGATGAAGGTTTTTCCATCATTTGAAGAAGAAAGTCAACACCAAAGCGCGTGTTGAAACATCAATAGGTAACACATATTGAACAAGAGAGATCTCTAATTTTTGTGCCATTTACTCTTAGCGGCAGGGGTTTTGCGACTAATTTTTATCCGATGCTAATCCTTCACTAAATAAATTTAGTGCCAGAATTTTGCTTTTGGCGACTGATTATATTCGGTGTTACCAGTGAGATTTCCTGTAGATATCTTTCATGCTGTCCTCCAGGGTTCAAAGTTAGGGGAATCAATATATATTTACTTGTGAGAAAATTGTGGGATTGATAAGGCATGCTTGTCCTAAATAATTTGACACCTACACCCCCTCTCTTGGGCTTATTGTGCGCCATTAGATTACCCTAAGATTGGGATCCAATAGGTCGCCCTTGCTTACCCTTTTGGGGGAGAGGGTTGAGACTCATATTTATGGTTTGAAACCATTGGAGCAGCTTACGCGCAAAAACTAACAATGGCCCCATATATGTTTTTCAAAATTTTATTATAAATGTGGATCAACTTTTGTTATGTGATTTCATATTAAATGCATGATCTAATAGTCAATTTAAAGGAAAGTAGCTCACTTTTTGTTCAACTACCTTGATGTTAATCATATTTTGGCTTTTTGATAAGCGCTAAGTCTTGAGCATATACAATTTTAGGCTTAATTTCTCTATTGTGCGCTTGTTCTTTTCGTTAGTAAATAGGGGTTGGTAAATGGGTGAAACTGGTGAAAATTTGCAGAAGTAAGTAGAGCTTAGTAGGTTGGTATTGTTGGAATGATTGGTAGGAGTTGGTTGAGCTTGAGAAGAAAGTGGTATAAGTTGGTAGAAGTTACAATATGCTGGTAAGAAATGTAAATGAATGGATATTTCTTTATGAGAAATTTTGAAAGAGATTGGTAGAAGTTGGAAGAAATTAGTCGAAGGCTAAGAAGAAAGTGGTATAAGTTGGTAGAAGTTACAATATACTGGTAAGAAATGTAAATGAGTGGATATTTCTTTGTAAGAAATTTTGAAAGAGATTGGTAGAAGTTGATAGAACTTAGTTGAAGTTGATTGAATTTGAAAAGGGTTGAAATTTTTTGTTAGAGTTGGTAGAAATTGGTACAAGTTAGCAAAAGTTGGTCGAAGTTGGTGAAAGGAGATTTACCAACGGAAAGAATAGGCCACGTGTTATGTATTCATTTTTATGGCTTAAATGAAAAAAGAAGTATACCTCAATAATTACATGTATGAGATAAGTCTTGTTTCTTTTTGGACAAGAGCGATTAGAACTGGTGTTTGTTGGGCAACTGAGTTGTTAACTCTATGCAGAGTTACCAAGAATTTAAAGGGGAGCTAGGGACTGATGTGACACTGCAAGAGACTTACTAGTCACCATAGACTTAGATTGCTTTAAGGTGAACTTTGATGCCCACAAATTGGGTGAGATGGAGCTTGTAGTCATGTAGGGGATGTGGTGCTTACCAGGGTCAAATAAGGGAATCATTTTGTTGGGTGGATCTTAAGGAGGCTGGTGCTTGCAAATTTGCAACGAGGAAAGTGTTGGAATATAGTTAGAAGGAGAATCATAGTTTTGTTATTTCACACAGTTGAAGACAAAGTCCATCGGTTCCGAATACCTATCTTAGTTTTGTTATTTCAAACATTCCACAATTATGTTGTTTGAATTTGTTACTTCTAAATTTGTTGCTTTTGTTCATGTGAAAATGCATTATAGTTTGGTTGCTCATGCAATCACTCAATTCCAACCACATCACTCCCAAGAGCGGTTTTGACGGAGGGGTGTATTGTTCACAATCTAACTATCAAAGACGTGTACATTTATTGAGTGCAACCTAATACAACAATTCTACCGTACACACATCAGTATGGTGCAAGGTATACACCCTAAAAATAACACATCATACAATAGGAAAGATTTAACATCGAAACATCAAAAGGTTCATCAATCAAACCTAAAGATTGATTAAATATAAGTTAAAGGATCATCATTTGGATCTAAAAAATTTACTACTCAAAATTATAATTCATCTGATTTAAAAGGATTGGTCTTGTGAAATTAACATTTTTCTTAGTCAATAATCAAAAGAGTCTCTAAAAAGATTCATTACTTAAAAGAAATGATTGAATTAATCATTTATAACTAAAGTTCATCATTTAAAAAGTAAAAGATTCATCATTTTTAACTAAAGATAGTTAAATACATATAAAAGGTTCAATATTATTAAAGATTCATGTTCTTATATGGTAAAAATATTCATAAATTTATTAGGAGAATAGAGAAAAATGTTATTTTAAAGTAAATTTCAAAATATGTTTATTAATGACATTTGAACTAATATCATTAAAAGAAGTTCAAAATAAATAACAACATAGTAAACAAATTCATGAATTGAAAGGCTAAAAGAGAGAAATAGGGGAATACGAATGAATTACACACAAAAATAAAAGGAAGGAGTTTTGCTTGGATTCGAACATTGCACCTATAGTCTAAAAACCACATGCTACACCGCTCAACTATCACAACTCTTCTACAACTTTTGTGCAGAAATCGTGCCTATAATAAGTATCCCAATTGGCAGGTCAACATGCATGAATCCAATGCTAAAGGTGTGTACAATGCAATGTACATGCAGCCGTATGGTAAATATTTTCAATTATAATTTCTCTTTTTCTTGGATTAAAAGGTATGACATAAGTAATAATATATTTATGAAATTTTCACTTCTATCAATTAAAAAATAAAAACAAAATACATATATTGAATATTAGATTCTAATACTCCATTTGTGATGAAGTAATTAATGATGTGCCCCAAAAAATAATGACGTAACTAATGATAGATTATATATGCCAATCAAGCATATTTTGTAGATGTCAATTGAACTAATTGATAAAGTCGAGGCTTAAGAAAAGAGGGTTTGAATTTTGCATACAACGACCACACCGTAGCCAATTACACCCCCCAAAAAAAAGAAGAAATAAGCTAGTTGGTGTGCTATAACTAATTGATAAAGTCGAGACTTGAGAAAAGTGGGTTTGAACTTTGCACACAATGACCACTTCATAGCGTACTACACCAAAAAACAAAAAAAAGGGAATAAGCTAGCGGGTGCAAACATGTGGAGTTAAATTACCGCAAGCGCACAGTGTAGTTCTAGCTAGCAACCGGCAAGTGCAGATTGTATCCACAAGGAGTTGTGTTTTTAAACACCAAAGCTAACTCAAGTGTATCAATTTAGACAAATCAAAAAGGCATAGGAAGTAGAACTAAACTACTGAAACAAACAAAGAAGACTTCAATTATGATTAAACCTAAGATAAACATTCATAGATGATCGATTGCACCATCAAAACTCACCCAATCCCTCTTTTAAGGGCTGAAGGCTAGTTTAATTGTTCTAACCTCCTATTTTCATAGGGTTTGCCCAATTAAACTATAAGGGTAGCGACCCTTGACCTAGTTAGGGTTTGAGCTATTTTCATGCCCAAACACTAGCTATCCTCTCAACTCATACTAGATAATCAATCTCATCTTTCAATGCAAGTCAATTGCGCTAAAACAAATGTGAAAACTCTTTCAAGTGTTTCATCGAACACTGGGTGGGCGTGAGAGAAAACCCTAAATCCAAACACAAGCAAGATAGGCTAAGGTTTAAACAAGATCAATTAGCTGTCTTAGGGGCTAATCACAATTAATCACAACTAAACATCCAAAAGAAAATCAAAGCAAAGAATTAATAAACTAGTAAACAAAGCAAGAAGCATGAAATTAAAGAGAGAGAGAGAGAGAAGAGAAGCTTAGCCTTGAATTGTGAAATCCACACTCTTGTACATGATATATACTAATCTACCTAAGTTATTCCCCCCCCAGTGGGGTTTTGGTGGCTAATAGAAACCCTAAAAATAGCTAGAGGAGAAGTCCCCAAGATAGTCTAAAAAATCCCTCAAATAAAGTCTGAAATCTACTTAAATATTGCGAAAACTAAGAAGACGCACACCCGTGCTTCGATGCACGGGTGCCTGTGTGCCCCATGCACTGGCAAGATGCATAACTATTCTTTGCCCACGTGCAACTTCGGGAATCAGGACTGAAATCTGCAGGTTTTCTACATGGTTGTACCGTTGTAGACAGCCAATCGGGCACTCTTTTTAGCCCTTTTGACTTGCTTTTCTGGCGCTCGAAACTTCATAGGATCTCTTTTCCTCCTGAAAATACGTCCCCGTGACCTTTTTTTCATAAAACGAGTGATTTTCTCATCATCTTGGCAAGAATTTATGAAAATAAGGAAAACTACTTATAAAGCATAATATGGATCGAAAAAGACAAATTTGATCCTTTCTCATCAAGATCCAACATAAAACTAGTGGGAAAAGGGAATCAAGTAGGCGGTAAAATGAGGTCAAAATAGAAGTTTATCAAAGCTTGACTCACGAATGGTTTACAACTCATGGTATCTCTAGGTGTCCGCTACTTCAATGCTATACTCATGATATTTAGGGCATGTTCATTTCATTATTTATGATTAGCGGTTAATAGCTAATAATAGTTTATCAATGATTAGCAACGTTTGCCAGCGGCTGGAGATAGTAGTTCGGGATCACCAGCATTTACGACTAGAGTTCAGAAATAGCAAATAGTGGTAGCCAATGTTTACTGGCGGCCACCTCTATTA
>JACYFF010031955.1:26240175-26250497 GCA_017589665.1 Selenicereus undatus
TTTGTGAAGTTGGTTGCATACTTCCACTAATCAAGAAAATCACAATTATTGTAATTGGGAAACTAAGTGTTGGGCCTAATGACCAGGGGCGAAGCTAGTTTAGGGAACTAAGGGGGGCTAAGTTAGAGTAATTTCAAATTCTATGAGAATCACTTTTAACATTGGAAGCATCTATAATGTAATATGTTGAATTATACTTCTCGAGACAATCATATATGAACAAATTATATGTTTTCATGAAAAATACATAATAGCATATATGTAGATACTATGAAACAAATATAATAACTTTGTAATTTATTGATAGTTTGTAATTCTTTTTCCTCTAACATGGGGATAAAAATCAAATTACCTTGAATATGTGAAAGTATAAGGTTACATTTCTTACATTTTTCAAAGTTAATTTATAAACATGGATAATAGGAAAATCAAAAAATGCAGAAAAATAGAATAGAAGAATGGGAAAGACATATCGAGATGGGAAAAAAAGGGCTTCAATTATTATATACATGATTGCTTAAAAGGGCTCTGTGTAGCGGAAGTGAAATAATGCGGCAAAGACAAAATAAAAAAACATTAATAAAGACTATCATATGAAACTCAAACACGAAACCTACGACAAGCAATATAAAGGTGTTGTCAACGATGCTTGACGTATCCATGAGTGTTGTCTATGCAAATTACTTTTTATTTTGGGTGCTAGGGGCCTTGGTCCCCTGTGGCCTTAAGTAATAGTGCCTTGCCACTGTTAATGACACACTTGGCAAAATGAAAAAAAAAAGTGAAAACAAAAAAAAAAGAAAAAACATATATAATTTGGGTTGTTGGGTAACAGGAACCGAAACTTTTGGGTACTCAAAAATTTTGGTTTGATTTTGGTTCGAGGGATGGTTGACCCAAACTTTCGGCTTCCCGATCTGAAAATTATTGTGATTCGGATACCCGATCCAGGAACACCCCTAATTACTGGGGTGTCTTACCAAGTATTTGTCAATGGATACTCTTCTATTATGACACCACATTAGGGTCTTCAACAAGGCGACCATATGTCTCCTTATCTGCTTCTGATTTGTGTAGATGGACTTTCCACATTCATTAATTAGGGTAAAAAAAAAAGGATAATTTACTCATGGGATAAAGATGGCAAATGGTACTCGACTATTTCTTGTTTTTTGCAACTAGGGAGGAGGCCATGGAGGTCCTTGACATCTTGAAGATGTATAAGGCGGCTTCTAGGCAGATGATTGACATGGAAAAATCTAAAGTCTCCTATGCCCTAAATGTGGGGTAATCAACATAAACAAGTGTTATGAGAGTTTGGATTCTAAGGTGGTGGAAACTCATGATCATTATTTGGATCTTCCAACCTTAATTGGAAGATCTACGAAAATAGTTTTCAAAACTATCCAAGATTGGATTGTGCTGAACCTAAAGGGCCTGAAGGAGAAGTTCTTGTCCTATGCTGGCAAATAACTTTTGATAAAGCTGGTGGTTCAAGCTATGCCAACCTATGCTATGCAATGTTTTGACATCCCTTTATTGATGTGTAATAAGTTGGAGAAGCTTTGTCATGATTTCTGGTGGGGGAACAAGTTAGAGAAGACAGACATTGTTTGGATGGGATGGGATAGACTATGCAAGACCAAACGATGGGTTGGCTTGGGGTTTAAGAAATTCAAGAATTTTAACAAAGCCCTGCTAGCAAAGCAAGTATGGAGATTTGTTCAATTTCTTGAATCTTTGGCTATGAGGGTCCTCAAACCAAGTATTTTAAGCACTAGAATTTTTTGTCTACTAGTCTTTGGATATCAACTGCCTTATACTTGGTGAAGTAATTTCGTGACTCATGAATTGGATGAAGAAGGCATGGCTGGTGGATTGGGGATGGTAAGAAGTTGAAGATTTGGGCTGATAGGTGGGTACTGAAGACATGAGGAAACAAAGTTATAATACTACTAGTTTCCGTTAACTAGAGCACCCGTGTTGATAAATTGATTAACCAAGATAAAAAAAGCTTGGTGTAGTGACTTGTTGGATTTATGTTTTCGGGACAAACAAAGAAGGGAAATTCTCTCCTTAGGTGTGTGATCTGCATATCTAGCATACTTAATTTGAGAGTCTTATGCCTAGTTTTAAATGGATTTAGGTTACTTGACAATATGGATCTCTTTCACTATTTAGGGTCTGTTCTTTCGTGGGTAAATTGGGTGGGTCAAAAGGGTAAAATAGGTTGAACTAGGTTGAAATGGGTTGAGGTAGGTTGAAGTTGGTATTTTTTTTTTAGGTGGGTTGAAATAGATTGAAGTATGTTAAAATGGGTTGAAGTTGGTTGAAGTTGGTATATTTTTTATGTAGTGGGTTGAAATGGGTTAAAATAATGAGAATCTAATTAATCTGTGATTATTTAAGAAGTTATCGAAATTTTGTGAATTTTTGTTTACTCTTTTTTATTTTATACTTTTTAGATTTTTGATTTTTAATTTTCAATTTTTAATTTTTAATTTTTCAGTTTTCTAATTTTTAACTTTTAATTTTTAATTCTTAATTTTTAATTTTTAATTTTTAATTTGTTAATTTGTTAATTTGTTAATTTGTTAATTTGTTAATTTTTAATTTTTAATTTTTTACTTTTTATTTTTTTAATTTCTTATTTCTTATTTCTTATTCTTATTTTTTTAATATTTTAAATTTTAATTTAAATTTTAAAATTTTTTTGTTTTTTATTTTTTATGTTTTATGGTTTATTTTTTTTATTTTTTTTCACTTTTTAATTTTCATATTATGATTTTTTTATGTTCATATTTTTTTATTTTTTATTTTTTATATTTTTATATTTTTTTAATTTCTTATTTTTTATTTTATTTCTTATTTCTTATTTTTTTATGTTTTATGTTTTATTTTTTATTTTTTTATTTTTTCATTTTTTATTTTTTATTTTTTATTTTTCTTTCTAATTTTTTATGTTGTTTTTTTCTTTTTTATTTTCTTATTTTTTATTTTTGTCTTTTTATTTTTAATTTTTTAGCTTTTTATTTTTTATTTTTAATTTTTTAATTTTATTTCTAGTTTTTTTTCTTTGTACAGTTTATTGTTTTTGAGTTCTTTATTTTTTTATTTATTAATTTTCTATGATTTAAACATTAAAAATAAAAAAAATGAAAAAAAATAAAAAATAAAAAATAAGAAGTAAGAAATGAAAAAATAAAAAGAAGAAAAACATAAAATCATAGAAAAATAAAAAATAAAAAGCAAAAAAAAATAAATAAAAAAAAACTAAAAATTAAAAAATTAAAAATAAAAAAATAAAAAAAAATAAAAAGCAGATAAATAAAAAATAAAAAATCATTAGAAATTAAAAAAATTAAAAATTAAAAATTAAAATTAAAAATTAAAAAAAAGAAATTAAAAAGAAGAAATTAAAAAAATAAAAATATAAAATATAAAATTAAAAGTAAAAAATTTAAAATTTAAAAAATATAAAAACTGAAAAATAAGAAAGAATAAACAAAAATTCCACAAAATTTCGATAAGTTCATAAAGTTTCACACATGAATTACATTATCATTATTTTAACTTATTTCAACCCACCATATAAAAAATATACCAACTTCAACGCACTTCAACCTACATTAACTCACTTCGATCTAGTTCAACCTATTTCAACCCACCTAAAAAAAAATATCAACTTCAACCTACTTCAACTCACCTCAACCTACTTCAACTTACTTCACCCTTTTCCCCACCCAATTTACCCAAGAAAACAACAGGCCCTAAATCTCACATGATACTTTACAAATTATTAGGGCTGGCAAAAATTTGTCCGACCCGATTACCCGAATTTGTCCGACCCGGAAAAAACCGGGTACGGTCACTAAATTTATGTCCGAATTTAAAATTCGGACAATCGGTCATGTCCGAATTTAAACCGGGTCGGGTTCGGGTTTGGACATTCGGGTTCGGGTTGTCCGGATTTTTGAACCATTTCGGGTTCGGACAAATTCGGACAATCGGACAACCGGGTTCGGACATCGGACAACTATGTTTATATATAATTTTAGTCCAAATTCTTTAGAAAATTTTATAAAAAAAATTCGGACAACCGGGTTTGGACATTGAAAAATCGGGTTCGGGTTCGGTCACACAAAATTTCGGTCAGAATCTCCTAAAATCATATTACAAATTCGGACATTCGGACAACCGGGTCCGGACATTCGGACAACCGGGTCCGGGTCCGGGTCTGGTCAAAGTGTCCGATTTGTAATCCGAACAGGGTCCGGGTATGAAGTTTTTGTCCGAATGTCCGATTTGTCCGGACCCGAATTGACCCGGACCCGAATTTTTGCCAGCCCTACAAATTATTAAAATTATGAAGGGGGTGGGTTGAAGTTGGTTGAAATGAGTTGAAGTAAGTTGAGATAGGTTGAAGTGGATTAAAGTTGGTATTTTTTTTTTCAAATAGGTTGAAATAGGTTGAAATAAGTTGAAGTAGGTTGAAGTGGGTAAATATTAATTGACCCACGAAAAGAACAGGCCCTTAATCTATTGCTATAGCTTGTACATACCCACTTAGGGCCTGTTCTTTTCATGGGTTAATTGCAATTTACCAACCTCAATCCACTTTAATCTATTTCATCCTACTTGAAAAAAAAATACAAATTTCAACCAATTTCAAACCACCCCTATCATAATTATAATAATTTGTAAAGTATCATGTAAGATTTAATCATTCTTGCACCAAAAAGTTCACTGTACTACTTTTTTGTAAATTATCGTACTTTGGAATTATTTTATTTTTGTATTTTTTTAGTTTTTTATTTTTAAATTTTTAAATTTTTAAATTTTTGATTTTTAATATTTAATTTTTTGTATTTAATTTTTTATTTTTTAAATTTTATTTTTTAAATTTTAAATTTTAAATTTTTAAATTTTTAAATTTTAAAATTTTTAAATTTTAAAATTTTAAAATTTTAAAATTTTTAAATTTTTAAATTTTTAAATTTTTTACTTTTTTAATTTTTTAATTTTAATTATATTTTTAATTTTCTTAATTTTCTTAATTTTTTATTTTTTATTTTATATTTTATATTTTATATTTTATATTTTATATTTTTAATTTTTTATTTCTAATTGTTTATTTTTTATTTTTTTATTTAGTATTTTTAATTTTTTAATTTTTAATTTTTTAATTTTTAATTTTTAATTTTTAATTTTTTAATTTTTTAATTTTTTGTTTTTTAATTTTTTAATCTTTAATTTAGTTAATTTTTTAATTTTTTAATTTGTTAATTTTTTATTTTTTATTTTTTATTGTTTATTTTTTATTTTTTTATTTTTTGTTTTATATATTTTTTTTTTTTTGAATTTTCTATAGCTTTTGTTTGAAATAAAACTAAAAAGTTAAAAAATTAAAAAATAAATAAATAAAATTTTACAAATACAAAAATAATAAAAAAATGAAATATAAAAAATAAACAAATGAAAAATAAAAAATAAAAAATTAAGAAAATAAAATAAAAAATAAATTTAATACAAAAATTTAAAAATAAAATAAAAAATAAAAAAATTAAAAGTAAAAAATAGAAAATAAATAAAAATAAAAATTACAAATTAAAAATTACAAAATTACAAAATTACAAAATAAAAAATAAAAAATAAAAAATACTAAATAAAAAAATAAAAAAATAAACAATAAGAAATAAAAAATAAAAAATAAAAAAATAAAAAAATAAAAAATAAAAAATAAAAAATAAAAAATAAAAAATAAAGAATAAAAAATAGAAAAGAATAAACAAAAATTTCACAAAATTTTGATAACTTCATAAATTATCACACATTAATTACATTCTCGTTATTTTAATCCAGTTCAACCCACCACATAAAAAATATACCAATTTCAACCAATTTCAACATACATCAACCCACTTCAACTTGCTTTAACCTATTTCAACCCACCTAAAAAAAAAAAAATACCAACTTTAACTTACTTCAATCTACATCAACCTACTTCAATCTATTTTACTTTTTTATCTATCTAATTTACCTATAAAAAGAACAGACACTTATATAGCCTACACCTTGAACGAAATACACAGAGGCGGAGAGAGAGAGAGAGAGAGACCATTTTTACCGTCAGACACATGAAGCCAATAAAAGACGAGTGAGAAAGGTCAACAAACAAAACCAAGAAAAGGGGGGCCTTTATTGTTCCAATTCACAAAACCCCCTGTTCTTTCTCCTGCAAAATGAAATCCCCAAACTCAAGCCCCTTCTCTACCCTAACCAGCACTAGAGAGAGAGAGAGAGAAAGCGGTTTAGTGGATGAGGAGGAGAACTGTGGCACACCGCCACCATACCATCGTAGCTGCTGCCATTGTGGCGATGCTGCTTGGAATCATGCCATAGGGAAGCCACATAAGGTCAACACTTGACTGAGGAGGAAGAAGATCAAGGTGAGAACCATAGAAGGGAAATCATAAGCCAAAATTGGGAAGGGAACCTACTTATGAAGACCAATTACAACCTAAAATTAGTCAATTTTGAGGTGGGTAAACTCTTAATCCCTTAATTTGTCATTTTATTATATAATAGTAGTATGATTTAGTTTATCAAATAAGTGAACTTAGTTTGTCAAATCAGTGAACTAAATGTTGGAATTACATTACTGTTTGATGGTTTAAAATATATGGATTGATGACTCTCTCTCTTGGTGATGGGTAAATCAATTCCTTTTGTGTGTTTTCTTAGGCTAACTTCTGTTTCATCTAGGTGTTCACTTTCATCTATGTGGTCTTGCTAAAAGGTGATGTTTTCACGTTATAAATTCATAAAGCATGTATATGGATATGTATAAGTATGTTTATGAATAAATAACTATATTTATGTGTACCTGCAGGAGCTACTCTAGAAGCTTTATGCTTAAGTTCGGAACCCAACAATAGTGGCTTGATATCTCACCTGGTACAAGATACGTAATGTTAAGATGATGCGGGGATGGTGCTTGGATTCCCACCTGAAGTCTACCTATGTAAGTTATGTCTCAGCACAATATCATGTATGTTCGAATAGGTGTATGTCACCGCTTCGGTTCGACCAGCTCAAGATGGCAATAACAAACTACCTCTACAAGTTTAGACTCCTCACTTATGTGATTAAGGTGTTGCATACGATTTTGTTAAGTAATATGTATGTTTAAAAAGTTTCTTATGCTAAGATTCTAAGCTCAAATTAGTTGATTATGATAAAGTTGATACTGTAAAGATTAAGTCCGTAGTTAAACTATGATTTTCATATGGCTTACACTCTCGTTTGGATTATGGTTTAAATATGCTAAGTCACTTATACTAAGGTTTGACCAGCTCAAGATAGCAATAACGAACTACCTCTATGAGTTTAGACTCCTCACTTACGTTATTAAGGTTTTGCATACGATTTTGTTAAGTAATACATATGTTTAAAAAGTCTCTTATGCTAAGATTCTAAGTAAGTTGATTATGATAAAGTTGAAACCATAAAGATTAAGTCCCTAATTAAACTATGATTTTCATATGGCTTACACTGACTTTTGGATTATGGTTTTAAAAATGCTATTATGTAAGAGTCCCTCAAGCAAAATGAATTACAAAGTTTTTCTAAAGCTATGAAGTAGTTTGAGTATCGTTTTGGGAGAAGGGCTCATTCCCATTATTTTCCCCTTTTTCCTATGTCAAGAGAAGTGACCCAAATGTGTGATTGATGTGTGGAGCTTGAGAGGAGCTTTGTCTTTGGTTGGGTTGCCGACTTGCTTGTTTTTAATTATGACTTAGTCATACAATCTTTGATTATGTGTGTAAGGTTATGTGAATGTTTGTGTTTTGTAAGGATTATGAAAATTTAAAAATTCTTATTATACCGATCTCGAACTGCAAAGGCCCAATTGTTTATAAGTGGAACATATTATGTAAATTACTTACTATTAAATGTGAGGTTGAGTTTATGAGTCGGTTAAGCAGGGCTCACCTTTGATAGGTTGCAACTCGAGCAAGCGATTCTAGCATTTATTTCTTTAAGACATATTTCAAACAGGTTTAAGCAAGTTGCCTTAACAATCTTTTGTATGGGGAGAATATGGTGTGTAATACAACCCAGTCAGATAGGGGGATTACATTTTGTGGTATCAGAGTTGTAGGATTTTACTAAAAAAAAAACATCTTATAACATGCATCATATGTTTCTATGTGCTATGTGCTATGTGCTATGTGCTATGTGTCTGTGCTAACTATTAAGTGTGTTAAGTGTTTATTTTTTGTTTTCTTAATGGAAGGGGTAAGGGGAAAACCCCTCTTTAAGGAGTTATGTTGTGCACATAAGTAACTCCTGGGCTCATTTGCAGGTGCAAGAGTTAAGGTTTTATTAAGACATTATTTCCTAACATCTCTTCCTCCATATGATTGAATAGAGATACTAAATAGGTTCCTAAAGCTTGAACTACCAACATTTGATGGAGCGCCAGACCCAATCTAGTATGAGCATTGGAAGAGGAAGATTAAATGATTGCTTAAAATTATGGCGTGTTATGGTAATTACTAGGTGAAGCTAGTTGCTCATTTATTTGAGAAAGATGCTAGCTTTTGGACATGGCTAAGCTAAAAGAAGGTGAGGCACCACTAACATGGGCTTGATTTAAGGAGTTATTAGACGAAAAGCATTACTCTAAAGAGGTACAATGGGTTAAAGAATGGGAATTTCTAAAACTGGAGCAAAGAAAAATGTCAGTTATCGAATATTTGGCTAAGTTTAATGAATTAAGTTGGCTTGGTCCCCACTAAGTGGCTAATGAGGAGACAAAGATGGAATGATTTAAGAGAGGCCTCAAGGCTAAGTTAAAAATTAACATGGCTACATTAACCTTCTCAAATCTCCCAACCAGGTATGAAGAAAGCTCCCAAAGTGGAGGGTCTTATAGATGAGTGTGAGGCATCTGAGTTGGCTATGCAACAAAATAGGAAGCATGAGGTTGAGAACTCACAAGGAGGGTACGCGGAAATAGAAGATAGCCTAACTCCAACAACCGACTTGAGAAAGATCGTACACCATACAAACCAAGGCCTAGATGTGAGATATGTGACAAGCTTCATAATGTCCTTGTGTAAGGCAAACTAGAGCGTGCTGTACGTGTGGAGAAGTCGGGCATTATCAGAACCAATGTCCAAAGAAGATTTAGGAAAACACCCTTCCTAATTAAGGGGCTCCACTAGCCAATTGACAAGTAAACAAGAATATTCTAGCAAGAAGGTCTTAGGCACAATATCGCCAATCTCGCATCTGTGTGACACAAGCGAAAGATGGTTAGAAACCTACCTCTAAATACTCCCACGTACATGAGCATTTATGCTTATTTTCTATCATGTGATCAACACATATATGTTTCACGGATGAACCTTTTTTTAAGTTAGTGGGGGAACGGGAGACTCACATCTTTGACATATCAAATTTAACACTTTTATGCCTAGTTTTAAAGGGACTTAAATTACGTACTTTTTTTTCATAATGGTAAAGTGAAGCATCAAAAATGTTAGGTGCCTCTTCTTACAAGAGTACGTCCAACTACAGCATCAGCCAAAATAGTACCTAGCGTTGGTGAAAAACAGACATCTGAAGAGAAGGGAACTGTGATAGACTGGCCAAATTTAGAGAGCCAGTCAGCAGCCATGTTTGCTTCCAGAAAATTGTGGGTAACACGGAAATGTGTAGCTTGTTGTAGCCATGTACGTATGTCATCAATAATTGTGCCAATTTTCCAAGGCACTATGAAGTTGCCTGTTAAGGCCTGAATAACTATAAGATTGTCACCTTCAATATGCAATTTCGTAAAGCCTGCTTGTATAGCCGCTGTAATACCATCCCGCAGTGCTCTGGCTTCGGCCACGAGTATTGATGTATGACCATAAGAATCTGCGCTTGCTTTGAGTAGTTTTCCGGTCCAATCGCGAAGGATATAGGCCCCTGCCGCTGAAGAGTTGAGTAGGGATCCGTCAAAATTGAGTTTAACGATCCTGGTGGGGGAGTGTTCCACCTCACAAGGTGGAAAGATGTGGATGGAGAAGAAGAAGGCCCCTTTTGGTTGAAATCAACCGACATGCAAGTTCGAATTCTCCATTCAGCATATGCCTTTTTTGCTCTAATTAAGCATCCTATTGGGTTAAAGAATTTCTTCTCAAATACTGTTGCATTTCTGTCTTTCCAAATACTCCAGACGAGGAAGGAGAATTTTTGGAGCAGCTTTAGTTTTCGGGAATCTCTAGTCCTTTTAAGTGCATCAGTTATCTCCTGACAACTTTTGGGAG
>JACYFF010031955.1:26259045-26282179 GCA_017589665.1 Selenicereus undatus
ATATATATATATATATATATATATATATATATATATATATATATATTCATATTTATATATTCATTCAGAATTTAACAAAAATCAATAGTTACAAAAGAAATCTATTATATAGTTACAAAATATTTGAAAAAAATTCAGACGACAATTAATTTTAAGTTTTTTTTCAAAAAATAAATCCGACAGAATTCTCGGCGGCGTACCCGTCAGAGTTCCTATCGGAACCCTCACTCCCGGTTTTCCCCCCTTGGCGGGAAATGTAGTTTCCGACGGAATGGCATTAGAAACCCATCGGACAAGATCTCGAAAGAGACGTCGGAGAGTCCGCTGGACAATCCGGCAGGAAGTCTTATGATGTGGATCCCGTCGGATTTAGTTAGAAAAAAATAATTCTGAAGAAAGTTTTCTGACGCCTAGTTTCTGTCGGATTTTCCGTAGAAAACGCACTTTTTCGATGGAATTTTACCGAAATCCTATTGGAAATTCCGTCTCTATAGAGGTGCACTTTTGTAAGGACGGTGTTGGATTGGAATTTATTAACTAAACGTTTTAGCTATTATAGAGAATTTTGCTTGAGCTTCCCTTTGAACTTCGCTTAAGATTAGGGGTTTCGTGAAATTTATGGGAACATGGGAGCTTTTAACTCTATGTAGGTAGAGAAGAATTACTATAACTTTTACAAGCCTAAGTCTCTTAGGGTTTTAAATCTCTTGTTTTTCCAATGCTTTTAAGGTAAACACCTCTTTTAGTCAAGCCTAACTTTACTTCCAAAGACATACACACATAGTTATAGAAAAGATTATTGACCATATTTTAATGGTAATGCCTTATATACATTGTCGAAGTTTGGGTTCCAACTCATTCAATTCTAAATATGAATGACAATCCAATTTTATGATTTTCAAAATTTTAGACTTATAAAGTTTGCCAAGGTTCACTTCTAGCAAAATCAAATTGTTTGAATGTTGACTTAAACTATTCCTTAAACTTAAAATAGTTTCCAAACCCCCCTCTTATATTACTATCCTAGTTGTTTAAAAGGTGAAATTGATGTTGCTAGAAGACTATGTTTTCATATTATAAATTCATAAAGCATGTATATGAAGATGTATAAGCATGTATGTACATAAATAGTTACGTTTATGTATGCGTGGTGGGGCTACTCTAGAAACTTCAAGCTTAAGTCTGGGGCCCAGGAATGGTAGCTTGGTATCCCGCTTGGTATAAGATAGGCTACGTTAAGACGACTCATGGATGGTGGTTTGATTTGCTCCTGAATTCTAAGTACATAAGTCATGTTCTCAGCATAGTATGATGTCTATCCATATAGGCATATGTTGCCGCTTGAGTTTCGATGACTAACGATGACAGTAACAAAGTACCTCCATGAATTTATTATGTGATTAACTTGTTATATGTGATTTTGTTAAGTAATACATATGTTTAAAAAGTCTTTCATGCTAGGTTTTTAAGCTTAATTAAGTTGACTATATATTCCATTTTTTTGTGGGGGCTTTAGGAATCGAACTCCATATGGGTAGTGATGCACGTATAGGTAAGACCACCTACATCTGAATCTCCCTAGACCTTGCAACAACAAGATCCATAGTGGAAGTTGTTGTTGTCGTTGTTATAAGTTGATTATGATAAAGTTGACACTTTATCTTCTTATGAAGGCTAGGTTCCTAGTTAAACTATGATTTCCATATGGTTTACACTTTCTCTTAGATTATGGTTCACATATACTTAATTATGTAAAAGTCCCTCAACCAAAGTGAATTACAAAAATTTTTCTAAAGCTATAATGTAGTTTGACTATCGTTTTGGGAGAGGGGTTTATTCACTAAGCGGTAGTTGCTCTTTCCCATTTATTTTCCCCTTTTTTCCATATCAAGAGAAGTGATCCAAATGCGTGATTGATGTGTTGAGCTTGAGAGAAGCTATGTCTTTGGATGGGCTGTGGACTTGCTTGTTTTTTTGTTATGACTTGGTTATGTAATCTTGGACTATGCATGTAAGGTTATATGAATGTTTATGTTTTGTAAGCCTTATGAAAACTTAATCTATCTTTGCATATCAGCCTTGAACTATAAAGGCCCATTTTTTTATAAGTGGTATTTATTAGGTAAATTTCTTAGATGTAAACACAAGGCTAAGTGTATGAGTAAGTGATACAGGATCAGAGTAAAGAATGGGTAAAAAGATTTAGGAAATTAGAATATTTTGATATTAGAGATCTTTTGTATTTTTTATTATTCATAGGTTATTTTTAACATATTTTAAGATAGCCAAAATAAGGATATTTAGTGATGTTTTATTAAGATTTAGTTTCCTAGTCTATGAGGATAATATTAAGTTACATATGTTTATCTTTTTCTAGTTTATATCTTATTATTTAGGTTTTCTAATACTAGTTAGCCTCTTGGATATATAAACCCCTTTATGTAATTGAAGAAGGAAGATTATTTATTTTTTTTACAATGGTAAATATGGGCCACCTATTAGGTCCCGTATCTCAGGGAATACCCAACAAGCCAACCAGCCCAGGGGAAGGGGGACAAAGCTGCCAGGGCTCAAGGCCCAACCCACACACCCCCTCCCTTTTCTAATTAATTGGCAGACGAAGGTCCCTATCTAGATTCTAACCTGGGTGGGGAGAAGATTATGAATAAGAATTGATATTGAATTTAAGTGCAAGTTCTCGTGTAAATTTTCTCGGTGTGGGAATTGCTGTTAGAGCGTCCTACATCAATTTGATATCAGAGCCTTCGCGATCGTTCCTCTGCCCTTTATGTTGTTTTCCTTTTCATCCATACAAGTTCCTGACAAAAAATCAACCAAGTTACGAACCCTAACCGCGGCCACTAACCTGCGACTGTTGCCACTCTCGTCGACCACCTCATCATCGAACCCCATAGGTCGCCACCACCAACCGACCACCACCTAACCACCACCACCTGCCTTTCGCTGTAACCCTAACAAGCCCTTATTGGTACAGGTTTGAACCACCTTGTTATGTTGCTGCAATCCCTGTGCTGCTGCTATTGCTATTGCTATTGTCCAGTGATTAGTGAGTTGCTGGGGAATCTGTTCTAATTTGGCTCTGCTTCATATTGTTGTGATTTAGATTCATGACACTATCATGGTATTGCTAAAACTAGCATGGTTATTGAAACAAGATCTTCCAAATCAATTATTCAAAGTTGGAAATGAATTACTAGATACACCAAAACCCTTTGGCTCAAGTGCACCAAAACCCTCCAGCATCCATACTAAATGCACTAGTGCCCCTCAAAGGAGTTTGGCTCTCAGAAGAGCTTGCAAACCATGCAAATTTTGATGTCCAGATTTTGCTTGTTTTATGCCTCTCTAAGCTCATTCGGATTACAGCACCAAATCCCTATTTTGAAGATGACCTGATAAAGAAGGTAATTCGAGTCATTGTGCCATCTTTTCAAGCCCTATCTGAATGTGCTGACAAGTCATACCACAAAAGAGTTTGCATACTTGAGTACATGAGCATAGTTAAGTCTTATGTGGTGTTGTTAGATCTTGATCTTGACTGTAATATTCTTGTCTTGGACATTTTCCAACATTTGTTATCATCCCCTAAAGATGATCATTTTGTTATGACTCTTGCATATGTAGAGTCCATCCTTGTAGGCATTCTCACTTAAGCGGATGACCTCTTGTTGGAATTTCTTATTTCCATACTTTATCGAAGTCATCAAGTTTTTAGTTAAAGGGTATTGGGCGCATGTGCATCTTGGATCCCACTTCGACAAATTATTTCCTCTATAGTTGAAATTACACAAATCAAGGAGAATGAAATTAAAGGGGGCCCTAATGAGGACGATGTTGGATTCAAAGATGCTGGGTAGGAGTATCAAAATGCTACATATTAATGCAAGACATTGAACAATTCTAGAAATTTTCGGCTTTGGTATCCAGAACTTGAGTGTGTGGAGCTGACAAGGCTAGAAGGTAAGAACTTTGATTTGATTATCCCTAAGGAACTTCTAGTTGGTAAGAAGCTATATCCACTAATTGAATTCCTACTTTTTCGGGAGAAGTTGTACAAATTACATTTTTTTCATATGTGCAATGAAGTGAAGATGGTCTCTTGCTTGATTTTCTTCATTCTATCCCTGTGTAAAACTCGAGGACGAGCTTTTTTTCAGTTAAGGGAGAATGATGCTGGAAAAGAGTAAAAAATGGGTAAAAAAGATTTAGGAAATTAGAATAGTCTGATATTGGGGATCTTTTGTATTTTTTTAAATTATTTTCATAGGTTATTTTTAAGGATATTTCAAGATAGCCAAAACAAGGATATTTATTGATATTTTATTAAGATTTATTTTTCTAGTCTATTTGGATAATATTATGTCATACATTTTTATCATTTTCTAGTTTGTATCTTATTATTTAGGTTTTCTAATACTATTTAGCCTCTTGGTTATATAAACTCTTTTATGTAATTTAAGAAAACAGATTATGAATAAGAATTGATATTGAATTTAAGTACAAATTCTTGTGTGAATTTTCTCGGCGTAGGAATTGCTCTTAGAGCATCCTACATCAATTCAATTCCTACTTTTCTAGGAGAAGTTGTACAAATTACAATTTTATCATATGTGTGACGAAGTGAAGATGGTCTCTTGCTTGACTTTCTTTATTCTATCCCTGTACAAAACTCGAGGACGAGTTTTTTCCAAATAGGGGAGAATGATGCAGGATAAGAGTAAAGAATGGGTAAAAAGATTTAGAAAATCAGAATATTTTGATATTAGAGATATTTTGTATTTTATTATTATTTTCGTAGATTATCTTTAAGCATATTTTACGATAGCCAAAATAAGAATATTTAATGGTATTTTATTAAGGTTTAGTTTCCTAGTCTATTAGCATAATATTAAGTTGTATATTTTTATCATTTTCTAGTTTATATCTTATTATTTAGGTTTCCTAATACTAGTTAACCTTTTGGTTATATAAACCCCTTTATGTAATTGAAGAAGGCAAATTATGAATACGAATTGATACTAATTTAAGTGAAAGTTCTTATGTGAGTTTTCTTGGTGTGAGAATTGTTTTTAGTGTATTCTACATCAATTATTCCCATTTGTAGGAATTGCTCTTAGAGCGTTCTACATCAGTCGGTCAACTCAGGCTCACCATTGATAGATTACAACCCAAGTAAGCGGTTATGGACTTTACTTCTTTAAGATATATTTCAAACAGGTTTAAGCTGATTACCTTAATATTCTTATCTAGGAGAAGGCTATGGCATATAACACGACCCATTTAGGTGGGGGCATTACATTTTGGGTTGCATAGATCGAGGACTCCCTATATTGGAAGTTGATGAAAGACGGGGAGCTCTTTGTAAAGACATCTTATCACCTCGCTAGAGCGCTAGATAGAGCAAAGCGGGTTAGGGGATGCAAGCTCGTCTAGGGATGATGATGGGAGATATTTGTTGGTTTAAGAAGCTAATATTGAACCAAAGTTCAAGCATTGTGCCTAGAGATTGCAAAAGGATACTTTGCATACTAGGGTGAACTTGACTAAGAGACATAATGATGTGCACTTGATTTGCCCATGTTGTGGAGGTAAGTATGAGACATGCACCCACTTGTTCCTTGACCATGTTGTGGCAAAAGTGGTGTGGAGGTTGAGTCCTTTCTGTTTTGAAATAGATCAATGGGAAGAACTTGACCTAGGTTGTTGATTGAAATATTCGCTTGGTTTGGGGGATCACTATGACCAAGGTCTTCTTATGACTTTTTTGGGCAATTTAGGGAGTTGGTAACCTCTAGTATTTGGAAGGTGACTGCTTTAGTCTTGTCTTTGTGGTGCAAAAAGCCATGAATTTTCATCATACTTTCCTTTGTGCACAAGAAAAGGCTCTAATTATGGTGCAACCTAGTTTATTAGAGGAGGTGTGGAGGGTGCCAAAGGCCTTACTTTCAAGGTTAATGTGAAAGCGATTGTGGATGGGAATGGACAGAAAATTAAGGGTAGGTTTGTTGGTCAAAGGAAGGTAGAGAGAGTTGGAGGAGCAAGGATTGGGTTCATGGTGGTTGGATGGGGGGTGGAGATGATAGAGGTAGGGGCAGTTGGCTGGGACGAAAATTTGTTATCAAGCTTGGATTGCAACATGTTGAGGTTGAGATGGATTGTTTAGCGGGGTTCCAAGATGTCTCAAGATGGAAGATTGACATATCTTGTAAGGCCCTTTTGATTCAGGATAGCTTGGCATTAGTTCCACATTTTACTTCCGTTAATTTTTCTTTCATTAAGCAGAGTGGTCATAAGGTGGCAAATTGTTTGGCCCCGTCTAGCTTAGGTAGAGTTTGGACTGAGAACTTTGCCGGTGCTTTGGTTGATCTTGTTGTACTAGATTCAATGTTGTAATAGAAGGTTTGTTATCTAATTCTTCGACCAAAAAAAAAAAGAATTTTGATTTTGTCAATAATGTGAGTTTCTTTGAAATCATACATCTCACAAAATACAATAATTGAATAAAGGTCATCACCTTTTTCTGTCATTTTCTTCGGGTTGATAACATAGTTTGCTCAAGCTTTCATAACCCATGGAAAATTGGAAATATCCCGACGAAAAGTTATTTAATTAAGGATGATGGAGGCAAAATGAAGAGTGGAAAATATGTATATCTCTCTCAAAGCCCCCACTACTATTTGAAGTTAACAAAAAGCATATAAAGTGTATCGTTAGACCACTTATTTAGTAATTATATGACATCTTATTCTTTTGTTAGTCATCGGTCTGATTTTGATGTATATTACTAGATGAATTACAAAAAATATAGTCAGTCTCAATTAGTTAGTACACTAGAAAAAATTAATAGCATTAACCATCAGTGATATTATAGCACAAATTATTTTGCTATGATGTAATCCAATATTTCATTCTAAATTGAGTTTCTAACTCACAATTTCATAGTATAACATAGATATTTCTCATTCTTTAAAAAATGATTTATTTCAATTTGTTTTGCTCTAATGTAATCCAATAATCCATTCTAAATTGAGTTTCTAACTCACAATTTCATAGTATAACATAGATGTTTCTCACTGTTTAAAAAATGATTTGTTTCAATTTATTTTGCTATAATGTAATCCAATAATCCATTCTGAATTGAGCTTATAACAACAACAACACCACCTCCCAGTGTGGGTCTCGCTTTTGTGGGGTCTGGAGAGATCCAACTATAGGCAACCTTACCCCTATCGGCATTCCCATTCTGAATTGAGCTTCTGACGCATAATTTCATAGTATAACATAGATATTTCTCACTCTTTAAAAAATGATTTATTTCAATTTATTTTGCTATAATGTAATCCAATAATCCATTCTAAATTAAGTTTCTAACTCACAATTTCATAGTATAACATAGATATTTCTCACTCTTTAAAAAATGATTTATTTTTTATCTAAGCAACCAGAAAAACAATGAAAAATAAAGGACTATCCACATTTGTCCATGACTACATTTGTAAAAGAAATTATTATTCATTCCAAAACCACTTTTTTTTTAAAAAAAAAATTGTTATATTTTTATGTACCCTAGTACCCCTCTTTTTTCCCCTCTTATCCTAAAGGAACAAATAAAGATAGAACCAAGTACAAAGTCAAAACACCAAAAGCAGCAAAAAGAAAAACAATTGCATAATGAATCGATGCTACCTCAAGTCATTTGATGACCTTGAATTGATCGACTGTAGAGAACTGTGTCCCAAAGCATACTAGAGAGTCGATCTTACACGGTCAAGTCAATCTCCAATGGCTCTCTATGGATTATGCATACCGCATTACCACATCAATAAAGTCGGTGTTATCGCGCGAGCCGACCATTCAAAGAAACTTCTATTAAAAAAAATAAATGAAAACCACGTGGTGGCCTAACTCGGAGATGGTGGGAGGTAGGCCTGGCAAATGGGTCACTCGGTTCGGGTACGGGTCGGTTCAAATTCGGGTCGGATCATGTTCGGGTTAAGTGACATTTTGGGTCGTTTCGGTTTGGGTCGGGTATGGTTCGGGTCAGGTCGATTTCGGGTCAACCAATTTTTGGTCAAGCACGCTCATCATACCAAAACAAGAACTTTGTGGAAAATTTCGGGTCGGGTCAATTCGGATTTCGGGTCCATTTTCGAGTGATCATATTTCGGTATCGGGCCGGGTATGGGTTCGGATCGTTCAGTTCGAATTTCGGATCTCGAGTCAGTTTTATCAGGTCTAGTGGGAGGCAGAGAAATAAAAAAGAATTGCGATGTCCCGGTCAATGAAGCGGCCTAGGTTGACTTATCCCTCATCGTCACAATCATTGCCTCCCCTCGCGTGTTAGCTTTTGTTTTGATTAATCAAAACCACCCAATCGTGATTGATGGTGAGTATGATGGTACGAAAATGCCCATGAGTCATTACACGTTAATTGATCAGAATCACTGTTATGTTTGATTTTTAAGAAATATTGTTTTGACCATCTGAAAAAAATACTATTATGAAAATAGATCTCTAATTAGATTAATGAAGTTTTGATCTAATAGTTAAGATTAATATCTTGGATACATTAAATCTTAGGTTCTGTTCCCCCTTCCCCCATTATATGTTAATCGTGTTGCATTGACTTTTGTGACTCCTACGGACCCCTAAAAAAGAAAAGAAAAAAAGCCAAGTGCTTAATTAAGTGGCCAACATTGATGTGTTCTAATACTTGTTTATTGATTTTTGTTAATTATTCTTCTAACTATGCAAATATATCATATTGACTATTACAATAGACATTAAAAGGTAATGATACCTTCGAATGTTTATCCCAAATTGGCACATATTTTTGCATTAATTGTGTACAAGTCAAAGTCACAAAGATTGTGTTTTTAATAAAGGTTATGTTAGACAATAACTTTTCAAGTAACATTTATTGTGTTGACTGTGTCAAAACTCCACGTTGTTAAAATTTATGTGTCTGGTAAACTAGCATATCAAATGAGCATTCAATGTTTAAGTGACTTATTAGCAAATGGTACGACCTTTAATGTTTTACATCCTTTTATATTTCTATAATACTGTAACACCCCCAACCCTTGCAAATCAACGGAAGCGTAAAACACTTTAAAAGAAGCTCAACGGCTACTCGCCGAAGTTCATAATTCAACGAACAACTCGTTCGGAGTACATCAAACAAAATAGTTCATTAATACAGGAACAGTGAAAGATACAACTCAACGGTTCTCACAACCGGAGTACTATGGTTTACATCCCAAAACGTAGTTGATTTCAACTAAAAAGACAACTGGCTAATAAGATGGTTGACACACATGGCCGTATAGAGCGACTCCTAAACTGAATACACTACATCAACTAGAATACTTGTTTACAAACGTTTACAATTCTAGGAATACATTACATGACTGCACTCAACATGTAAAACTCCTTCAAATGGGCACACATGACACCTTGCAAGCAAGAATGGATTTCATCTTGATTTAGTGACTTGGCTCCTACTTGTCGTAATGCAGACTTGGGGAAAAAGGGGAAATAGTAATGGGATGAGCAACCACACGCTTAGTGAGCGTCCCCCGGCCCCCTTAAAACCAAAATCGTTGCAGGTAATAATATCTTTAGTAGTCACATATCACATATTCATACTTTACTATCATATTAGGCATTCTTAAATCCTCAAGGAAGGATCACTATCCATAAACTTCATTTTAGCTGTTCAAACTCATTTTTAGGCCCTTGAATTCCTTAACTAGCAAGCACTTAAACACATAAGCAAGCATCGAGGGCTAAGCACATAAACTTTCTTTCATAGCTTAACAATAGGGATCTTTCTTCTTCATAAACATAACTACTTAGAATTCCATTCAAACTATGCATGAAACCTCATTCATACGAAGTGCACATAAGGTTATCTCTTTCCATAATCATACTTTTCTTGGCATTACATTCATATGCTATGCGTAAGAAACACACATTTCAAGTCTCATTCAAATCTCATTATTAGGGTATGTATGAAATGTGCTCATAAGGCTTTCTTTCTTTTTGCTGAAAACACTTCATTTTGATTCTTAAGGCACATAAAAACTATTTTTTTAGCCTCTTGAGGCTCATATTCTTTAAAAGAAATCTCTTTCGTACTGGTCGCATACTGTCCCGTATAAGCCTTTCACATTTCATTCATCTGGCCTCTTAATGGCCCATAAAAATGTTCTTTCTGAAATATTTGAAATGGCGTATAGCCGACCGCTTTTCTTCGCTTATTAGGAAAAGACATCTGGCATAAGATCATTATAGGGTGCTGATTGGGTGAGATATATTCTCAACCCCATAGTGAGACCTAACGCTCACGCTTTAGCTCTTACTCTTGGGACGGCTACATATAACATATCGAACCATTACCCTTGTCAGGGTCTTCTAGGGTTTCCTATTACCATGACTTATCCCCTAGGCCAATATCATTCATATCATATTATCCGAAGCACATTATCTTAGCCAATTTAAAGCGTATAGGCCATAATGGCTAATAATTTTGCTGTCTCTCACAGCGAAATCCTTTTCCGTACGTTGCACTTTCTTTTTATTTAAATTCTTTAGGGATTCCTCCGTTCAAGCGAGTTCACTCCCAAAACTGTATACATATATTTAAAATAGGCCATCGATTACTAATAGTCATGGCTATTATTAGTTACAACCATGAAAACTTTCTTTTTCAAATGCACCCTTACTCGCAGCAAGAACTTGATGACATGAGGGGAAGGGGGTTTGCACGTAACACATTCGAACATTTCATAATCAATTCAGCAGAATAAGCCACACATGGCCTCGCAATCCACACGATTGCGGTTAATTCACAACCCAAGCTCCCTCCTTTCAAGCACCGACCACAAAGAACCTCGAACCACTCATAGTTCTATCTCAAACCATCCAACTACCATCTCGGTCTTCAATAAGATAATCATAACATATTATCATGAAAACTTATAAAGAGACATGTAACAGGGTTTATGCGCTTACCTGTGTAACCAACACCATCTAGCGGTGCCTTACCGCAAGCATATATATATATATATATGACGACATTTACGTATACGTCTATAATGCCTGAACTTGAAATAACACTTAACGAACCAACTAAACTAATCAACATGAATCTTATCGCATTCGAGGTGTTCATTTATTATTTCGAAGTCATAGTTCAAGTATAAACTAACTAATCACACAAGTATCGATTCTAAGCATACTCATTTCTTTTCGAAGCTATTAATCGAGCATGAATTGACTAAGTGTACATATATCGATTCTAAACATTCGTATTTTACTTCAAAGTTACTAAACGAACATGAATTAACTAAGCGTATATATATCGATCCTAAACATTCATATTTCACTTTGAAGTTATGAAACGAACATGAATTAACTAAGCGTACATATATTGATTCTAAACATTCATATTTCACTTCGAAGTTATTAAATGAACATGAATTAACTAAACTTAAGCTATTTCGATTCGAATGCTAACATGTTAATTTGAAACATTATTAGGTTATTTCGAAGTTACTTCAGGCATGAATTGACTTAACTTAACATGCATCAAATTAAAGCGTGCTTTGGTCGTTTCAAGGCTACTCTTAAACGTGATTTAGCTAATTTAACAAAATCGAACTAACCATACATAATCACTTTGCAATTTCAATAAGCCTAATCAACCTTAAACTAATATGCATCTCATCTTAAAGGTTAAAACGTTTCGAAATTACTAATACTTAGGAGGCGAGAAACACCCACCTCGAATCGAAGCTAAGGACCCGTTCTAAGGGCTTTTGGGCTTGATTTGGATGCTTCAAAACCCGAATTTCGACTCTTTTGCTTATGTCACACCTAAGCCCTACGATCAGACCAACAATTGGCATGCTATCACCGTGAATTCAAACTCCTCAACCCTTCTCTCTCTTCCTATTCACTAGCAACGAACGGATGGCCACCGTCCTTCCCGGCTCACACTCGTCGGTCTCTCGCCGCTGTGGCAGCCGGTGGTCACAACTTCCTCTCTTCTTCAATCACTCGATCTCTCTTTCTCTCTCTTTCTGCCTCGTGGTGGTCGCCGAGGGAGGGGTTGCGCGTCTGCGTAAAAACCCGGCCACACCAGCCGTCTTTCCGGTCGTCGGCGTCCCACCTCTTCCTCTCTCGCTCAATCCCTCGCTTCCCCCCTCTTTCCGGTGGCTGTCGTGGGGGCTGGGTTTGGAACACCCCCCATTGTCGCGTTTGTTTGCTGAAAAAGGGGTCTTCGGCCCCCTTTTGTTCCTTTTTTTTGTGTTCTTTATTTTGTTGGTTTAATCTCACCTAATTAAACCTATCCCGATGCTAATTAGTCTAGTCTCATTCAATCACAACTTCGTACTCTAAACCCGAATCAATCGTACGACCTTCTGACAATTACTCATTTCCAAATACATCTAGGTTTGATTTAATAAACCACAAACTAATTCTAAGGTTGACAACCTAATTGTACTCGGGAAACGACTAAATAAATCGAATAACGACTAATTTAAACTATCGATCTAATTTAAAGGCACAAATAGCACGAATGAACCTTAAAATCAATAATAGTAATAATAATTCTTTTTAATAAAATTATCGTTCACGTATGCACATCGATAATAATTTAACTCATATAGTTAATAAAATACGATTTTTATAACGTAGAAGGTAAGACAGCCAGGTTAACTTAAAACAAAGAAGGCCTGTCTTACAGTCTTCCCCTCTTAAAAGAATTTCGTCCTCGAAATTCTAAAACTAAGTTCTGTCATTCCCAGAATGTACGCACACAAACTATGATCTGCATGGTAGGTTTCCAAAAGGTTTCATTTACAATCACTACATCATTTAAAACGAAAGAAAATGGGTTATGGTATCCAGTCTCCTCCCCGCCAATCCTCCTCAAGCATCAACTCACTTTATTTAGGCGCCGAGGCAAATCACATTGAAGATGGGCAAATGAGTTGGCATGGAAATCATATTGAATTTGTTTTGAAAATGAACATGGATTTTCGATAATCTAGGCTCAGTTCACATGGCGAGCAATAATTCTATGCATATGCATCTATAAGTGGGCATCTAAAGGCATGACAATCGGGACAATGACATCTTAAAGTCATACACTAGTAGTCTCATTCTAAAACATGAATTCAAGTCACCTTTGGGATCACAACAGTTAACTTAGAGATTCTTATAACGCATTAGAATAATAAGAACGTCACATAGCACCACATAGCATCATTTAAGTACAATAGCATTACATAGTATTGCATAATATCAGTAATTCAACGTTTTTAAGCCTAGGAGTTGGAAGCAACATGAAATCGGCTAATGTACGTATGGTAGGCAATTTACAATACGAAAGCATAAGGACTGACATTTCTATGTTTTTATATCGATTCCAGCTAACTTTTAAGCATTTCATTCATGGCAACTTACACTGGGCATGCTAAAGTCATATGAAGGAGTTAACTTAATCAGGTTCACTCAAAAGCATGGAGGTAATAGGTCATTCTAAAGTTAAATTATTTACTAGAAAGTTACCACGTCACACTAAGATAGCAGAAACATCAAATTACGCCATATCGGTAATGAAGGGACCTAAAGTGGCATTTGAAATCACATTGGCATCACGTAGAGTCAATCACAGAACATACCAAGGGTTAAGATTCACATGTAACACAAACCAGCAATACATGTTGATAGGAACAATTTGGGGAGAAAAATCCAAGGTAAGAATGTAAATCGATGGTTTTTTGATGGGGGAGACCTTTCCTAAGGTCACTACTTGGAGCTGATTATCTCCTAAGTCATAGATTCGTACGAATGAATGGTTATGCTCCTAGATGAGTCCTGGGCCTATGGCTTATGGGCCTACATGCTTTTGTTGCGCTACTATGATCAATCAAATGAGGGCAAGAATATATGAATGCAGGTTTCTAGGGTCGTCTCATCATGCTCCAAATACGAGTGCACACAATTACATGGAATCATAGAAGTCACGGAATGCAACAATGAGTCAGTGGTCATGTCATGCTATGAAGTACAAAACTTAAATTATCTGAATAATCGAGTCACATACCAATCCAAATCCAAGTCAAGCTTATTCACCATCATACAAAATCGAGGCATTTCAAAACTGAGTTACTTAACCGGGGGGGTTTTCATTTCATAGTAAGGCAATAGACATCACACGGCATCACTTGGTGTCATAACAAATCCTCAAGACATGCAGACTCACGGGGTCGTCACATAGAAAGAACACCTAGAATTGCATATACGCGTACAATCCCCCTTTGCAACCTGTGGTCAATGGCATGCCCTAAACCCCGTCTAATTTAGGAAGGATTGGTGTCTAACTGCTAGGGTTGTTTGAGTATGGTTGGCATTAATGGTCTTATAGGTACGCGTTGAGGTCTTATGGGGTACACGTATTCCACAGGTGATCATAGCAGTCCTACTGTAGGTCGCTTACATTAGTAGGGATTGTTTACTATGTACAATTCCAAAGTCTGCTAGGTTCTTCCTCCCTTTCGCTTTCTAGGTGTATTAGGGTTCGTTGGAGCTAAAACATCGTCACCCCATTCACAAATAGCAATCCGTATAATAGAAAGCAAGTAATGCATGGTTTAGGCAATAATGGCAAGAAGCGGGACAGTAGGTGCACTCACGCAATGTTCATCAAGATTCTACCGCTAGCACTTAGTTTTTCAAGCATGCATGTGAAAATATCCCCTAATTTCACTCAAGCAATTCAAAATTCACAACAGCAAGGTACCATTTAGTAGGATTATCAATCATAGCAACTAATTTCCAATCATTCCTTCCCTAGCCCATTACGAATGATTCTATCGACGTACACATCTTAGCACATACACATTTACAAGCAACATTTGATACACTTAAGGGCGCATATTTGTGATTCTAAACTCCCTCATCATCACTAACAGAAAGCTAATCCTTCGGTGCAAGATAAACTTGGCTCGACAGTCAAAACGGCATTAACATCTCAAAATCTTGAGTTTCAAAGGATGAAAAATAGCTTATCTATTTCAAATCTCTTTGTTTTTAATAAAAGGATGGTTAACTGCTTCTAGCTCTCTCTACCAACCTTCGAGTACGTTTGCTCACTCCATTATGGGGTCCGAGGAGCAAATCGTACTTTAGGGGCAAAGACGAGCCCAGAGTTTGTTAGGGAAAAAACAGAGTTTTAATGTTTATAAACCCCAAGTGTAAGGTGTATCGTTGAGTACTTGGTGTATCATTGAGTACTTGGGATATCGTCCGCAAAGAGTTGTGTTTCCAACTACCAGGGCTAACTAAAGCGTCCCGAGCTAGGAAAAATCAAAGGAAAAGAGGATAAACTAAACTATGCTAACAAACATAGAAGAAACGACTTGGAGTTGTGGTTTCACAAATGGACGAGCCAACGAATCGAGACAAGTCCTAACCTACTCAAACTACATCACGAACTAGAGATGGTCGGTTGCACTATCGAAGACCACTCAAGCACTCTCTCAAGGGTCATGAGCTAGTCTAATTAGCCTAACCACCTATTTTCATGGGGTTAGCCCAATTAGACCACAAAATTAGCAACCCCTGGACCTAACTCGATTCGGATACTATTTTCATGTCCCGAACTTGGTTATTCCCTCCCCCACACTAGCTAATTGATCTCACCTCTCAGCATAAGTCAATCGCCCAAAAATATGAATGAAAGCTCTTTCAAGCATTTCATCGAACACTTGGCGGGTGCGAGAGAAAACTCTAAATTCTATGCGTAGATTGGGTATAGTTAGGCCAAATACAAGACTAATTAGCCATCAAGAGGCTAATCACAATCCAAGCCAACACAATCTACCAACTAAACATCACAAACACATGAAAACCTAAACTAACAAAAGAACATAAACTTGAACAAGAAAATAAAGAGAATGAAATAAATCAAATCTAAACAACTAAACAAACATGAATTAACAATGAAAACTAAAGATTGAACTAAACAAAACAAATACAAGAATTAAACTAACAAAACATACACAAGAACAACATATGAAATAAATAGAGAAAGAGAGAGAAAACTTAGTCTTGAATTAATAGAAGGAACTTGAAATCCAAAGGTTGAATCCAAGATTACAATCTTCAATCCTAAACTAATCCTCCTATTGAGGTTTTATTTGCTAAAACCTAACCTAAAATACCCTAAAAATCGCCAGAGAGAAGCCTCAAGCGAACCCTCTGAGCGAGCCCTAGTAAAAATGCCCGAAGGGGCTTTAAATAGAAAATCGAGCGAACGACGAACAAGGGGGCGGTACGACCGTGCCAAGGTGGCACGACCGTTCCACGTGGCACGACCCCACCGTGCCACTTCTTTGGCATAGTGGCTCGACTCCCCTGTTGTTCCTGCTCGCCTGTTTTTTCTGTTTTTCTTCACTTTGTCCCGTCTTCCCTCCTTTTCGCGACGTTTGCTCGATTTGAAGTTTATTACCTACAAAAGTAAATAAAACAAGTAAAAGTGCGAAAGATTAAGTTATTATACGAGCTAAAAGTGGGTGAAAGAGGTATGTAAAATAGGACAATTTATTGCCTAACAAATACCCCTACACCTATCTTTTGCTTGTCCTCGAGCAAAACAAAATAAAAACTAATCTAAGAACTTAACTCACTTTCATAGGAATCACGGTTGTATTAGCATATGCAACAAGCCCTTTAAACCCCTTAGATCCCTCAAGTGGACGAGTGAGGTCTCGTGAGGATTTGTAGAAGATATATCTACAAAATCTCAAAAAGGAAAACAAAGAAAAGAGAAACAAAAATCGAAAAATAAAAATGACAAAACACAAAATATACATCGGGGTAAACTGTACACAATCGGATCAACCAAAACCACCTAGTAACTCAAGTATCAGTCTGTACACAAACATTATATGCATTTCATGATACATCATCCCAAAGAATGGCATCCAGACATCATCTTTTCACCCCACGACACATGACAACATTGAATCCATCCTGGTGCCTGGTGTGCAAGTGTATCATCACCCTAAGACTCTGGCTTACCAAAAATCAGACTCAATCCCACTTAACTGACACAAGCTACCTTATTGATTTGCTAACATGGAAAACAAGCTTCCCCAGTAGCATTATTGCCTCAAAGGGTAGCACCTAGTAGCGCAGGCCTCAAAGGAGTAATTGTCATTCCAAACTCTTTTCTTCCCCCCTTTTTTTCTTTTTCTTCTTCTTTGTCATTCCAAACTCTTGTAACGCCTCAAAGAGATACACCCGGTAGTGCGCGAGTTTGTTTGTTTTTGTTTTTGTAAAAGGGGTGCAATCACATACAAGGGTAAATGTGCAGTAGACAAGTGGGAGAGCAGATCATGGAAGACTAAGAATGTAAGATAATGATAATACATAAATCAGGACTGGATTGCAAAATTACAATGGACTGTTAGGGTTAGAACTGAGACCTAAAATGACATATTTGGGACGAATATCTATTATGCACATCATCTTTATATGCGAGCTAATAGCCAAGGTATCAGAGATCAAGGCTGATCAAAATAATGCAAAACTCCCCTAAATCCAAAAAAAAAGGAAACATTATACAAAAAAGAGAAAAATTGAAAAATTTACACAAAAATAAGAATAAAAGGGTAGATGACCCCACCCCCACACCCAAATCTCACAATGTCCTCATTGAGAGCTGAGAGTCATCACCAACCACAAAACACACAAAAATAAAGAAAACAAAATCACACACAAGACGCACAAAACAAAACAAATACACACAATAGCACTAAACCTGCACACATATACAAGCTAGCACACTCTCCCAAAAGCACTCACCAAATCAAAAACAAGGCCACACATATATACAAAACTAACCACCAAAAATAAAGATATACCAATCCATCAACACCACCAATCACAAAACACAAATGTGCACAAAAATACAAAAAATGGTGATCATAGCCATCAATGGCTCAACAACATCCCAAATGTCACTTCAAGATGATCACCAACAAAAACACAATCCTAATATCCACAACTAAACAAAAAGAAAAGAAAGAAACTAAAAAGAAGGGAGAAGAGTTAGAATGAGTATACCAGGTCGAGTACTGAATGTACCCAAACTATGCCATAAGGGCACAAGGAGCATCAACCACTCCTTGTCTCTTAAGATTTGAGTCATCAACTCAGATGCGGTCAATGCTCTCAGAAGCTTGTCGTGCACTGCTGCATGCATCTCAAAATAATGTGAATAAGAGGACACTAGTAAAGATGGAGCAAACAAAGTCAGTGGCCTCTTAAACTCATCAAATGCCATAGAAAAATCAGAATAATAATCAATGAAATTGGCCCACTTAATTTTTCTAAGCATGTCCTCTAGGTAAGCACAATAAGGGTCCAAGGAGGGATTATATCCTCGAATGTCACCTAGGGACTCATGAAATGCATGCAAGTGGAAGGGCGTGGTGGAGAGTAAAGGGGATGAAATGGGGGTCAAGTCAAGTGGCTCGGTGCAAATTGAGTCGATATGGTCAATACTAGGGGCGGCACCAACCACCAAACTGTCATCACACAACTCCTCGAAAGGAGCCTCTCAAGATATGGCTCAACTAATGTAAGTCCTCTTGACTAAGAAAGTAAAACATCCGCAACAGAACTAGCCTCACCCCTAAAAGTCTCGCCCATCTCTAACCCCGTGCACTGAGCTAAAGGAAGGGGAGAAGCAAGTAAGATCGAGTCACTAACACTAGTGTCCATAGGTGTGCCAGAAAAGGATGAAGCAACAACCGTCAATGGGGTCAAGGGAGAGTCAAACACTTCTCCTAGGTCGGTCAAAGGTGTATCATGAACAACATTAGACTCTAGGGGAAGGGAAGACTCACAATCATCATAGAGACAAACCTCGAGTCTAAGGCAAGGTAGACTAGGGTTGGTCTCATGCAATAAACTACACTCCCTTATCCTGCTAACAAAATGCTCATGTTGCTCATCCATTGTCCCTATCATGGCATCAAGTCTAGCATGACATTCATCGGAAACATCATAATAAGGACAAGAACTTACATCATGGTCAAAAGATTGGCAAAAAGAGCACAACACATGAGGGTAAGAATAGTGATGATATGGGTCCGTAGCATCATTAGATTGCCATTGATGCCAAGCTAGAGACTCAAACAAATCCGACATGTCATCATCAGTTAAAGAACGCAAACCACCATAACTCATGGACTCAAGGATGACTCGATTCTCAGGTGTTATCCCCTCAAGCATAACATCGCATATTTCCCATTTTTCATACGTAAAATGCACATATTGAGCACGATAATCATTCAACTGAGAAAAATATTGCCAAAAAGATTCATGCTCAAACTGAGGTAAATGGAAAATAGCCATCTTGAATTTTTTTTTGAAATTTTTGATTTTTTAATTTTTTTGGATTTTCTAAAGGCCTAGCCTCAAATGCTGAAGTAAACCCCAATATTGAAAAACGCCAACTCCCCGGCAACGGCGCCAAAAACTTGTTAGGGAAAAAACAGAGTTTTAATATTTATAAACCCTAAGTGCAAGGTGTATCGTTGAGTACTCCGATGTCGTCCGCAGAGAGTTGTGTTTCCAACTTCCATGGCTAACTAAAGCGTCTCGAGCTAGGCAAAATCAAAGAAAAAGAGGATAAACTAAACTACGCTAACAAACATAGAAGAAGCGACTTGGAGTTGTGGTTTCACCAATGGACGAGCCAACTAATCAAGACAATTCCTAACCTACCCAAACCACATCACGAACTAGAGATGGTCGGTTGCACCATCGAAGACCACCCAAGCACTCTCTCAAGAGTAATGAGCTAGTCTAATTAGCCTAACCACCTATTTTCATGGGGTTATCCCAATTAGACCACAAATTAGCAACCCCCGGCCCTAACTCGATTCGGATACTATTTTCATGTCCCGAGCTCGGTTATTCCCTCTCCCACACTAGCTAATTGACCTAACCTCTTAGCATAAGTCAATCGCCCAAAAATATGAATGAAAGCTCTTTCAAGTATTTCATCGAACACTTGACAGGCGTGAGAGAAAACTTTAAATTCTAGGCATAGATTGGGTATGGTTAGGCCAAATACAAGACTAATTAGCCATCAAGAGGCTAATCACAATCCAAGGCAATACAATCTACCAACTAAACATCACAAACACATGAAAACTTAAACTAACAAACAAGAACATAAACTTGAACAAGAAAACAAAGAGAATGAAATAAATCAAATCTAAACAACTAAACGAACTTGAATTAACAACGAAAACTAAATATTGAACTAAACAAAACAAATACAAGAATTAAACTAACAAAACATAAACAAGAACAACATATGAAATAAATAGAGAAAGAGAGAGAAAACTTATTCTTGAATTGATAGGAGGAACTTGAAATCCAAAGGTTGAATCCAAGATTACGATCTTCAATCCTAAACTAATCCTCTTATTGAGGTTTTATTTGCTAAAACCTAACCTAAACTACCCTAAAAATCGCCAAAGAGAAGCCTCAAGCGAACCCTTCGAGCGGCCCCTGGTAAAAACACCCGAAGGGGCCTTAAATAGAAAATCGAGCGAATGGCGAACGGGGGGGAGGCACGACCGTGCCACTTCTCTGGCACGGTGGCTCAACCCCCCCGCTGTTCCTTCTCTCCTGTTTTTGCTGTTTTTCTTCGCTTTGTCCCGTCTTCACTCCTTTTCGCGACTTTTGGTCGATTTGAAGTTTATTACCTATAAAAGTAAATAAAACAAGTATTATACGAGCTAAAAATGGGTGAAAGAGGTATGTAAAATCGGACAATTTATCGCCTAACAGAGTTAAGGCTTTCTAATAATTTGATTTCAATCATATGTTCTTTAAACTTTTGATTAAAATCACCAAGGCATATAAGCGACAACTTTCGGTTAAGCTAACACTTAACTTATCCACGAGAATACGAGCCACTCGGCCTACACCTTAGCAAATGGTTCTTTCTTCCAACCAATCAGCTCACTCAAGCGGACCTAACCAGGTAAACGCGCTAACATTAAAAACAAAATTCACATTTGTACACAAGGCAGGCATGTATCACATCATCGTGAAGCATTCCTAGGCAACTATATGAAATGCAAGACTTAGGTCGCGGCCTATGATCGCAGGACCATACTTTGATACCATCAAAATAACACCCCCAGCCCCTACGGCCGCAGCGTTATGTTTTCTTAGCTTTCAACTTAAATTCCGGAGCAAAACGGATAGAGATTTTCGTAAAAACTGACCGTTTTCAGGCTAAAAGCCTTACAATAAACCCCTCCAGATCAAGGGAGCGTAAAACATTTTAAAAGAAGCTCAACGGCTACACGCTAGAGTTCATAACTCAATGAGCAACTCGCTTGAAGTACATCAAACAAAATAGTTCCTTAATATAGGAAAAGTGAAAGATACAACTCAACAATTCATACAACCGGAGTGCTGGGGTTTACATCTAGGGGTGTTCATCAGTCCAGGACCAGACCGGTTGGACCGAAAATTTGCCAGATGGTGGATTGAGGACCGGACCATTCTGGAGTCGGTCCGGACCGGTCAGAACCCAGACCAGACCGAGAATTCAAACCGAGAACAAAAGAGCATGACAGTCGACAGAGAACAGAAGATGCAGTCACGGGGGTAGAAAGTAAAGGACCATGACCTAGATATCAACTATGAATGAATTCAAACCTAGAAATCACAAATTTCAACTCAAAGCTAATGAATTAAACCCAGAAACTCCAAGGATTCAAACCAAATTATATGAAATTCTAACCCAAAATTTGGTTGGGTAATTTTGTCAAACAGTTGGTAGATGTCAAATGATGGCTCATATTCTGCCCCAGGACCATACACGAATAACTGTTCTCAGTATCCACAAGGACCATACATGAATCATGATCCAACCCAGTCAATATATACAAATCGAAAAATTAGATAAACCCTAGAAAATTCAAATTACAAGCCAAAATAATGGAATGAACAAATCAAGCATACCTCCACCAAATGAAATGCCACATCGGAAGCTGCCGGGTGTCGACCGGTGGAGAGGAGTGTAGATCGCACCAAACCTTAGCCAGCAAAGGAGTAGCAGTCGCCAATCGTAGAGACCGATAGGCTAAGAAGTTCAGGCGAAGAAGAGCACAGAGTAGAGAGCGAGAGGCGAGAACCGAAAGCTGAGCGGGTGAGCGAGACAGAGAATGGAGATGGAGAATAAGAAGGTGACTGGAGAATGGAGATGGAGAAGAAGAAGGTCGACTCGAGGGACTGAGGCAGGCAACAAGAAGCCAAGAAGAAGAAATGAAAATTGGAAGAGTGGACCGAGGGTCGAGTAACTGGGGAAAATTTGGAAAAAAAAAAACTTACCTCAACCCGGTCCAGTCCAGTCCATTGACCGGTCCAACCAGTCCAGGATCGGACTGAACCGAAGACCGAAAACAGAAAAGGAGAGGACCGAGGACCGGACCGAAAGACCTCGGTCCGGTCCGGTCCGGTTCGATTCGGTCTATACTGGTCTTCGGTCCGGTCCGACCTTGGACCATTTAATGAACACCCCTATTTACATCCCAAAACGTAGCTGATTTCAACTAAAAAGACAACTGGCTAATAAGATGGTTGGCACACATGGCCGTACAGAGCGACTCCTAAACTGAATACACTACATGAACTAGAATACTTGTTCACAAACGTTTACAATTCTAAGAATACATTACATCACTTCACTAAACACGTAAAACTCCTTCAAATGGGCACACATGACATCTTGCAAGCAAGAATGGATTTCATCTTGATTTAGTGACTTGGCTCCTACTTGTCGTAATGCAGACTTGGGGAAAAAGGGGAAATAGTAATGGGATGAGCAACCACACGCTTAGTGAGCGTCCCCCGGCCCCCTTAAAACCAAAATCGTTGCAGGTAATAATATCTTTAGTAGTCACATATCACGTATTCATACTTTACTATCACATTAGGCATTCTTAAATCTACAAGGAAGGATCACTATCCATAAACTTCATTTTAGCTGTTCAAACTC
>JACYFF010031955.1:26287179-26298031 GCA_017589665.1 Selenicereus undatus
CTTAAGTAAATATATATATATATATATATATAGGTGTAGGTGTGTGTGTGTGTGTATTTGATTGAGATGGCGTTCGCCAAGGGCTTCACAACCGCCAGAATCAAAAACTCTTACACTCGATATTCCCACCAAACAAAACAAACTAAAAACTACGAAATTTTAAGGAAAAGGCTAATCTAAACTAAGCTATTGCTTGGAATGCTCTAGGAGATGATTCAGTAGTTGCTTTGTTCTACTGCAGGTGTCGCTATTTGTGGAAAAATTCAAGCATTCTCAGCGACATAGCCGAGATAAAATGAAGAGGCAACAGTTATAGGGCCACCACGGCCCACCACGATCTGTCTATGGCCTATGCTGGAACCGGATTTCTTGATCTTTCTTTGCTATACAGTTGTGGCAACTCATGGTTGACCGTGCGAGAGGTCAAAATACAGCCATTGAATGGCAAATGCTAGGTGAAAAGACTATAAATCCTGCAAAACACATAAAATAACTAAACCCAACATAAATCGAGTACAGAAGAGGAAATAACATCATTAAGCACAAAAATCTCCTCAAAACAAGGCAAAATAGCCCTAAAAATATGTATATTTTACGCACTTCTCAAACTCTCCCAAGCTTAAACTGTTGCTTGTCCTCAAGCAATGCAAAGGCTGAAAAGAATATATACAACCTCCTCAGGATAGACATAGGTAACATTCAAAGGGCAAGGATGATCCAAAGGTAGCCCCAAAATGATGCAAAAATATCATTAGCGAACAGAATAGGGAATGAAATTTCAAAAACGCTTAATAGACCAAAATACAAAGTTTGAACCAATCTTTCTCCAAATTGTCAAATACAGTCATCCTGGCACACGAAACGGGTAAGACTAGCAAGGCCGGTAGAATTTCACTATAGTTATGTGGCACTCAGCACTCATGTGTTTGACAATGTATAAATATGAGGGGTTTCTCAATTCTCATTTGTTTGTCACAAGTCAACCATAGGCATGACAAGGTTCTCAAATTCTCCACCACTAAAATGTTAATACATTAAACAATCATGTGGAATTTCATAGGGATGTAACGGGGCTTAGGGTAAGTTAAGAGGGGAACAAACGTTTTTGGAAATGAGGAGCTAAAAGCCATAGACTAAGAGCCTAAACAATTCCAAGGCATCATAGTACGTTTTCCTCGAACCATATCAATTCATCAACAAACTAAATCGCAAAATGAAAAGAGATAGAGTCGAAAATCAAAAATAGCTTTTATTCCCACCAAGGCTAATCACTTTCTTCGATTTTTTTTTTCTGATGATTTTTTTTCTTGATTTTTTTTTCCAAAGAGGAATAGCTAAGGGAATTCCATAATGAACTTTAAAATTGAACTCTTCTCTAAACTTTACACAATAAAACAAGGATTTGTTGTTTTTTTCCCTTTTTTTTTAACTACACCACTGTACCAAACAACCAAAAATTCGCCAAAAATAATAACAATCCATCTTGCTAACACCCTATCAAATTGATGCAAAATAATATAATGTTCCTCTTAGCCTTGGCTTAAGGGTAAGACAAGTGTTTGGCCATAGGCTAAAAATAGGAGGGTTAAATCAAGAAACATGGATACAGGTTCAAAGGGGCTAACAAAGGGATACAATGTATAACAAGGGTGGCAATTTGGTCGTGGGTTTCAAATAAATCAAAGAAAGAAAAATGCCTCAATCATATTGCCTAAATGCATTTGTGAAATGTGAACTCAAACGAGAATCAAAGCCAGTTCTAGAGAAATGACGCCAATGAAGAGTCACACATGAAGAAAGACATGAGACTAAAAATGATAAATAGCCTCTTAAAGCTCAAAAGCTCACGGAACATCTACCCGACAATGGCGCCAAAAACTTGATATGATATGTGTAGGTTGTGACTACTACTACTTCTACTGCCGCAAGCGCACGGGTTGATTTAGTATAGACAGGGTTATCGCTCCTGAGGTACCAAAGAAACTTACTGAGTTTTACCTATCGGAATGCGCTAAGCGAAACTATATTCGAGTGGATTTCAATTAACAATTGCAAATAAAACTTGTCTAAACCAATAAGAGAAACGTCTAGGAATTTTCGTAACTTTGGAAGAGAATTGGATCAAATCTGATAAACATGTACTATTCTTTTAATTGGTAGGTTTTGAGGAATTGTAATCTTTTTCAAAAATTCAGTGTATTCTTTCGAAATCAACTAAATTTGCCTAAACTAAGCAAATGTCGTCATCTCAAACTAATTTGACTTAATCCAAGTTTAATATATTCGATTACTTACTAGCCCTCTTAATATATAAATCTCTTTGTCGAGTTGAAATTATGTTAAGTCTAATCAAGCAGTCCAACAACCAAATATCATCTTTCGAATATTCACTCGGTTGTTTCAATAATGCAAGTAAATTTTGGACAAAAATTAACCGACAACACACAAAACACTTGATAGACAAAATCAAACCAATTATGAAAATAGCAAATTTGAACAAACTAAAACATGATCCAATATCTTTCACAAATTACTAAATCCCTAGACTAAGAAAACTACTCAGACATGATTGAAAAGATAAACTAACCAAAGATTAGGGAAAATCTGAGCAAAAGCGATTCGATTGAGATGGCCTTCACCAAGGGCTTCACAACCGCCTCAAAATAAAAAACTCTCACACTCGAAATTCTCACCAAACAAGACAAACCAAAAACTACAAAATTTGAGAGAAAAGACTAAACTAAACTATGCTATTGCTTGAAATGCTCTAGGAGATGATTGAGGAGTTGCTTCCTTCTACTGCAAGCGTTGCTATTTATAGAAAACTTCAAGCATTCTCGGCCACGCAGCCGAGGGAAATGAAAAGGCAACAGTTATAGGCCCACCACGATCCGCCCGTGGTCTGTGCTGGAACTAGATTTCTTAATCTTTCTTTGCTCTACGGTCGTGGCAATTCATGATTAACAGTGGGGAAGGTCAAAATACATCCATTGAAGGGAAAATGCTGGGTGAAAAGACTAAAAATCTTGCAAAACACACAAAACAACTACACCCAAGCATAAATCGAGAATATGAGAGTAAATAATATCATTAAGCACAAAAGTCTCCTAAAAATGAGGCAAAATAACCCTAAAAATATGTACATTTTAACCACTTATCAGATGCGTTGCGTTCCGTTAGCATCTTTTTCTTTTTTAGTGAATGGGGTACCGCGAGGGAACATCATCCCTAGTAGAGGGCTGCGGCAAAGGGACCCCATCTCCCCTTTTTTGTTCTTGTTCTGCTCGGAGGGCCTTAATGGATTATTTAAACGGGCAGTGGCGTAATCTTCCTTACACGAACACCAAATATGTAACAATGCCCCAGCAATCTCCCATTTGATGCTTGCAGATGACACCATTATATTTTGTGCGGCCAACTTAAACCAAGCTAGAACTGTTAAAAGAGTTCTTCAAGAATATGAGGCAGCTTCGGGTCAGCGAGTTAACTTTGACAAGACAGATGTCTCTTTTAGCAAGGTTGTTCCTCATGATAGACGGGCCACTATTACCTTAACTCTTGACGTAAGAGAGGTTCTATCCCACAACAAGTATCTCGAGTTGCCAACGGTTGTGCGAAGGTCAAAGAAGAAACCTTTTCTCTTTCTCATGGACTGTATCAAAAGTAGAATGTCGAGTTGGATGGGGAGACTTGTATCGTGGGCATGAAGGGAAGTGCTGATTAAAGTTGTGGCTCAAGCTATCAATGGTTATAGTCGAAAAGAATAGACCTACTCCATGAGTATCTTCAAGTTTCCACAAGAACTCTGTCATTCCATTCAAGCCACTATAAACCATTGCTGGTGGGGACATAAACAAGAGGGGGAGGAAAATACACTGGCTCGATACATCGAAGCTTTGTCTAGAGAAAGAGGATATAGGGATTGGATTCAGGGATATGAATGCGTTCAATAAGGCGGTACTCGCTTAGCAGTTTTAGAGATTGTTCAAGAACCTGTCGTCATTGTTGGCCCAACTATTACGAGCCAAGTACTATACGAACGTTGATATCTTCATGGCTACCCTTGTCTCCAAACCTAGTTATTCATGGCGTAGCATCTTGGGGGTACGGGACATCGTGCTTGCGGGATCTAGATGGCTTGGTTGGAGATGGGCAATTTATTGAGGCGTGGAATTGCTGTTGGCTTCCTAGACCCTCTACATTCAAGGTAATCACGCCTAAACCTAGCCACCTCCCTAATGTTCGAGTGTGTGAACTCATTGATTATGAAAATGCATGCTGGTTTGAGAGCCTTGTTAGGGACTTTATCTTACCCATTGACACTGAAATGATCCTGGTCATGCCCCTGTGTGCCTCTTGGCCCCATAATAAGCTAATATGGCACTATTGCCCTGATAGGTCCTTTTCGGTTCGCTCAGCTTATCACATGATTATGAAGGCTAAGCTTTTATATGATGAAGGTTCATCGTGCCCCAGGCAAACTATTTAGAAAATGATTTGGAGTCTCTGCCTACCACCCCATATCAAGCGCTTTGCCTGGAGTATCTGTAAGGGAATTCTGCCGACCAATAGCAACTTGGCCCATCATATGCCTTCCTGGAATATGAACTGTCCTCTTTGTGGGAACCACAAGGAAAGTGATATGCATGCTTTGTTGGAGTGTCCCTTAACCGTTCAAGTGTGGGAAGGGAGCCAGTGGACTGTGGCGTTTGGGAGGCTAAGTTTCACAATATGGAAGACTGCATAGCGAATGTGTCTATGAAAGTTGATTCAGATATTCTTGGGAACTTCATAGCTATCCTTTGGGAAATTTGGAATGCACGAAACCGCTTCATTTTCCGTAGGTCGGACCATAAGTTAATGCTTTGAGCAGGAGAGTTATTGCTTATTTTAGGAGTTACCGCGAACTACAAACATGTGTGGAGCCAACCGGGGTATCCCACCCCACTAGATGGAGCCCCTCCCCTGCAGGTCTGTTCAAGATGAACTTTGATGGTGGGAAAATTGGTGAGCCTGGATGGGGCAGAGGGTTTAAGATTAGGAACTCTCTTGGGGACGTGATGATGGTCGGGACTGAACATGGCCATGGCTTTACTAAGCCGATGGTGGAAGAGGCGCTAGCTTGTTTATTGGGTATGCATTGTGCTTTGGTGGCAGGCTTCGACAACATTGTGGTGGAAGGAGATTGTCTGCCCCTTATCCAATCGCTTGGAAGAAATAAATTCTAGGACTGTTTTGTGGGGTTTATAGTTAAGGATATCTTGTCTCTTGTTAGTTCTTTCGGCTTTTGTTCATGGTCTTTTGTTGAAAGAGGGGGTAATCAGATTGCACATGATCTTGCCCTTTTGCAACCATATAGTTTTTGTCTCAGAACTTAGGAAACGGAGGTCCCTGACTGCATAGCAAAGAGAGCGTCTGAGGATATGTACAAATTTCTCAATTCTAATATAGAATGACCTCCTCTTTTTCCGATAAAAATAAAATCACCGACCTAATTCTAATCCATGATGAATTGTTTTTAAAAAAATTTGGCTTAGACTTTGTCTCCTATACAAGTATTATCATAAAATAGATAGTTTAATGATGGTTTTTGATAATAATGAATTCACTAATAATTTATTTATAAATAACTTTAAAGGTTCCCATAAATGAATTATGATGAGTCGATCCTTAAATTATATAGTCACTTTAAAAATAAATTATTAATTGCCTCAAAATCTTTGAAAAGTTGCCTTTATAAGAATCCATCTTGAGACATACCTATTTACATAAGAGTACGTAATTTACAAACTTTGGGGTTAACGGTTTCACTCTCCAAGTCTTGGTAATGATAATAGAGACTTTACAGTGTGTGTGAGAACTAAGTTGGGACTTAAGATCGTTGAAACAGTAGTAGCCTAGTTAGTTCTCACCTGATTGTAAGTGATTTTTGAGGGGTGGAAAATAAACTAAAGACAAAAGAAAACCTCAAGCACCCGATTGTCAGTCGTAGTACTTAAGGGTCGGTCCACAGGGAAGACGTTTGATTATGGTCATTAAAAGTGAATTAACTAAACTAAATGGAACCTAAACTAATTGCTTTTAATTGAATGGCCTGAACAATCTAGACCTAAACTAAACCTTATATTGATTATCCAAATTAAACAAAACCAAGCTGAAATTAATCAAATTAACCAACTAAACAATTACTTTATTATTCTAAAATTAAACTAAGGCAGTTTATGCCATGGAATTAAACTAAGGGGAGGGGGACGAAATTAAACAAAACTGAAATGAAATGAAGCAGAACCGAAGCAACAGGGGAAGGGGAAAGTAATAGTACCAAAGCAAGGAACATGAAACACAAAGGACAAATCAAAACTTCATCACTGGAATCAGCAAGGCAAAATCGAAATCAGCAGACGAAAGCAGAATCAACCAAAACAGCAGGGGAAGGGGAGAAATCGAAGCAAGGCAGAATCGAAAACTCACAAAGGTTTCGGCAACCCAGAATTGCAACCAACGAACACCAAAAATGGCCATTCGAACAACCGCAACAGGGGAGAGGGGAAATCGAACGAAATCGAACGCAATAAACCCAGATTTTTGCAGAAATCAAACCGAAATTGAACTAGAAAGCATCAATTACAAGAAATTCAAAAGTTGAAATTCCAAACCCTAACTAACATCAAACCCTAATCGAAATTTTTGAGATTCGAATATGAAATTAAAATTAACAACGAAATTGAACGAAACTAAACCTAAAACAAAATTTAAAATCCTAATCTACTCCTAATTACCTACCTAAATTACCTAGCCTCCTCTTCAATGGTGTCCACAAGCCTTTATACCCGAACCCTTTCGAGTCTTCACCGTCGATTTGGTGATGGCGTGCGTGGACGATGGAGATGGTGACAGCTGTGGGGGTGTGCTGACGTGGGCAGCATGAAACGCAGTAGGAGGGGAAACGGTGCTGGTGTCGTGGAAGAGAGAGAGAATGAGATGAGGAAGATGGAGAGATGAGGAAGATGGAATGAAGATGGTGAAGGTGCTGAGGGTTTTAAAAAACAGAAGGGGGGTTGGGAAGGTAGAGCAACGCGAGGAAAGAGAGTGAAGAAAACGAAGGGGAGGGGGCTTTTAAGTGCTGAACCGGATCGGGTGAACCGGTTAATTAAACCGGTCGGTCCGGTTTTTTAATTGCTCGACCGGTTTTTCAATTCTCGACATTTTCTTCGCTATTTTCTACCATTTATTTGAAATTATCCAAAAACCTGCAAAATAGAATAAACTTAATTAAAAACGTTAAAAATACGATTAAAACGAACATAAACCAGGTGTGAAAGTACCCTAAAAATAACTCATTTTTAGTACGAACACTGATCCACTACAAGAAAACTCGCTATTAGCATTGAAAATTTAAAGACAACAATACATTAGACAACAATAAATTAGACCATTTTAGTGTCGAATTTATTAACCCATCTCAAATAGAGTTGAATTTCAACATCAGATATGAGAATCCGAGTCTAACAGAGTAGCCTTTTAGAGTCCACTAATTTAATCCAATTCTGTTTGAGTTGAATGATTAATTCGACGCTAAAATTCGACGCTAACCAAAAAATAAGGGAGGCAACACTCAAACAGAACATCCTAGCTTCCAGTCGACCCTATTCTCTCTCTTCCTCTTCCCAAAATCGATCAACCCTAGATCTACTCGTTGTTTGCACAGTCGTTGCTGGTAAAGTCTCTATAAAAAAAAAATATGATTTTGCAACGAACTTGTCGCCCAAAGTCTTTTTTCTTGTAGTGCTCTCTCCCCTACTGCATCTCTCTCTTTCTCTTTTTCAGTGTTGTCACCGGTCAGATCTGCAATTGGTGCTAGTTAAACCCTCCCATTACTGGTGACCTGCCTTATGCTGTCAACAACCGCCAGTAAGATCCCTTTACTAACTGCATTTTCATCTAATTTTAGCGATTGACATTTATATCCATGGATTTTCCCCTGATATTCCCTCTTTTGTTTTTGGCTCCATTTTGGTATGTTTTTTCTATTTTGGTTATTGGGATTGGGTTGGTGGTGGGATTGATTTTAGGTCGCATTAGGTTGAAAAGCTTTACTAGGATTATCTGTTTTTATTTGAGAATTAGGGTTTTATGGGGATGTTTGTATTGTGAATGTTAAGTTTTCTACTGTCTTTCTATAGTCCAATATCCATGTAATGTAACATTAATGTCTCTTTATGACCTCCACCATAATATCTTGGAAGAATGAATGTCTTAACTTGCTGAAAGTCTTGTGCATTCCATGAGTAGCACACTTGTGCTACCTAATTAGAGGGTAAACTATTTCCATTGATAAGCAACACTACTTACTGAGAGAGGGAGAGATAGGGTCTTTGGGTGCTAACAACTAACAAGCAGACCATAAGGGAGGCGTGTCCATATCACCAAAATTGAAAGTTACGATTTCTCATCCAACAACATATTGGATCTCTAACATAATTTAAAATGCATCCTTTACTGTAGTATGTTATTCTTTGCCTAATCATGAGAAGAGTGCGCAGTAGTGTTATTGGGATTGGGTTGGTGGTGGGATTTATATTAAGTCACATTAGGATTGAAAAGCTTCATTGTGATTGTTTGCCTTAATTTGAGAATTAGGATTCGATGGGGATGTTTGAAAGAACATAGTTTCTTGAGCATATGTGTTGTTTTTAGTTCTAATTCATGCCTAATAACATGGTTTTGTGCTTCAACGATGAATCTTGAGTGGGTTCAATTAGGGAGCTTACACTTCTCCCTCTTAGCTGCATTCCATGCCTAGTATGATTATTGAGGTTTGTAATTTTGTATTTTTATGTCTGTTGGTTTATATTTTCGATTATTGAGGCATATTTCGTCTTTTTTGCATTGTCAAGTATATGTAATTCACCAAATAGTTATCTCATTTCTGTTTTAGTTTAGATCATCTAATATGCTAATTCATAAGTAAAGACATAACAATTTTATTGGTTATATTAGTTCAACAAATAAGATATTAAAGAGAGGAAATAATCTACTCTTGAAGTAATAACATGAGCTGTGAAAGTTCAACTTTTCTTCCTAATTTGTTGACATTACTTGAATTTATGAGCTCACTCTATTCCCGTCTTCCTTTAGACTTGAATAGCCAATTGAGTTTACTCGTACATAGACAGCTTGATGTTTTGATCATCTAATATGCCAATGTCGTATGCCTAGACTAAGGCCCTGTTCTTTTCATGGGTATATTGTAGGTGTGGTATGAGAATTAAGGAGTGGGAAGAAGGAAGTGATAGTAGGTAGGAGTAGTTTGTTGTATGTGGGAGTGAGAATAAGTTGGTGAAAGTAGAAAGAAGTGGAAAAGAGTGGAAGGAGTTGAATTGTTGATATTAGTTAATTTCTCTTGTATATTGAAGAAATATTATTTATGTTTTGCATTGGTAATCAAAAATTTACTATTCGTGATAGAAATTTTAAATGTGTTTGGTTTTTTTCCTAGTAAATAAAAATGTTATATTTTTTGCATTGGTGGCCAAATATTCGTTACGGTCTATTTACGAAATAATTTTTTTTTGTGCATTCTTCACCAAATATTCATTATTCATGACACAAATTCATTATATGTGATATAAATTTCAGATGTGTTAATTTTTTTGTATATTAAAGAAATATTTTTTAATTTTTGTGTTGTTAACCAAATATTCGTTATTTGTGACACAAATTACATGTCTTATTTTTGTGGTCTATTTAGGAAATTTAATTTTTTTCGTTCTTAGCCAAATATTAATACTTCATGACAAAAATTGCAAATATATTAATTTTTTGTGTATATGGAAGAATTTTTTTTAAAAAAAATTTGCGTTGTTAACCGAAATTCATTATTCGTGATAGTTATTATAGATATTTTGTTTTTTGGTATTCATGAAACGTTTTTACAATTTGCATTAGAAAAGAAAAGGCTATAAAATAAAATAATAATAATAATAATAATATATCCTACCCTTATCCTAATACCATTATGAGTTTCTGACCCAATATCTCAAAAAATGTACCTTTTCCCTCACTATCATTCAAAACACTATGCTTGTTTCTCAACCCCCTCGTTGCTCTCTTCCTCTTCTCTCTCAAACTCACCTGACACATTGTTGACTGGTCGCAGTTGAGCCGTCATCGCCGTCATACGGCATGTGCCACCGGGCCGTGGTGGTCATCATACCTCGGTCGCCGTGTAATCATCCTCACTCGAAACTGCTGTTACCCGCTGTCGACTGCTCACCTGTGTTCAATTTATGTTTGTCTGACACTGTTGGGCGCGATCCACTACTCCTCGCCAAACCGTCGACGCCTTTTTCCTAGCACAAACTGATTGCTCGCTGCCCTGAGATTCGTAGATTTGGCGGTGGCTGTTTTTTTGTTATTGAATTATCGACAAAATTGGTACGCAAAAAAAAATATTTCTTCAATATACAGAAAGAAAAACATCTACAATTCGTCTCATGAATAATGAAAATTTGGTTAACAACGCCAAAAAAAAAAATATCTCTTCGATATATAGAAGGAAAACATTTGAAATTTCTGTGTCATGAATAATGAATATTTGATTAATAACAAAAAAAATCTCTTCCGTATATAAAAAAAAATCTATAATTGATGTCACCAATGACGAATATTTGGTTAACAATGCAAACAAAAATAAATATAACTTCAATATATAGAAAAAGACACATTTGCACTTCGTGTCACGAATTATGAATATTTGGTCACCAATACAATATATATATATATATATATATATATATATATATATATATATATATATATATATATATATGTATGTATGTATATATATATA
>JACYFF010031955.1:26298131-26317187 GCA_017589665.1 Selenicereus undatus
ACACACACACACACACACACACACACACACACACACATATATATATACATATACATATATATACATAAGGGCAGCCCAGTGCACAAGCATCCTGGGTTCACGAAGGGTCCGGGGAAGGGCCCCACCCCAAGGGGTGTATTGTGAACAGTCTAACCTGACTTTGTCAATGGCTGATTCCAAGGCTCGAACCCGTGACCTTTTGGCCACACGAAGACAATCTTACCATTGTTCCCAGACTCCCCTTCAAACAAACATACATACATACATACATACAGATATATATATATATATATATATATATATATATATATATATATCTTTAATATACAGAAAAAAAACCATCTGCATAAATAACTAACATTTGCTTAACAATGCCAAAAAAAAAAAATCAGTATTTCTTCAATATACAGAAAACATTAGTTCATTTGCAATTTGTGTCACGAATAACGAATGTTTGCTTTAGAGCGTAGAAAATAAATTTTTTTTGGTTAATTATCATTATAATATTCATATACAAAATTACATAAATTAAACAAGTTTTCAAAATATGGGAAGTGGTAATGGAACGAAGTGGGAAGGAACGGGTGGGAGTGGGTCGAAGTGAGAAGGATTTATATTTATTTTAAAGGGTGGGAAGAAGTAGGTAGGTATGAGAATGAGTGGGAAAGGGGTGGATGGCCCATTAAACCACGAAAAGAACAGGGGCGATTAGTGATTGCTCCTCTAACTCATGGTTTTTTTAAAAATTTTATTTTATCTATTTGTCCTGTTAGTTTTGAGAGTACACAAACACAAGAGGGGGGTGAATTGTGTTGCCAAATCTTCGCAATTTTCTGGGAACAGACTTAGGCCCTGTTTGTAACACGCCTAGAAACTGAAATGCAGCGAAAATAAGTAGAAGAAAAGGGTGAACACAGGATTTTTACGTGGAAACACCTCTAGCCCAACTGAGGTGAAAAACCACGACCTACCCCTGTAAGATTTTCACACAATTTCACTATACGGGCTAAACACGTTACAAAGTAACCTTCACCGTTACAATTTGTAACACACACGTAACTGTCTTCCCCAAGACTAGTTACCCCACGTCCAATAGTCCCCTTGACTTGGACACACTCAACTCACTTTTAAACGAGAGAGAACAAGATGAACACCTTACTTTTGAGTGCTTCCCATAAGCTAGTGTAAGGTACAATTAACCTCCTAGTATGCCAATTTTGAAAGCTCAATTTTTACACACACTTTGGTCGGTTTTCTCTCTGAAAATTTGTCTCATAAAACTCTTGAAAGTTGCTGTGAAAACCGATATCGAATGAGTTGTAGAAAGCCACCTTGTATAGAGAATTTTGAAAGGTAAGAAGATTTATCTTCTCATATATTTTTTTTTTCCAGATTTGGAAAACAAAATCCCTAAAGGAAATAGAGTCATTTAGCCGCAAGTAGTGGAGTAACGAGGGTTGGAAAAAATTCCTTAATTGCTTGAGTAAGGCGGTGGTTCTTAGCCACAAGGACTCAACCACTAGCCCATGATTTTCTCAACAAACTTATCCACTTGCCAAAAATTAGAGATTCTTTTTATTTCAAAAAGATCTTGCAAAACCCCTTAGTTAAGGATAATCGTTTGGGGTTAAAATACTCCACAGAAAATCTTGTTTGCAAGTCTCAGAGACGATAGCCCAAAAATCAGAGAGAGAATCGTGAAAAATCAGCTTTGCAGTTTTTGCTTGAAAACACCTTGAACACCCTGTTCTCAGAACTGTTCTGAGATAGTGTTCTGAGATTTTCCAAAGAGAAAAACCAATTTAAAGTGAATGTTAAATCAAGACTTTCTAATTGGCATATTAACAAGAATCTAATAAAATAAAACCATAGCAAAACACAGACTCTTGTTGATTCAACTAGCCTTCTTGTAGAAACTTAACTTGCTGCTCCAAACACTTCGCAGAACTGTTCTTAAGGCAGTTTTGAAGTTCTGGAAAGTCTTTCCAGCCAACTGATCTTGAGTTCCTGTTCTTAAGACCTGTACTTGAGCATTGTTAGCCACGCAATTTCAAAGTATTCAATATTTGGAACCTGTTCAATCAACACACTCAAGTATATATTACATTTGTGTTTGTTATTATCAAAACCTTACATTTACATAAGGATAGGGTCAACATGTCCTCTGGTGTTTGACAACAATTAAAGGGAAGGTTTCCATATTAGAATTGAAATTTGGAGGATTGTATGCAACATCCTTCAATCTTATGTTATTTTTTTAATCTAGTTTTATCATGGTGGTTCATTGTTATTTGGAGTTAACGTGTAATTTACTAGTTTGACTATTTTAATTTCTATGTATGTATGTATTTACACACACACACACACATGTATGTATGTATGTATGTATACATATGGAGGTTATGCATTTCAGAAGTTTAGAAAACCCGTTCAAAAATTTGTACATAACAAGTTAATCTCAAAACACTATAGGCATGTTCTCACTAAAAAAGCGCTGAATAACGACGGAAAATAGTGACAGATAATAATCCGTATCAATTGGTGATGGAACAATGACGCAAAAAGCGGTTTAGAAATATATCAGACTAGCCACGGATCCAGCAGCTAAATTTCAGATTTGTCCCCACAATTTTGACATTGGCAATGGAGTTTTTGTCACCAAATTCAATTTGAATTTTTTTACTGCTTGGCGATGGAATTTCCGTGGCCGAACAATTTAAAAAATTAAAATTGAAAATCATGATAGAATTTCTGTGACCAGTTTCTTTAAATAGAACTAGATCTGGTTCTCTTCCTGATTTGCTTCACAGATCATCGAGAGAGAGCGAGAGCCCGAAATTACCACCGCCCATCTCGCCGACGTCCACCTACTACCGCCCACCACCCGTCCCGCTGACGCCACCCACTATCGCCGACCGCCGTCCCTTGACCGGACTTGAGGTAAATTTTCTCTCTTTTAGTTTGAGTTCCTAAACATTTTGGCATTAGATTATTACAATTTCGTAGTTAGTTTATGTTTTTGTTGAAATGTGAAATTTGTGGGATGTCATTGCTCCAATTTGCTTCGACAACTTCCTCAATGTCGTTTAGGGTTTAGGTTTGGTAATTGTAATTAGAATGTGATATGTTGGTGGAAGAAATGTTCAAATTTGAATTTATTATGAATTTTTGTGATATTGGTAAGAATAGAAATAAATTTGTTGAAGTTTATAAGTAGAAATTTGCAAAATTATTGCAATTTATATTTTGAATGTGATATTGGAGAGAGATAAAATGAGTAATTTTTGGAAAGTGTCATACTTTAAAAGCAATAATTGTTGATAGTGGATAATGTATTTCAATAATATTGGTGGTATAAAGTTAATGCTATAATGTGGGTCGTATGTTAATCTGCTTTGATGTTTTTGTTTGTACTTAGGATTCTTTTGATAAATATCTAGGTTCGTAATATAAGAAAATAGATGGAGTGGAACATGAATATTAAGGAAATTAATGCTATAATATTAATTAATGTTGTGTTTGACTATTAAAATATATGTTATATATTGTTCGTGCCAAAAATGAGTTATTTTTAGGGTACTTTTACACCTGGTTTATGTTCGTTTTAATCGTATTTTTAACGTTTTTAATTAGTTTTATTTTATTTTGCAGGTTTTGAATAATTTCGAATAAGTGGCCAAAAATGGTAGAAAAGTGGGGAAAATGTCGAGAATTGTAGAACCGGGCAAAATTGTCAAAAACGGTCCAAAACTACGCTAAACTGGCCCAAAAACTGAGTGAATCGGTTCAGGAAAAAAAAACCGGTTCACTTACCCAACTCCCCAAACCCGGTCCAGCCTCAAAATAAACCCCCTCCCCTTCTTTCTCTCTTTCGCGTAGCGTCTGTCTTCTCTGTTCCCCAACCCAAAACCCTGAGCCCTGTAACCCCGATACCCAGACCTCCATACCCATCTCTTCTCTTCCCCCTCTTCCATGGCGCTTCATGTTCTTCCTCAACCGTTCGATTGCTCTGGCCTCCTTCAATTTCCATTAATGGCAGCCGTTACCATCTCCAGCCCTTCGAGTTGCTTGCTTCGTCAACGGGTGAGAACCGACCAAGGCTCGGTATAAATCAAGCGAATGGCACGATTCTGGGTATGAAAATTTAGGTTTTAGGTTTAGTTTAGTTTAAGTTTCAGCTTTAGTTAAAATTCAATTTCGATTTAGTGTTAAAAGTTCGATTGCAATTTTCTGGGTTTAGGGTTCGTGTTCGAAGTTCAGGTTCTTCAATTTCAGATCTGTTTTCCAGGTTTTAATTTAAGCTGTTAATGCTTCGTTTAGTTAATTTCATGTTTAGATTTCGAGATTTTCAATTTTCTGGGAGTTAGCGTTCAACTTCGAATTCTTGTGGCTTGATTTCGATTTCGATTTGAAGCCAGCGATTTGCACGCATAGATGAAGTTTGGTGTTTGGATTCTATTCGAATTGTTCAATGAATTGTTCGTTTTCGTTGGATGTTGTCTCCCCTGATTCGTGCTCTTCTTCTTCCCCTTCTCCCCTGTTCTGAATTTGATTTGATTTTTCTTGAGTTTTGGTTTGGAGAAGTTGCTTCATTTCGGTTTGCGGTGTTCTGGAATTGTTGTTCATTTAATTAGATTCGATTTTGGCCTTAATGTTCTGTGATAATACTTGAGTTTGTTCTCAGATTCAATTTTGGCCCACTGTTGGCGTTGCCTTGTTTCGTTTGATTCACCAATTCTGTTTTGCTTCTGTTTATGTCTAGAATGTTTGTTTCATAATGCTTGTTTCTATTTTGATGAATCAAACAGCTTGGTTCGGTTATAATCGTGAATACGATGACTCAATTTTTAATTTGTAATTGTGAAATAGTTTAGCACATTTAAGCAACCTGATGTCACGCCCGTCCCTGAGGACGATACCCGTAGGTATTACGACGATAACTGTATACTTGCGGAAAATCACAACATATATAATTGAGAAATTTATATAATTACAATTATATAAATTATTAATACTAATCCAATAACTTTCATGAATATAGTTGCTTGAGCAGAAAATGAATGTCCCTCGACATCATTGGTAGATGTATAATAGATGATTTCCTTATCGTAATGGCTATATGCAAGAATTTCTAAATGGAGTAAATCAATTTAATGCATTTGCATGTAGACAAGCAGAGTTCCAAGGTGGGGGAAAGTATAGATGTCCATGTGCCAAGTGTAAAAAAAGAGTGTACTTAACAACCAATGAGGTAAAGATGCACCTGATGTATAAGAGTTTTGTGAAAGGTTATTGGTATTGGATAAGCCATGGAGAATTAGAACATGAACAATATGATTTTGGATATTCTACTAGTGAAATGGCCGAAGCTGGCAGTTCAAGTCATATTAACCATGACTACAATGAATGCTATGTAGATCATATGGGGTACATGGTTGGTGATGCCATATTGGAAAATGAAAATGTAAGGGATGGAGAGCCAAGCACTTGTGAAGAACCATTCTATGATATGGTTCAACCTGCTCAACAACCCTTATATGATGGCTACTCTACACATAATGAGCTATCTGGTGTTGTTCGGCTATTAATTATCAAGTCTGATTATAACATGTCGCAAAACTATTTCAATGAAATTGTTCAGTTAATGAAGGAGATGTACCCACCTAACAACTGTGTGCCAAACAACTATGGCCAGATGAAAAAGGTTGTTAAAGTTCTCGGCAGCGATGTGATACACATTGATTGTCGGCGTAAAGGCTGTATGCTCTTCTTTAAAGAGCACTGGAACCACGATGAATGCAAGTTTTGCAGGCATTCAAGATGGAAAGGCAAAGGTAGCAACAAAGGAATTAAAGTCTATTGCCATATGCAAGGATGCATTACTTGTTATTGAAACCTCGACTTCAGTGGTTGTATGCATCAAGAAACACTGCAGAGCACATGAGATGACATTATGAACATTGATGTAAGGACGGTGTTTTATGTCATCCATAAGATGAGGCAGCGTGGAAACATTTCGATAGCAAGTACCCTGATTTTGCTGCAGAGTCTCGAAATCTTAGCCTTGAGTTATATACAGATGGATTTAGTCCTTACACTTTATCTTCAAGATCTTATTCCATTTGGCAGTGGTGCTTACACCTTATAACATTCCCCTTAAAAAGTGTATGACCACCATTTATGTTCCTGTAAAAATTTCAAGAACAAAATATGTATATATTTATAACCTCTTATTCATGAGTTGGAGTTGTGGGATGTTGGAATTGAAACGTATAACATATCTATGGGTAAGACATTTCAAATGAAGGCTGCACTTATATGGACCATCAATGATTTTCCGACATATGGAATGCTATATGGGTAGAGCACTATTGATCAATTGGCTTGTCCAATATGCATGAAGCAACAAAAGGCTTTGAACATCTAGAATGAAGGTAAATTCTGATGGTTTGATTGTCATTGGTGTTTCTTACTAAGGAATCATGCATTTATAAGAAATAGAACTTAATTAAAAAAAGGCAGAACTGTTACTGGGAGTCCTCCTCGCTGCCTATGTAAGGAAGATCTTTATGTTAAGGTGGAACACTGCCTAATGGTAACGACAGATTGTGACTTTCAAATACTAGGATTTAAGAAAAATGAGCATAACTGGACGAAGAAGAGGATATTCTTGGAGTTGCCTTATCGGTAACACTAGTTGCTCCGCCATAGTTTGGATGTGATGCACATAGAAAAAAACTTCTTTGATAACATCATTAATACTATAATGGATGTTCATGGAAAAACAAACGACAATTGCAAATCAAGAATGGATGTTGCAGATATATGTGATGGGGAAGAATTACATTTGCAACCAAGCCTAAGTAGCAAAACGGTTAAACCAAAAGCGAAGTTCGTTCTTGCTATGGATAAAAGAAGAAAGCTGTGTGAATGGGTGAAGGGACTTAACATGTCTGATGGATACGACTCTAATTTGAGGAATATTGTGGACCCCAATAAAGCAAAGTTTATTAATATGAAAATTCATGATTGTCATGTGTTCATAGAGACTCTATTACCCATTGCATTTGGTGCTCTTCCGGGTGATGTGTTGAAACCTCTCATACTCTCTGTAAGTTGGACACGATATTTCCTCCAGGCTTCTTTGATGTGATGGAGTATTTATCAGTGCGCTTGGTAGAAGAGGCATTTCTTAGTGGTCTTGTACAGTACCGATTGATATATCTATTTGAGAGGTAAAATAGATTATATTTGATGAAAATGGATTTAAACAACTAAACTATGTAATCATTTACAAGTCATTACTTAATATTATTTTATTAGGTACTTCGGTCATTTAAAGAAAAAAATAAAACAACAAGCGTATCCTGAATGTTCAATTATAGAAGCTTTCTAATTAGAAGCTGAAAGGATTTTTTTGCCTCCTATTACTTCTGCTCTAATGTGCCCTCCATGCACAATAGATGTTGAAGAAATGAGGATGCCAACGAACATAATAACCATTTCCCAATTCTATCTGTGTTTGAACCGTATGAAACCACTATTGAGAAGGAAAGATCAAGGTATCTCATATATACTTAATATATTACTGCTCATTTTCACGTGTTATTAAATTGTGATGAAGTTAAGCCTTGTAATGGTGAGTCACCTTTCAACAAGATAAGTTGCAATTGAGTTTATGCTTAAAAAAAGTTGTTTATTTACAATGTGTATACAATGTCACAGAGTTTTGAAAAAACAAATCTGAACTACCCAACCTAATGTTAGTTATGCTGATGTTGATGCCATAATTGAAACTCATTTTGCAAATTGGTTTAGTCAAGAAATGTAAGTAATTGAACTTAGTCACTTAAAAATACTATGACACAATTAGGTGCATTGTACAAACTAAAACCACATCCTCTGTAACCTTAGGTGCATTATATTCAACTATTTGACAATTACAAATATTTGTACTGGATACAATTGGCTATGAAGTCTGACAGACATGTGCTAACGTGGACGACATATAGAGTTAATGGATTTAAATTCCACTGCGCGCAGTGTTGGAAAGAAACCATACAATTGTGGTGTTGGTGTATGTGGGACTGGAGAAGGTAATATGAAAAATGATTATTATGGCGTGCTTAAAGATATCATCGAAATTAAGTATGTAGGTGAACCACTTAAAATGATGTGTGCTATTCAGTTTTGAGTGGTTTGATTCCACATTGTTCCGTGGGGCACGATCTCATAAACTAAGCAAACTTGTTGAGGTTCATCGTATAAGGAGGTACAGAAAGTACGATCCATTCATCTTTCCAAACATTGCATCACAAGTGTACTTCATGCCACACCCAGATCACTCAAGGGATAGGGTCAATTGGCTCATTGTCATACCAACCAAATCAAGAGCCAGAGTGGATACGTAATACACTCTTCCCATTGTTTACCAACAAACAGGCATGATGACACTAATTGAATTTATGAATCATGTTGTCCCTACATTACTAGTGGATGAAAGTGCACCACCAGAAGAAGTTAATGATATGGATTTTTCATTTATTCAAGTAAATGATGACATAGATGATGCATAAGAGGATAAGGGTGATGAAGAGGGTAAGTTGGATGATGAAAATGAAACAGACGAAGAAAAAGGAGATATACATTTATATGATGTTAGTGATGATGACGATGATGAGAATGATGATGAGGATGGGGGTAAGGATGATGATGAAAATTATGCTTATGAATTGTTATATGCTTCAATGCCTACCATCATTGTAATGCAAATGTGTATGAATGTACTTTTATTATATATGTTAATTTTGAAACTTGATCTTCTAACTGCTGTGGCGTGTGACTAAATTGTTACTATGTACAATCACTATTTGTACTTGTATTTGTTGTCAACTATTTCAAGTGTGGATTCCACCTCTAGTCGAGGTAAGTTCTCAACTTGAGGTCGAGGAAGAGGGCGTAGGAGCTTTAATGCACATCCCAGTGTAATGGACATAGGTTCACCTTCATCCCAACCACCTCACATATCAAGTGCTTTAGGAACAGTCCTTACTCAATTTATGACAGTTTCTGTGGAGTCTTTCCCTCCTCATACTCCATACATCCCTAACTAGACATTCATTTCTCAATAATTTGTATATAACATTCCAACCAACGCCCATATTTCCAACACCGTCAACCCTACTCCCCAAACTATCGACCCTAACTTTAACCAGTCCCAACAAAACATTGGAACTAGAGATTGTAAAGCACAACTTAGCTATGGAAGCACTCAACAAAAGACATATATTGTGTCAGATCATAACAGGTGAGTGTGAAAATTGTTATGTGTTTTGTACTTCAAGTATTTTGCGTAATGTTTTATGTTGAAATAGGTTTCTCTCAAATGAACGCGTTGTTGGTAGGATTTTTCAGATCGTCCAAGGGAAATATGATGCATCTTGGCCTTCTAGGGGTTAAAGTGCTTAAACAAGTTTGAGATTTGTGATTTGGAGAGTTCAAGGTAACTATAGTGACTACATGTTAACACTTTTATATGTGCTTGATTCATTATTATGATATTATTTGATGTAGTTATTGTTTGTTTATTTGCAGAAGTGGTTTGCTTGTGTTCTTATCCATGAGGATCGAGTCCGGAAAAATTTTGAAAATAGAGGCAATGTATGTTTAAGGGACTTCCTTGGAAACGCACGAAAGTACAAGCAACCTACATGGCTCGATGATGGGCAATGAAGAGGACTCCAACAACATTGGGCAAACGAATCATACAAAAAATTAAAAGCCCAAACAAATCGGCTTGGTAACCCACCTAGTCTTGGTCCATCCTTTCACACCTGTGTCTTAATCCCTATGCATGAGCATAAGAGGTGTCTGGTAACTAATTATAAATTTTACAACTTGTTCTAATTATTTTTTTGATTGTGAGGATTAATGTGTTTTTCTGAATTTGTTTGACACATCGAGGTAACAACTTGGTACAGAACTAATAATTCTTGAGTTATTTGCTCGCATCCATAAACTTCAGGACAAAGAAGATGGACCTAGGGTTGATAAGAAATCAAAACAAACATATGTAAGTTATTCTTGATGGTCAATCTTAATTAATGGTTCAAACACTTTTATGAAATATGATATGTTTGATTTTTTGCAAATGTTATGATATCGTAGGAATACTTTCAATAAGAATGTTAGAACATCATCAACTCTCAAGTGACCTTGGATGGCGATTCCTCAGCTCTATTTCATTTTCTTCCAAACCCAAACAAGTTGTAGGTGAAGGCCTATAGGAACAAAAATGGTCGTATTTGCGACATTGGAGACGAGGTCGTCAACATTAGGGAGTCCTCCTACTTCAGTCTCTCTCAACGAGCCGGCATAGTAAATTTAAACACTATTTATATTTGAGTTATTAATATGTGTATAACATCACTTTAGGATGAGTTAAGTCATTGTCACTAATGTATACTTCATATACATGGTTTTTAGCAGGTACAGATCAGGTGTCATCCCAACAGAAGTTGAATGATTTAAGGGGGTATGGTGACCAAGTTGGGGGGTGAGTTTACTTTGCAGGCTTAAATGTTCAGATGCTTGTGGAGAAATGTAAGCGATTAAAGGAGTCCAACCAAATGATGAACTAACAAATGATGAGTATGAATTAACAAATGATAGCTTTTTTCCAAATGCAACAAGCTTCCGGTTCAAGCTCTCAACCTCCTTTCACCAACCATCCACAATAATATGAAGAGAATGAGGACAAGGACAAGGATGCAGAGTATGATGATACTCACCTCGACGATTGACTCCTAACTTGCTTGCTTTTTCCCTCTCTATTTCTTGCTTATGCATATATATGCATTTTCATCTCTATTTTGCTCTCTTGATCACGGTGCTGTTAAGTACACTTATATTTTTAAGCATTGTATGAATTTGTAATATGAATTATGATGAGAGACTTAAAAGAATTGGGTTTGTATGTGATGCTTGCCTTGGTTATGGATTGAGATTTGTTGAAAACGCTTCGAGTGAAGCATTAGTATCGAGGGGGTTGTCCTCAATGTATTTTCTTGCATGAAATGACATGTATTATAATTTGGGATAATTGCGAAAACAAAAATTTTATTTAAAAAATGGCAAAAATAGCGATGGATAGGCAACAGAAAGTTTGCCGTGCCGAAATATTTTTTTTTAAATCAATACTGAGATGTTCATTAGGGATCGAATTTCCGTCACTGATGGTGACGAAATGAAAATTTCGTCGCCCACTTATGCGCCTTCGGTTCCCGCGATCTCTGTGTGTCCATTGCCAGTTCCATCACTAAGTGACGACAGAATTTCCAAATTTCATTGTTGACTTCTCAGTGATGACAAAAAATGTGATGGTTCATTTCCGCCTCTAAGTTCAAAATTCCATCACTAAATTTCATTTTTCCGTCGCTAATTCCGCCTCAATACGACCTTTTTTTTGAAGTGCTATATCATGTGTATGGTGCTAAGGACGACAACTTGTTATGTGTGGTTAGTAAATTTTGCATATATTTGACAAATTTAAGGTGGTAATTTCCCAATTGTTCTTTGTGTATAATTATGAAGATGAGCCATTTCAAATCTTGGTGAATTATATTCCCATAAGCATAAGGGATTTCATCTTTGTAAGTTGTACATAGACAACTAAGGGAAAATACTGCTGAATTTTTGTCAAAATATGGTAACGCGACCTAATATCATATTATTCTTGAATCGGTGTAGAATCACATATCCGTGTAGAAGGATTTTAATCATGAGCATGTCATTTGATGTTACGTAAATATTTATATGCTATGCTGTTAGTATTTGTCCATTATATTATATTTTTACATGGGGGATGAGATTGTGTTATATTTGGCTTGTGTCATGCTAATCACAGAATTAAGTCTTTGTGTCATGAAAATGAATATAAAATATTGTGCAAGTATAATTAGTCATTTAATTTTATTATGACAAGAATGCTTAAGTAGTCTAGTATTGTATATGCAATAATGGGGACAGATCGACATTGAATGTATGAATGGTTTGATGAAAAACACTTGAATAAGCAGCCTATTCGTAAGGTAGAAGACAAATTTAACGTAGTTGCTAAACAAGAGGAAAATTTCAAGATATCAAATAAAATGAGGTGTCCGTGTAGTAAATCTTAGAATGTGTCTTACTTAGATGAGGACACGGTGAGAATGCATTCATATAAACATAGTTTTCGCCCTAATTGTTTTCATTAGGTTAACCATGGGGAGACGTATCCCAATTTAAAGATTAATACTAGTGGATCATAAAGTGTAGAGGTAGAACGCATTAAAAAAATGTTGATAGATGCCTTTGGGTCTACGTCACCAAATTGGGTTGAGGAAAATATGGGTGAAGAATCAAATGAAGAACAAAAAATTCTTTGAAATAGTAGAAGTAGCTAAGAAACCTTTGTATGAGGGATGTGAGCTATACTTTAATTATTATTGGTGGTGTCATGACTCACAAACATTAAATGTGAGTTTAATACCCTAAACAAAGCTGTTGACAATGTGCTAGCAATGACGAAATAAATATGCCTATATGATAATAGGATGACTGACACTTCTTATGCTTTACGACTTCCATACGAGAGGATTGAAGCTAGTCCTAGTGGGCGCATGTTGTATCGGAAAGATAAAGTTAATTGGGAAAGACGTCAGCATTATGGAGCTGATAGATACTTGTCCTAGTGGGTGCATGTTGTATCGGAAAGATAAAGTTAATTTGGAAAGATGTCAGCATTATGGAGCTGATAGATATGAGAAGAAGACATTGAAGGGTAAAGGTGTTGCACAGAAAGTGCTAATATTCTTTCCAATGGGGTTAAGGTTACAAAGATTGTATGCAACTAAGAGTACATAGGAGCAAATGAATCCACATGTATATTGCTCCATGGCTCATCCATATCATATTGTTACTGGAAACATTTCAATACGACATTCAACGAATTTTGCTGTTAAACATCGCAATGTTTGATTAGATTTATGCACTGATGGGTTTGCCTCATTTAGAAATTTCGACTAGACGTACTCATATTGATCCATAATTGCAACTCCATACAATTTACCACCTTGATTGTATACAAAGAAGTAATATGTGTTTCTTACCTTCTTGATTTTTGCCAAAGAGTCCTAAAGGGAAGCTTAATGTCTATTCATAACTGCTAGTTGAGGAGTTAAAATAATTATGGAAAGAAGGCTCTCAAACATATGGGGTTTCAAGGAAGTATAACTTCACATTGAGGGGAGCAGTTATATGAACTATAAGTGATTTCGTCGCATGCGACATATTTTCTGGTTAGATGACATCTAAAAATAGCTTGTTCGTATTGCTGGGAGAATACAAAGGTATTTACGCTAAAGCATGGGAATAAACATGCATGGTTTGAATGTCATAGATAATTTCTTCTCAAAAATTATATTTTTGGCCCAATAAAAGTAGTTTCTTAAAGAATAAGATTCGATATTCATCTCCTTCTCCTCGGCTCAAAGGTGATTAGGTATGAGATCGCACGCATAGGATACCTAACTTCGTTGATTACGTATGAGATCGCACACATAGGATACCTAACTTCGTTGATTACAATGGGGCTATTGATGGCTACCCTGAGTCTCACAACTGGACATAATGAGGCATATTTTGGGAATTGCCCTATTGGAAAGACCTTATACACCACAATTTAGATGTTAAGCATGTTGAGAAGAATGTGTTTGACCAAGTAATTAACACAATCATGGATGTAAAAGGAAAAAATTAGGGTGACATTAATGCGTGAAGAGACTAGCCACTCATTATAAGCATTGAGTACTTCACATCAAGACAACTAAACATGAAAATGGAGGACGAAGTAAAATCGCCCCAAACACTCCATATGCTAGGAGTAAATAGAACTAAAGACTTATGTGAGTGGTTAAAAGAGATCAGCCTTGCCGATGGATATACTAGTAATTTAAGTCGATGTGGTAATAGTAAAAATGCTAAGTTGCATAATTTGAAAAGTTATGATTGTCACATTTTTATGGAGAGATTGTTACCTACAGATGTGAGGGAATTATTTCCCCCAAAATCCTCACCGAACTGAGCCAATTCTTTAGGAATCTATGTGTACTCAATTTGCAAATGGATGATGTACTCCGCTTAGAGAGAAATATTAATGAAATATTGTGTAAGATGGAAATTATTTTTCCTCCATCTTTCTTCAGCATGATGGAATATTTTTATATGCACTTTCTATACGAGGCTAAATTAAAGTGTGCGGACTTGTTCAATACAAGCGGATGAATCCATTTGAAAGGTGTGTGATTCTTATTCACTTATCATTTAAGGTTAATAATGACAAGTCTTCTAGGCACTCGTTATCTTAACTTTTGATGCAGGTTTTTCCATCATTTGAAGAAGAAAGTCGACACCAAAGCATGTGTTGAAACATCAATAGGCAACGCATATTAAACAAGAGAGATCTCTAATTTTTGTGCCATTTACTCTTAGCAGCGGGGGTTTTGCGACTAGTTTTTATCCAATGCTAATCCTTCACTAAATAAATTTAGTGCCAAAATTTTGCCTTTGGTGACTGATTATATTCGGTGTTAACAATGAGATTTCCTATAGATATCTTTCATCCTGTCCTCTAAGGTTCAAAGTTAGGGGAATCAATATATATGTACTTGTGAGAAAATTGTGGGATTGATAAGGCATGCTTGTCCTAAATAATTTGACACCTACACCCCTTCTCTTGGGCTTATTGTGCACCCGTAGATTACCCTGAGATTGGGATCCAATAGGTCGCCCTTGCTTACCCTTTTGGGGGAGAGGGTTGAGACTCACATTTATGGTTTGAAACCATTGGAGCAGCTTACACACAAAAACTAACAATGGCCCCATATATGTTTTTCAAAATTTTATTATAAATGTGGATCAACTTTTGTTCTGTGATTTCATATTAAATGCATGATCTAATAATCAATTTAAAGGAAAGTAGCTCACTTTTTGTTCAGCTACCTTGATGTTAATTATATTTTGGCTTTTTGCTAAGGATTAAGTCTTGAGCATATACAATTTAAGGCTTAATTTCTCTATTATGCGCTTGTTCTTTTCGTTGGTAAATAGGGGTTGGTAAATGGGTGAAACTGGTGAAAATTCATAGAAGTAAGTAGAATTTAGTAGGTTGGTATTTTTTGGAATGATTGGTAGGAGTTGGTTGAGGTTGAGAAGAAAGTGGTATAAGTTGCTAGAAGTTACAATATGCTGGTAAGAAATGTAAATGAGTGGTGTTTCTTTTTGGACAAGAGCGATTAGAACTGGTGTTTGTTGGCCAACTGAGTTGTTATCTCTATGCAGAGTTACTAAGAATTTAAAGGCGAGCTAGGGATTGATGTAACACAGCAAGAGACTTACTAGTCACCATAGACTTAGATTGCTTTAAGGTGAACTTTGATGCCCACAAATTGGGTGAAATGGGGTTTGTAGTCATGTAGGGCATGTGGTGCTTACCAGGGTCAAATAAGGGAATCATTTTGTTGGGTGGATCTTAAGGAGGTTGGTGCCTGCAAATTTGCAATGGGGAAAGTGTTGGAACATAGTTAGAAGGAGAATCATAATCTCTCATCTCACAATTGAAGAGAAAGTCCATTGGTTTCGAATAGCTATCTTAGTTTTGTTATTTCAAACATTCCACAATTATGTTGTTTGAATTTGGTACTTCTAAATTTGTTGCTTTTGTTCATGTGAAAATGCATTATAGTTTGATTGCTCATGCAATCACTCAATTCCAACCACATCACTCCCAAGAGCGGTTTTGACGGAGGGGGGATATTGTTCACAATCTAACTATCAAAGACGTGTACATTTATTGAGTGCAACCTAATAGAACAATTCTACCATACACATGTTAGTATGGTGCAAGGTATACACCCTGAAAAAAACACATCATACAATAGAAAAGATTTAACATCGAAACAACAAAAGGTTCATCAATCAAACCTAAAGATTGAATAAATATAAGTTAAAGGTTCATATTTGGATCTAAAAAATTTACTACTCAAAATTATAATTCATCTAATTTAAAAGGATTGGTCACGTAAAATTAACATTTTTCTTAGTCAATAATCAAAAGAGTCTCTAAAAAGATTCATTATTTAAAAGAAATGATTGAATTAATCATTTATAACTAAAGTTCATCATTTAAAAAGTAAAAGATTCATCATTTTTAACTAAAGATAGTTAAATACATATAAAAGGTTCAATATTATTAAAGATTCATGTTCTTATATGGTAAAAATATTCATAAATTTATTAGGAGAATAGAGAAAAATGCTATTTTAAAGTAAATTTCAAAGTATCTTTATTAATGACATTTGACCTAATATCATTAAAAGAAATTCAAAATAAATAACAACATAGTAAACAAATTCATGAATTGAAAGGCTAAAAGAGAGAAATAGGGGAATATGAATGAATTACACACAAAAATAAAAGGAAGGAGCTTTGCTTGGATTCAAACATTGCACCTATAGTCCAAAAACCACATGCTACACTGCTCAACTATCACAACTCTTCTATAACTTTTGTGCGGAAATTTTATCCGTATAATATGCATCCCAATTGGCAGTTCAACACGCATGAATCCAATGCTAAAGGTGTGTACAATGCAATGTACATGCAACCGTATGATAAATATATTCAATTATAATTTCTCTTTTTCTTGGATTAAAAAAGGTATGAGATAAGTAATAATATATTTATGAAATTTTTACTATAAAAGCAAAATATATATATTGAAAATTAGATTCTAATACTCCATTTGTGATAAAGTAATTAATGATAAACCCCAAAAATAATGACGTAACTAATGATAGATTATATATGTCAATCAAGCAAATTTTCAATTGAACTAATTGATAAAGTCGAGGCTTAAGACAAGAGGGTTTGAATTTTGCATACAACGACCACACCGTAGCCTATTACACCCCCCCAAAAAAGAAATAAGCTAGTTGGTGTGCGTTAACTAAATGATAAAGTCAATACTTAAGAAAAGTGCGTTTGAACTTTGCACACAATGACCACTTCATAGCGTACTGCACCAAAAAACAAAAAAGGGGAATAAGCTAGCGGTTGCAAACTTGTGGAGTAAAATTACCGCAAGCGCGCAGTGTAGTTCTAGCTAGCAATCGGTAAGTGTAGGTTGTTTCCACAAGGAGTTGTATTTTCAAACACCAAAGCTAACTCAAGTGTATCAATCTAGGCAAATCAAAAAGTGATAGGAAGTAGAACTAAACTACTTAAACAAACAAAGAAGACTTCAATTATGATTAAACCTAAGAAAAACCAACTAATCAAGTCAAACCCTCACCTTGCAAATTGTGCTAGCATTCAAAGATGATCGATTGCACCATCAGAACTCACCCAATCCCTCTTTAAAGGGCTGAAGGCTTCTAACCACCTATTTTCATAGGGTTTGCCAAATTAAACTATAAGGGTAGCAACCCTTGACCTAGATAGGGTTTGAACTATTTTCATGCCCAAACACTAGCTATCCTCTCAAGTCACACTAGACAATCAACCGCACCTTTCAGTGCAAGTCAATTGCCCCAAAACAAATGTGAAAACTCTTTCAAATGTTTCATCGAACACTGGGTGGGTGTGAGAGAAAACCCTAAATCCAAACACAAGCAAGATAGGCTAAGGTTTAAACAAGATCAATTAGCTGTCTTAGGGGCTAATCACAATCAAAAGTCACAACTTTAATCACAACTAAACATCCAAAAAGAAATCAAAGCAAAGAATTAATAAACTAGTAAACAAAGCAAGAAGCATGAAATTAGAGAGAGAGAGAGAGAGAAAAGAAGCTCAGTCTTGAATTGCAAAATCCGCACTCTTGTACATGATATAAACTAATCTACCTAAGTTATTCCCCCATAGTGGGTTTTGGTGGCTAATAGAAACCCTAAAAATAGCTGGAGGAGAAGTACCCAAGATCGCCTAAAAGATCCCAAATAAAGTCTGAAATCTGCTTAAATATTGCGAAAACTAAAAGGATGCACAACTGTGCTTCGATGCACGAGTGCCCGTGTGCCCCATGCACTGGCAAGATGCATAATCGTTCATTGCTCACGCGCAGCTTTGCGAATCAGGACTGAAATCTGCAGGTTTCTACATGGTCATGCCGTTGTACACGACCAATCGGGCACTCTTTTTAGCCCTTTAGACTTGCTTTTCTGGCGCTCGAAACTTCATAGGATCTCTTTTCCTCCTCAAAATACGTCCCCGTGACCTTCTTTTCCACAAAACTAGTGATTTCTCATCTTCTTGGCAAGAATTTATGAAAATAAGGAAAACTACTTATAAAGCATAATATGGATCGAAAAAGACAAATTTGACCTTTTCTCATCAAGATCAAACATAAAACTAGTGGGAAAAGGGAATCAAGTAGGGGGTGAAATGAGGTCAAAATAGAAGTTTATCAAAGCTTGACTCGCGAATGGTTTACAACTCATGGTTGCTTCAATGCTATACTCATGACATTTAAGGCATGTTCATTTCATCATTTATGATTAGCGGTTAATAGCTAATAATAGATTATCAATGATTAGCAATGTTTGCCAGTAGCTAGAGATAGTAGTTCGGGATCACCAGCATTTACGACTAGAGTTCAGAAATAGCAAATAGTGGTAGCCAATGTTTACCAGCGGCCACCTAATATCAGCAATTGGGATTAACAATTTAGTGGTTCCTAGCGTTTGGTAATGGTTAGGAGCAATTACTGACTGCCAAATGCTTTCTAAACACTGAAACGAGCAAGCCCGTTAAGGTAATGAAATTATTTACATTTGGGTCCATAGATATTAATTTTATAAATGAATATTTAAAACTCACAACTTTTCCAAAATAAATATTCATGTCCATTCAATGTTAAAAATTTTAATGAATGGAGGAAAATTAGTAAAAGACGTTTCCCTTATTATTATTATTATTATTATTATTATTATTATTATTATTATTATTATTATTATTATTATT
>JACYFF010031955.1:26321949-26351411 GCA_017589665.1 Selenicereus undatus
CTTGCACAAAACCTGGCCATTGTCAAAGGGAAGATCTCCCGTTAGCAGCCTGATGGGATATGCGTCTGCAACGCCAGGGCACAAAACCTGATCGTTGCCAAAGGGAAGACCCCCCATCAGTGGCTCTAATCAAAGTTATTGTACCTATAAAGCGCCCTTGCACAAAACCTGACCGTTTCCAAAGGGAGGATCCCCCGACAACAGCGTTGGACATGCTAGAGGGGACCACACAGAGGGTATGAATAGGTTCAACGAATCTAGCTAACCTTTGGTATTTAACTGAGGTTATGTTGGAGTAAATTACACCATGAATGTATGGAACAATAAGCAGATGTTGATGTTACATTCTATTATACACATTGCAATACAATTCAAATATAAATAATTATTTTGCTAATGCATACCTTCATCTTTGGTAGTCTAAAATGCCACCGTTTTGTTTATAGAAATTATGTGACTTCTAAACTTCTAATTGTTCTCTTTCTCATCTAACCAAATGCTTCCTCGTTTTTTTTTTTATATAAATTTGCTGACGTTTAATTAGCGGAACAAGAGGTACTCGAACATGAATTTTAGGAAAATTATTTTCAACTCCTAACAGAACAATAAAAGGAATTTTTCTTTTAAAGGAGGAAAGTTGATTTTCTATTTTTTATGGGTAAGTTGATTTTCTATTTAAAAGAAAGCCGCAGCCTATCTCTGCTCCGCAGCCCAGCTCCCCTACCAGAAGCCAATTAGTAGTTGACCATAGCTAACAAATCAAAATAGTAGCATAACTTTATGATTTATGATTCTTACATCATGTGGCTACTCATTATACTTTTTCTACACATATTTCCACTAAAAATTTATCCTTGAAAAGTGTTTTATTGGGGGGGGGGATTTTTTCCCCTACCAAGGTAGGATTTCCACTAAATATTAATCCTTGGAAAGTGAATTTTGGGAAAAAATGTTTTCCTTCTGACCCAATATACCCAATTTTTTTTTAAGAAATATAAGAATTATAATTTAGGATTCCCTTATCTCAAAAGTTCGTCTTAAATTATCCACAACAAGGATACGACAAAAGTTCCTATGAGGAACCGCATCCCACACACTTGTGGAATGAACTGATAACCCAAACTTAGCCAGCCAACCAGCTACACTATTCCGTTGCCTAAAAATGTGGTAATAATGACGTTGTTGAAACAAGTAATCTTGAACTAGCACTTGAATTTTCCATGGGGTTTGGATTTTTCCTTGCACTGCTTTGATAAGAATGTTGTTATCTCCTTCAATATGGATATCTTTAAATTCGACCTGTACAGCTGCCTTGATCCCATTACGTATGGCTGTAGCTTCTGCCACTAATACTGAAGTTGCTCCTAGATTAAAAGCTCCCGCTTATAAAGACTGGCCTTTCCAATCACAAATGATAAATCCTCCTGTTGCTCCTTGCAAACTTTTAGACCCATCAAAGTTGAGTTTGACGAATCCTCTTTGGGGCTTCTGCCAAGTTATCCATCGTGTCTGCTTGCGGCTATGGTTTGAAGGAGGTGGTGGGGATGGAAAAAGAGTTTGTGAAAGCTTGTGTCCGATACGCCATTCGGCGCTTACACGTTTTGCTCATAAAACGGAAATGCCTAGATTGGCTGTTTCATTACGAAATATTTTATTATTTCGGGTTTTTCAAATATACCCAATGTATAAATACTACAATTTCAAGCTCAATAGGTCCACATCAGAGAGAAAAGGTACGCCCTTAATTTGTTACTGAAGACATTGCCACCTCTTTTATTATTGTTTTAATTGTGAAAGTTTTAGGCGGATTTTATCACGAATAATTCCCTATATATTCATGAAGAAACTCGTCATTCAAAACACACTAACAAAAATTATACTGATCCAGCATAAATAGTATGTGTCATACTGGCATGGAAAGCATGTCCTCGAGAATAAGGAAATTAATCAATCAAAATGTGTCAGTATATTTTCAGTGTAATTTTTTACGATAAAAATATAATTTTTGGGGGAAGTTAATTTTTGCTTGAACTCGCACAAGATTCTGAAGTTAAAAGATTGAAAATAGTTTTAGTGTGAAAGTGGAGTTTGTTCCACATTGATAAAACTGAAGAACTTGAGCATTTGTGTAAGCTTATTAGTCACTCCATCCATTATTAATTGGTTTTAGATTGGTATCTCATTCAACATTGATAATCATCTGCGTCACCTTGCGGCCCCGACCCCACACACAAAAAAAAAGTGAAAAGGAAAAGTCGATTATTGGTTGACTGCTAAAAATCTTATTTCCTCCAGCCTATAGAAGTGCCCTCAATTTGATGGAATCCAGGATGCCTTTCAATTGTAAAGACCCAAAATTTGGGTGCCAAGACAGATATATCCAAATTCCACTCCAGCAACAAAATGTTGGACACTTGGATGGTGAAGCCATTGGGCCATCCCTTAAATTACCCTTGAATCTAAATACTATATTCACAATATATATTTTCTTAACATCATTTTCAAGCTGGAGGTAACAGCAGGTACTTTATAATGTAAATAACTTCATAGAATTGTTAACTCCTGGTCCTGGTAAGCCACAATAAACATCAGCGAATGAAAGGGCCTGATATCTTTATTTTCTTGCTTTCACTGGATCATAGACTGCAATGAGAAACTCAAACTTCCTATTTTACAAAGCATTGGGGCAGCAAATCTCTGAATCAACAGATACAATTTCAGATGTATGGCAATCAAAAGTCTGGTTTGTTGCGAAAATAGCGTAATTAGGTTACAATATTCAGTTGGATATAATTTAATATTTAAGAGAAGTAGGAAAGAGAGCAAGATGACACACAATATTTACGTAGAAAACCCTTCAATGTGGAGATAAAAACTGCGGATGACACAAGGAGTAAAATCCACTATTAAAATGAGTAAGTACAAAAGGGAAAGAAAATGTGTTTAACACTCCTAACAACACCCGCAACACCCTCAAGTAGAATAAGCGATCAACCTACTAATTTTTGGTACACCAAATATTGTATAAAAATACAATACACTCACTAGTGCTCACTTTTCTGTATTTTAGCCACTGCCGAGGCCATTTATTTTATAGAAAAGAGAATGAGACCTTGAATTAATTGTAAAGAATCCTTAAATCTCCTCTATCGGTCTACAAATAGCATAGCTAGTATCAAAAGTCATGGCTTATCTTTTGCCATCTCGTGCTTGAGCATAAAAAATTGACTTTTGATGCGCACTAAGTTTTAGCCAATAAATGATGAAGTCATAGTCAAGACATATTAGATACCTTTCTCAATTTTAACCCATTTCAAGCATGTGCTAGTGGATTTCAGCAAACACTAGTTGAATAATTTATGCGACCTTTACACGGTTCAAAGAGGTAGATCCTCGGTGAGCCCCTTCTTCGGCCTGTTCACACGCTAACTCAGGTCCAAAGCATTCCTTCAGATCGGCCAGTTAACACTTGGTCCATGCTTGGCCGTTGGATAACAGTTGAAGCGATGGATGCCATGGCCGTCCCTAGAGCTTTCTAGGCAGAGTTGGTGCTAAAACCTCTTTGGAGCCTTGAGTCGACCACATTAATTATGGATGTCTTGTCCCCTCTTTCAAGTAAAGGCATTACCCCTTAACTACGTAAACAAGATCCTCCCCATAGTAATTGTCCTTCGACCTGTGATTGGCTCTAGTAACATCATTCCAAAACAGTATACGTCACTTTTCTCGTTCAATCAATATGAGCCATAGTATCTGCAATTAGACATCCAGCCTTTGTCATCATACATCATTCAGATGATTAAAGCCATGGTATCTGCAATTAGACATCCAGCATTTGCTATTATCCATCATTCAGGTATTACTCACTCAGAATCAAGATAGCTAGGTGTGCCAGCTACGTGATCCATTGAAATATGAGATGCACTTTCAATCGAAATTATTCTGGACATTCAAAATCAGTCAACTTAGCATACAATTTGTGATATCGGCAGGTTTCAAATCCCTGTGAACAATGGCTGGTTTGCAACCGCCAAAGCTTCAGAGCAAATTTAGTAACCTTTATTCCTTGCTCTGATAAACAAGACATATTCATTCATAGAAATAGAATATAAGAAAGCAGAGAACATAAATGCATGGACATTTTTAATCACCTTTAGCAGCATTTGTGGATATTTGGATTCTCTCTTTCTAGCTCAAAGTATTACTGTGTTCCCCCCAAAACACAGCATTGACTAGGATTTTCATGTTAGAAAGTTATGGCTAAATCAATGGCATAGGGAGAGGAAGAACACTGTGTCATGATCTATCACTACCTTGGAAGCAATTTCGGCTCGACCGAGGTGCAAATCAAGTTTGTCGATTGCTCTTCGAGGTTAACACAGTGAGTTTCTGAACACGTGCACTCGAGGCTAGATACTTGGAACACGCAGTGTATCAGTTGCCCAAAAAAGAAGAGAGAACAATAGAAGAGAGAAGAGAAGAAGAGATGATGTTTTGGCGTGTTTGCTACAGCTGAAGAGAGCCTGTATTTATAGGTTTAGAAGGCTTGTTTGAGTGAAGAGAAATCTGCTGTAAAAACAGGACAACCATATGACTGAATTATAGTTGTTGAGCTAAGAAAAAGGAGTCTCATGCTAATTGCTAAATATGACTGCTTGATAGCTAAAAATAGTTTTTGCTGGAGCCAAAAGTGGAGGGAAATCCGTGCACAATCGCTGACTAGGGGTGGCAACGGGGCGGGTACGGGACGGGTTTAGCCGTACCCTCACCCATACCTATTTTTAAAATTAATACCCATACCCATACCCATACCCATCGGGTATTGTAAAGTTATACCCATACCCATAACCATACCCATACCCATTGGATATAGTGGGTATGCGGGTTTTATTCGGGTACATATAGACAAAAAAGAATTAAACCCATTTTGTACCCATATTCAATATCAAATACTCAATATGTTACATTAACACTAAGCTTCCTACGACATATCATATCACATCAAATACAACTAAAAATTTGCCAATCAAAACAATAAATTAGCACTTGACAATTACAGTTTGGAACAAAATATTCTGCCGAAGTTTGGAATATCATATAACTCAAAGCAACTAGCAAAATATTCAATTACAAGTAACAAATTAGAAGTTTAAACAAACGGGTATGGGTTTTATATGGAGCGGGTATGAGACGGGTACGAGGTGAGTATTAATAAAACGGGTATGGGGCGGGTACGAGCTATACCTATACCTATACCCATACCTGTACCCATTTTAGCAATACCCACCCCGTACCCATTTTTTTTCAATTTTTCCCACCCATACCCATACCCATTGGGGCGGGTTTTGCGGGTTTTAGGCGGGTACGGGTTTTTTTGCCAGTCCTATCGCTGACCAGGAATGCCAACGGACAAAAATAGAAACTATTTTTTCCAAAAAGACTAGCAAACTCGGCCCAAACCCACGACCACGACCCAGTGGCGGATCTAGATGTTTAGAACAAAAGTGTCCATCTATTAACGGCATCACTAATGTATAATATCAATAGAAAAAAAAGACATTATGTGATATATACTATGACAGTCTATTTTGTACAAACATTCCATCTCATTTTTTTTAAAATAAACATTCCGTCTCATACTTCTACACCAACGGACATTGACAAGTAATAATAATGTACCCCACTATTTTATTCCAAGGAAAAAAAAAACGATGACACCTTTACTACTACGCTTGTTCTTTGTGGTTTTTCATATTTTGAATTTGATACATAGATTATGCTGAAATCACAGAATGTTACGATTACCTATCATTTACTAAAACTGTTTGTTACAAAGACAAATCATCAACACAAAGAAATACAACCAAAAAAAAAAAACATGAAGTGAACATGTCAAACATAAAATACAACTACAAAAAGTAATCTGCACAAATTAATCGCACCAAATGGGGAAAAAATAGCATCAAGTTTAAATCAATCATTTGTGCCAAGTTAAAGAAAAGTCTACACCAAGAACATATTGCAACTAAACCATTGAAAAAATAAATAATAAAAATTAAAGAAATTAGATTTAGATTAAATTAAAAGTCTAAGCTCTAGATAAGATAGGAGGGAGAGAGAGAAATTTGGGCTTGTGTACATTTAATTTTATTTCACTTTTCTATCAAGTTTCAACTTTAGAATTGTACTTTTAATATTTAAATAAATTAAAAATATCAATATATGGATTGGATATATTTAAAGAATGTCTGTAACTTTTTGGATTTAATTTAGGGGTTTCGGCATATACCAATTTAACCATATTAAAAATACCTTATTAGATTTTTTTTTGGGGAGAGGGGTGTCCATGTACACCCCTCCCATACAGAGAGATCCGCCCCTGCCGCGACCGGCCCCAGCCCGGGCCGGACCGGCACCGCATGGGCATGTGTGTGGTGGTGACTCTCTTCCCACACCATTATAAAAACTAGGTCCAACTATTCAACAAGCTCAAAGAAGGAAGGCGAAGATAAACCCGACTCCAACTCCCAAAACCACCTATGTGGAACAAAAGGGGATGGGAAAAGCAAGGGGCTAGTGAATGCCATTACACAGAACATTTCCAAGTCAGATGAAATAACATTGCCATCAATGAACTGATATAGACCATGAAAAAATGCATAGTCATTTCAGTGGACATGCATATTTACCTAACAGCTCAAAGTGTCACGGTCACAGGAAGTGTACTAATACAATCTTTGAGGACTTCCTTGCTCTGTACTACTACAGTACTACTACACTATCTGCACACCAATTCTCCATTCACATCAGATACGTCAAATGAACTACAACCAGGTAGATAAAGAACCCACATAACACAGGTACGTACAATATGCAGAAGGGTTGTGATCCAAAATTTCTGTTAGTATGTAAACATGTAATTTATGAAGTTCTGCGAAAAATACAAGCATTCCCATAAGTTCACAAGGATATATGCTAACATTGGAAATTAAAGAAATTATATAACTTCATAGAATTCGAGCTAATAGTTCTCAAATCTAGTACTGTCCATTTAGTCCTCTATTCAAACATTCTTGAGTCATCCTATGATGCACCTGCAGACTTGGACATCACCTAATTTGATCTAATGAATATACACTTACATTTCGCATTTGCAACTTTTAGGAACATCACAGAGTGGCAAGATGATGTAAGAACAGCCCCTGTACCCAAAACCCACAAAGCACTTGCAGGCTTGAAACTTGGAAGATTCCTCAATAGACCCCACAAAGCGGACAGGCTTATGTAGGTTTATGTTGCACATCCATATAACAGAATATCTGCTGCATACACTGACCCAGGAAGGAACAGTGTAGACCATAACTGACAACATTTTGCAATCGCCATATGGCTGTATTACATCCAGCCCAATGTCGATTCTACTGGAGTAGGTTCTAGGGAGATGTAGATCTAAGTAGCCCTTACCCCAAACAAGATGATGAGTGGAATACAGTCTCTAAAGGCCTGTTAGACACAGAAATTGAATCATTTGCATGATGTCAGTTGATGGCAGGCAAGCAGGTCACCCCTAGTCATATACTCATAGATGAGTGCCACTGTCCTGCCATCATCACAATAGCCGACAAGAGAAACCAGATTCCTGTGGTGAACTCTCATCGAGAGCTCAGCCAGCATTCATACCAGAAGACCAAGATGCTTATGTGATATGTCAGCTGTTAAATAAGGTAACTGAAAAATTTAGCAGCTTAGTAGTAAAATGAGAGAGTTAATTGTTAAAGTTTCAGCAGCTTGGAATGGATGCACATGCCTCAGTCTGAAAATACTGGACACTGACAGTAGATGATCCAATCAGTATCTTGACAGCCACTTCAGTTCCATCTTTTAAGAAACCATGATAAACAGTTGTGGATCCTACTTGTCCAACGATTTTATGAAAATTATTGGTCATACTGACAACCTTAGAGCGTAGTTCAATAATTTTATTATATCTGATGTACTTTATTTAACAAGAAATTATACTTTCATTATTCTTTGTCTTTTCTACGTTTTTTTATTATTGTTGTGCCCTTTTTAAGTGATGACACGTTCTTTTTTGGGATTTCTGAAATATAGTAATCTGAACTTTGGTGGTGGTGGAAATCAATAATCTGATCTTAAGAAATAGGTCATAGTGCTGAACTTTGAAGGTATTTATTTTCAATAGTACAACGATCATTAGATTGCAATTTTCACATAATTTAAACTTTCAAATGAATCTATCGCTTTGGATTTCATATGTTTGAATTGGTTTAAAGTCAGTATAATTTGGAATTGCCTGAAAAATACTATCTAAAATGCGTCAAAGTTCAACGTGATGGAAGCTGTTTCTTAAAGTTAGATTATTGGTTTCCCTCACCCAGTTGAGATTATTATATTCCAAAAATCTTTTTTTAAGATAACAAAGGCAAAGCAAAGGAGGAGGGGAAGGGGGAACAATTACACCATTTAAGGTTTCTATGATAGCTAAACATCCTAATACATATTCGTTTATCATTGTAGGACCCAAATGTGCACACCACAAATCACTCATAACGTCTTTGCCAAGAAAACAAACCCAATTTTAATGAGCAGTTTATCAACATTTCTTACAAGCTTTTCTACTCCCTCGTGAATATTAACTTGCCCGCGTACAGCACGCGTAGTTCTTATACCTGGTGTATTAAAAGATGGAGTTGGAGAAATTACATGGAAGAGATGGAATACCTAGTGGTGAACCTCAATGGAAGCTTATTTACTACACGCATAAAGCTAACAAAATCCCTATTTATGCTTTTCCTAACATGGTACATCTATGAAAATATTTTGATATTTTAGTCGTTCACGAGAACATTCTAAGAACTTTTTTATAGTAGATACTAGAACTATTTTCCTTGCGATGCAAGGGTTGTATTAAACAATATGTAAATAATCTTTGTATCTATCGAACTTTTTAGGTTTACGCATGTGTTATTTTTACATATGCAATTAAGTGTTTACCGACAATTCTAAATAATTAAGGAGAAGATAAAATGTCTTGCAGAGTATATAAGAAAAATAAAAAAAGGAACTATATTATATGCTAAAAGACACAAAATGAATAAAAGTAGTAGTCAATATACTAACCAATAAATTTATAACACTTGGCAAAAACATATAAAATCACTCATTTTCATATATAATTATATAGATAGATAGATTACAATAGAACAATATTAGATATTTCTATTGACTTTAAGTCCTTTGTAAATTTTCCTAATATTAGAGGTGAATGTTAATAGTATTTAAAATTTTGCTAAATTACTATATTCGAGCGAACCACCCCCCAATGATAAAGACCAGGAACTGAAGAGGGGGGGAAGGAATGTTGTTCCCAATCCCTGAAGTAATGATTAGCTGTCAAACAAGCATACATCCATCGATACAAAGTTGGCTATTACAGTATTATTGCTGACCAAATCCTGTATTGGAAGCGAAAGGTTCAAGGGAAGCTGGATTGTGCGTTGTTCGATTTAACCAATCTGTCATACATTACTCAAAGAAATGCAAATATATACAATTAACAGAGTAGGAAAAGATGATACTGTCTAGGGCTGTTTACCTCAGCATGGAGAAGCCACACTTACACGCATCAATCTGCTGTTTTACCTCGCACTGGGACCACTAAATTCTGAATCAACATATATGTTACTAAAACTCCGGTGTGAGATCGATCCCTGCCCAACTCCTTCTTTGGAATTTTCATGGGCTAACTCGAGTAGCAAGCATTCCTTCAGATCGGCCAATGCTTGGTCCATGCTTGGCCTTTGGATGCTCACAGAACGGACGCATGTCATGGCCGTCTCTAAAGCTTTCCAAGCAGATGCAAAGCCGAAGTCTCCTTGGAGCCTTGGGTCGACTACATTGTGGATGTCTCCAGCTTCAAGTAAAGGCAGCACCCAATTAACTATGTGGACATCATTCTCCTCTTCTCTGGTCACTGCCCCTCGACCAGTGATCAGCTCTAATAAGATGATTCCAAAGGCATAGACATCACCTTTGTCATTCAGTCTGTAGGAGCTGTAATATCTGCAAGTGAATACCCATCATTTGTCATTATACATCTTTCAAGCATGCAACTCCAATTGAGGAGCCCCTCCTTCCCTTTTATTTGTTGGGGGGGGGGGGGGAACGTAGAGCATGCTTTTCATCAATTGGTGAAGAACACAAAAAGGCGGCAACATCCCAAAGAGGATGTCAAGCGCAATGTGTTTATATATGCTTATATGCTCTTGGGAACTCTTTACGCTTCCAAGGCATATAAAATAGCGCTTTGACCAAAGTTGGAGGTCACATGCTATCACTCAAAACCAAGGCCAGACAACTGCAGGAGTGAATACATACAAACGTGAAACAACTGTTACTAATGGGGCTAAAAAAAAGGATAACAAGTACTTACTCAGGAGCGAGATAGCCAGGTGTGCCAGCTACATGATCAGTTGAAATATGAGTCGCAGTTTCAGTTGAAAATATTCTGGAAATTCCAAAATCAGCCAACTTCGCACGCATTCTATGATCCAATAGGATATTGGCAGTTTTCAGATCCCTGTGAATGACGGCTGGTTTGCAACCGCCATGTAAATACTCCAAGCCTACAGTGCAAATTTAGCCACTTTTATTCCTTGGAACTAGAAAAGAAGAAATAAGAAATGCACAGAAATGAAATACCCAAAACTGGAGAGTGGAAATGCATGGATATATATTGTTTGATTGTTTCTAATCACCTTCAGCAGCATCAATCGAAATCTGGAGTCTCTCTTTCCATTTCAAAGTCCTTGGACGTTCCCCTAAAGAAAAGTTTTGACACTTGTGACAAACAAGCGATTTGCATGGTATACGACAAACCAATTAAAATGCTATGAATAAGTATTCACCTGACAAATGCTCTTGCAGGTTACCATTAGCCATGTACTCATAGATAAGTGCCATAGTCCCGCCTTCCTCACAATAACCAACTAGAGAAACCAGATTTCTGTGATGAACTCTCATCAGGAGTTCAGCCTGCAATCAAAACCGAATGACCAACACACTTATGTCAGCTATCCCATAGTTCACTTTGATAACTGAAAGTATGAAACATTAAGCAGTCACGTTTAGCAGTAAACTCAGCAAGCCAGTAGTCCAATTTAAAGAAGCTTTGGATGGATTGGCATGCCTCAGTCCTAAAAGATTGGATGTTTACAATAGATGATCCTTTCAGTATCTTGATTGCAACTTCAGTTCCGTCTTTTAAGCAGCCGTGATAAACAGTTCCAAATCCTCCTTTTCCGATGATTGTTTGTAATTTATTGGTCACATTCATAACTTCAGAGTATGAAAACTTCTGATTTTTGGACTCCATTCTATCTCCACCACCAAGAACAGACTGCTGGGTGGTGGTTTTCCCTGCAGAGAAGGATGTCAATTTCTAAGAGAACAATATACAGACAAAAAAAAGCAGAAAACCAAGGAGACCAGTGTTCTCTGCTTTGACAGCCACCTTGATAATGTCACGCTAAACATAAGAAAAAGAACAGCTTTTGATCCCTAAAAGAATTTAAAGAAGTGAAAATAACTAACTCGGAAATCTCTCGACAGATTTCTTTTAGAACTTGAACCATTTCATGATTAGTTAAACAAGAAGGGAAACCTTATAGATATGTTATGAGTCCTCTACAGCTAAGGACTAAAACAGTCGATAGTTTCCTGACTTATCATGGATCAAATCAGCTTGCTCATACTACTGCACAGCACCCTGTTCATAGGCACAAGTGATGCAGTGTGCATTGAAAACAAGGATACACAGGTGGAGGACACGTTGAATAACAATATTCTTGCAGTATAGAAACTACTTAAAAAGGGGTGTACATGTGATTGTGACTGCCTTCAGATAACATGAAATATTCGCATCCTCTAGCATCATGAATGTAATTCAGATATATGGATTATATCATAGATAAGGGGTAAGTACTCAAACAATAATATAGAAAAGACTGTATACCTGCTTTTCTCTTCCGTTTGCACAAGAAAAACGCACCCATGGCAAGTAGAAGCACAACTAGAGAAATAGAAGCAACCAAAGAAACCCAAACTGTGTGCTTTTCTGTAAGCTTCTTACTCTTCTTCATACAAGCATCCAGAGTACAAAGATCAGGATTGCCGTCCAGACTACAAATTGAATATCTGCTTGTCAGTCATTTGCAGAAACATACAAGCAATCAACTTCCAGTTTATCATAATGTTCACAAGATGGATGTAAATTGGGAAATGTTCATTGCAAATGATGGGAATAAGGACATGGGTGCAGAAGAAGACTCTCAATGACCAATGTAAACGAGATTTGAATGCAAGTATCTGGTAGTAAACCTTAAGGATAGCAAGCCACTCTTTGCTTTGTCCATTAGCTCGACAGGCACTGAACCACTGAGTTTGTTTTCTCTCAAATCACTGAAAGAAGGGGGGGGGGGGGAGTACAAGAACAAAAATGAAAAGTGAATAATGCTGGATCGACAGCTTCTTTAATTTCAATGGAAAGGTAAACATCAATGTCAGGTGGTCATAATTACTTACATAACTACCAAGGATGGCAATTTGGCCAGAAATTCAGGTATCATTCCTGTAAGCTCATTATGTGATAGGTTCCTGAACCAAGATCAAGGTACAGTCTTAGAACTCTAATTATTTGATAAAGCATTTTTCAAGTTTTTGAAGCTAAATGGCGAGACTAATTTGCTCAGTCCCAGATTGACAACTACTTGCAAGTATTCCCTTAACCAAACAAAGCTTCTTTTCAAGTTTTTGAAGCATTTTTCCTAAACCAAACATAGTTTTCTAGTTTATTTCCATGTAAGGTGTGCAACCATCTGGTCTAGGACAACTACTGCAAGTATCTTGCATGCCCTTGTTGGACGACACTTATTTTAAACCAAAGAACAGGGAAATTCTCAGAAAAGCCGAACTCCAACATCTAGACATCTTCCCGCGTTGGACACTTGTAGCCATTTCAAAGTAACATAGTTTGAGCTATTTCAAGGCACAGGATGCACATATGCATGCCATATGCATACTTACAAGTAGGTTAATGATGTGAAGGAAGACAATGAAGGCAATATCTCTCCCGTCAAACCCCTGGAAGCCAAATTCCTGTAATATGAGTCAGTTAACAAGCTAGTTCAAAAGAAGTTACAAAAATGGTCTGCGCATACGTGGAAGATATGTTGACACTCACAGAGATGTTATTCTTGGGGAATCAGAATTGTTATCGCTACAGTTGACACCATTCCAGGGGGCAGCCGGTAGACAAGGATCTCCATGCCAACCATTCAATAGCTTGTAGTACTTTGTTTTGACATTCATGATAGCATTGACTAATTATCACCATTACAGACAACAGTTAGTTCATAATCATACATGTTTTGTGTCTTTTCTGGGGCTATGGTGTGCTCTTTTTAAATAAAAAAAAAAGATTAATGTTTCTTGTTGCCTTTTTTTAACTTTTTCTCTATGAGACCAAATCGACTGAAATTCTTCAATTGTAACAAATATTAATGTTACGACTTAAAAGTCATGAATATGCACATTATATGTTTTAGGTATGTGTCCACTTTGCCTTAGTTTCCTCCTTGCGAGCCTGCTTAACTTCTTAAGTTTTAAGTCTAGCACTTGGAAAGGTAGCAAACTTAGGAGTGTTTCCAATGGAGTTTCCTCTTTCGTTTATTTTCCTTTCACAAAAGGACAACAACATATAGAAGGGCTCACCATCATCTTCATTTGTTGCCGCGTGAGAAAGCTTCGTCACACCGTAGATCTCAAATGCATTGAGGAAGGGAGGAAGGGATGAAGCATTAGTCTTGTTAATGGTAAACCAAAAAGTTGAGTCCGATCCAATGTTAATAGCAGATCCAACAACTGTAACTGCCTCCATATATTTTAGGGTGATCCGTCCTGAATCGAAGTTGTCACTTGCAAAAATATTGAGTTGTCTCGACTCATTAACATCAAGCTTCTGAGTTTCAGCAAAGTGCCAGTATACATAAAATATGGACGCTGGGTTGATTCCTTGACCTATTCCTGGAAAGTTGAAAGTCAAGGAATGGTTACCATCAGATGGCCTGACACCTCCCTTCAAAATGCTTAGCGGTACCTCATATGCATCATTCTTCAGGTGGCTCAAGTCTGTGCTTGTGCTAAAGAGTTCATAACTTTCCGAAGTAAACGAAGCAAATGGAGGAAGTGGAGGCCAAATTCGACCATATTTGTCTTCTGAATAACTGCATTATACCGTACGAAGCGTGCATTAGAACTATATGATATAACCAATGTGACACTGCCGGTAAGATATAACACACCCACCTTGGCATCTGGGTTGTCGGAGCAACAGAGGCAACCACGCCGGCGTTAAAACGAGTAGCCGTTCTCAGTAAACCCAAGTCCGAGACGTATGTGGAGTTGTTCAAAGGCCTCAAGAACAAGGCAGAGATGAAAGGGGTGCCTTGTCCAATGTTGACTAGACACACGTAAATAAAATCTGTGGTGGGTTTATAAATTATCTCAAGGACAAACTCTCTGAGTGGATATCCACCCATCACCTTGTCCCAAAAAGAAACTCCAATATAGACATTGAAAACGGGCACTCTATTTTGCCCATCATAATTACCGTACATAAAATGAGCCCTAATCAAGTAGCTATTGCCCCTGCCATTCAAAGGTTTCAGGGTATAGCAGTTTCTCTCTCCATCAGGAAAACTTCTGACTGTCGTGCAGTACGCCGGAGGCACATAAGGCAGGAAATCAGGGGAGATTTCCTTGTTCACTCCGGTGTCTATGAATGCTGAATCCGACTGGTAATATGTTGATTCCCCTTCAGCATTCCCACAGTCAATGCTGATGTAACCTAGTAAGAAGCACAAAATCTTAGTAATACAATTATCCTTATAGCTTGTGTTTTCGATATGGTTTAATCCAAGTTATCACTACTTTGTTATCTTATCTGTAGTAGAAATGACAATGACTCAATGAGTCAAACCTAGATCGAACTTGTCTAGAACATGCCGATTATTATAATTTCGGATCTCAAATTCAATCCATCTTACAGAATTGAATCTTAACCAATCCCAGATCATTTGGGATAAATGATGACTTAGATATTTTTGAGATGTAATACGATAAATGTCTTTACATAAAACACTTTTTTAAGTGTCTTGTCTCAACTTAAAACTTATGCTACGTGTATTGAGTTGAAGAAAAATGGTGTGATTGACCCATAGACGTGTATGATACATCTTCATGGTAGGGTTGACCTAATTAGGATCTCATCTTGTGCTTAATAGCATAGTTGACGAATACTAAAAACTTACCATTGATAATTAATTATAACCATTAAAAATTTTATGATTTTAAGTCATATAACCTATTTATCTATGCTAGGACAAGATATTTACCATAGTACATATATTATCACCTTTTTAAGAATTAATAGCCCAAAATTAAGCAAACATAGATCCATTGTCATCCTTTATATATATACTAATTTGTGTATGTGCAATTGTCCCAGACATTTCAATTAAGAAACTAATAAGACTCAATAGTATTTTGACTAGCATTTCAAGTAATATTTAGCGTTTTCAGCAGCGTTTCTAAAAAGTTAATAGTATCGACGTTTTGCATTCAAACGTAGCGTTTCATATTTTTTTGCCAAAAAATATCCTTCGAAATTATCTATATATATATCGTTTTATGTTAATTTATATTAATCAGCTGACCCAATAACTAAATTTACCGAACACATTTATTTCAACTGCTCATTCAAACAGCTATCCACTAATAGCTAAATTAGAAACGTTATCCACTACCTAAACAGCTATCCGTTACCTGAACCACTATCTACTACTTGAACCGCTAATTTTGCCGAACAGGGCCTTAGAATGATAAAATTACCATTATCATGTTATTTTAAATTTCTTCCAAAAAAAAAAAAGAAGATAAGATAAGAGCCTTCATTGAATTTTTAAGTTTAATTAACATATTTGATAATTCCCATTTATGATAAATACAAAATTCTAAATAAAAAACATCACATCTTTATAACTACCATAGTAATTGATTCTTTACTAATATTTGTAATTCTTATTGAAAATATTAGTGTTATGAGATTTAGAATTAGGATTGTACATAATTCTGAAAATTAGAATCTTTACGAAAACCTTTGGTATTATGAGTCATTGCAAAATTTTCGATAATATTGAAAATCAAAATCCTTTTTTATGTATATTATTTTTTACAATTGGGAAGACAAAGTTAATAACAGTGGAGATCCAAAATTGAAAACAATATAATTATTTAGATTCGCTACCAAAGTAACAATAACAATATTTTTATATTTCAAAAAAAAGGCACATGATGTGAGAGTGACGTGTGACGATTGAAGAAGATAGCTTGTTTTGTTTAAATATATCTATATAGATTATGCATTGTCCTTCTGAATTGCCTGATGCCCCCCCCCCCCCAAAGCCTCACATATTACATCTTCTCCAGTTCTAAAAGACGCCACACCTTTGTGTTGCAAAATCTAGGAGTTATGTGAGGAGGGGATCATTTAAAAAAACTAAATAAAAAGAATAACACAAAAAATAACTCCTTGAAAGATGGATAAGTTGATGCTATTAGTTGGGAGATCCCAAATTGTACTACTTTTTATTTATTAAAAGTACTCGATTATAGATTTTTTAAATTATTAATCTCAATTATATATAACGCGATTACTGATTTTTTTAATTATATCTTTTGAAAGTCTATTTTATAAAGCACCGTGTAAAGTACGGGTCTATATTAGTAAAAGATGAAAAGCCATGAACAAAATAGAACTTAAAAAAGATCTAAAACAAATAATAATGTCATAAACAGATGGAGGTGGAGAAATACACTAAGGATTTTAATTCCATTGATTATGGTTTGTTCTGCTAATAATATGGATATGGAGCGGGTTTAATGGATATATTATATATATGAATCTCAGCTCAAACCTAATAAGCTTAGATTTCTTTAAATTTTCAAAAAAGGAAGAGGGAAATATAAAGCGAGTATTATTAGTGTGGACTGTAGAGCTTACCACGAGTATCCTCGCTTGTGTTGTGATTCCCTGTGGAATCAGTACCAGAGACAAAACTAGCTCCTTGAGAAAACAAACTAAGTAGAGCTATAAAAATTACGTAGCTCTTCATCTGTTGTGCTTTTATATATTTACTCTGTATGTACACTCTTTTTTTTTGGGGGGGGGGGATTTGATAGAACGACGTTGAGTTACAAGCCCGTTAATAAATACAGCATTTAATTGAAAGAATTATCGATTGTGGATATTTAATGGGAGGCATAGTATTTGTCCTGCTCCATCTCCATGATTAGTCAATAAAGAAAGGACAGCCACCCATTGAGTGGTCGGGTCAAGCCAAGTTACCTGTGAAATGGGGAAGGCCGAATCCTTTAACGTTTAGCCCGTTCGTCTGTCCCTCTCTCGTAGACCCCGGTCTCCCCATGCAAACTTAATCATCTAGTTTCCTTTTTGTTTTTCTTCTTTGTTTTCTTAAAACAGAAAAAAAAAAAAAACAGTTGGATTTATGATTTGTATTTTTAATATATACACACACAAATATCTACATATGTATACGTATGTGTGTGTATATGTACGTTTATGTAGATATCTATATATATACACATACATACATACATATATATCTTTATGTGCATGTGTCTGTGTCTGTGTCTGTGTCTGTATGTCTAGGTGTGTGTCTAGGTGTGTAACTTTTACAGTGTCTTTTTGAAGACCTATAATCATATGCTTCAAGGATGGGGTTCTATAATCCTAGAGCCAGAATTTGGCTAGTTTGGAGACCTAGGAAGTTTCATGTTGTAGTTTCGGAGGCAAGAGAGCAGTGGGTTCATCCTGAAATTACCCGGCTGGATAATGGGAAGATAATTCATGCCACTTTTGTTTATGGACTTAATAAACTGAAGCAAAGGGAACCTTTATGGGGCAAGCTTGCTTCTATTGCTGCACAAACAACTAGAGCATGGTGTGCTTTAGGAGATTTGAATGCAGTTCTAAATTATGAAGATAGAATTGGCTGAAATACAGTAGCAATTCATGAGTGATGGATTTCAGACTGCCTGTTGATACCTGCAAGTGGATGGATTTACAATTTTCAGGCTGCTTTTGTATTTGGTCAAATAAACATGAGATTGATGAAAGAGTTTACTCAAAAATTGACAGAATTCTTGTTAACAATGCTTGGCTAATATTATGGGAAACATCAGGGCCATATCTTTACCCGACGGCATATCAGACCGCTCAGTCATAAAATTTTATGAGGAAACTCAAATTAAAGGTGCAACATTCAGATATTGTGAGATTTGGAGTTCTTGTCTTGAATTTAAAACCCACTTGTTGAATCCTTGGAACGAGAATTTGAATGGCAACGCTATGTTGCAACTTGTTAAAAAGTTACGTGTTCTGAAAGGACCTTTGAAGAAGATGCGTAGAAGCAAATTCGGCGATGTCTATTAACAAGTTGTCTATTAACAAATCCTTGGAACTAAGCTTTTTGAAGTTCAGAAACAACACCAGATAAAACCAATTGATTCAGGGATTCAAGCCATAGAATCTAAGCTCATAGAAGAGTCTACCATAGCCCTGGATGCTTCTGCTAAACTTCTCAAGCAGCAAAGGATGGTGGAGTGGCTCAACCTAGGAGATCAATACTTCCTTGCCATGATTAAGCAGAGAAGACTGCGGAATATTGTCCATAGTTTGAGTATACGGTAAACTTTTACAAGGATATGCTAGGCTCACAGAACAGCCAGAGAATCCCTTCCAGTGATGAAGTGTGCAATGCAGGATATGTTTTGGAGTGTCAAACCCGTGGGTTGAATTTTGTAGAGAGTTTGGAACAAATGAAATGAAACCAGCAATGTTTAGCATCTCAACAATGAATCTTCCAGACCAAATGAATACTCAAGTACATTCTTCAAAGGAAATTGGGACACCCGGGGGCGGGGGGGGGGGGGGGTTGGTGACTAAAGCTGTTCAAAAATTCATCTACAATGGCAAGATGCTCCCCCAAGTAAACACCATAAATTTTAGTGATCATTCCTAAGGTTCCGAAACCCAAACATTGTTGGAGACTTTAGATCGAGCATCTCAAAAATCATGTGTGAGAGATTAGAACCTCTGCTGCTTAAACTGACTAGCACATCTCAGAGTGCCTTCATTAGGGGCACGGAAATAGTGCGTAATATTATGATTTTCCAAGAACTGCTTGGAGGCTATACAGCCTATACTAGGATAAATATTAGCCCAAGATGCATTCTCAAAGTGGACCTAAGGAAAGCATACGAACCTATCCATTGGGATTTCACTGAAGAGATTTTGAATGGGTTTTGTTTCCCAGCTATGTTTTTACTAATTGGATTACGAAGTGCATCAAAACTACTTCATTCTTACGATGTTTAAATGGAGGCTCCTAAGGTTTCTTCAAAGGAGGAGAGGGATTTGGGTAAGGAGATCCTATCTCCTCCTGCCTCTTTGTCTTGTGATGGAATATGTTTCAAGACAACTCAAAATTTGCTACTACGGATCATACGTTCATATTTCACCTAGGATGTAAGTACATGCGGCTTTGTCACCTCTCTTTTGTGGATGACCTAATGCTTTTCTACCAAGCTAAGAACAAATCTATTGAATGCTAGAAAGAGGCTTTCTGGCCTGCAAACTAATAACAGCAAGTCACATGTCTATATTGAAGGAGTGAAAACTAGCACCGAGGAAGAGGCTATTCAGAAATCTGGGTTTGTGGAAGGGCAGCTTCCTCTAAAATATTTAGGCATACCAATCTCACCTTCGAAGCTTCTGGTGCGGAGTGTCACATCTTTGTAGACAAAATTACGACAAAAATCAGAGTTTGGCAAACCAGAAATCCATCATATGCAGCCAAGATTGTACCCTTTGATTCCAACTTTTAAAGGGAATAGCTACATGTTGGTCTTCTGTCTTTATCATTCTTCGAATCTTCAGTTAGTCATATAGAATGTAGAGTAGACATTTAGGAACTTCCTTTGGAGTAAGTTTTGCATGCCAAAGAAACTTGGTGCTCTAGGCATGAAAAACCTAAAGCTTTGGAACACAAATCCATCATAGCATAACATATTTGGGCAGAAGAAATAAATAAGAACAATCTCTGGTTATGTGGACATATTCTCGTCACTTACAAGGGAGATCAGGGAGCACTTGCGCATCTGGACTAAATGGTTGCATGTATTGGAAGAAAATTTGCCACTTGAAGGATGGGACAATCATGTAATGGGATCTGCCTCTGTTTTGTCTTAGCAAATATTATTAAACCTGCCGATATTTACCAGAAAGAGACCTCATTTTTTTTATTGTGTTTATACTAAAACAGTAAGGTAGATTGCCCTGAAGTGGGCAGGAATGTACAAAATGCCCATAAGTGTCACTAATTGGCACAATAATCTAACAGAATGGAAAACTTAACAAAGTTCACATTATCAGGTATGGGATGACAGGAACACAAGTATCTTATTGGATTCATTACCAGAACCTACAGTCTGGGAAAACCGCAATCAATATTGTGAGGGATAGGATGAAGTTTATTTCCCAGTGTGGCAAGAAGTACATGAATTGGGAGCAACTTCCTGGGGGATGTGTGTGTGGTTAGGTACAAAAGAAACACACTTCAAGGGTACATTATCTGTACAAAATATACACAACTTGAGGACCAAAATGACACTCATCTAAGCAACGTCTTGGTCCCGCTTCTGATAAATGCATCCATTCTTTAGTATCCTTGTCCATATAGTCTGGAGAAACACCACAACAACAACATGCCCAATCTCTATCCCCCTGAAGCAAGGATTGAAGAAGTCTAGACACTCACAGCTCTATAAGAAGATGAATTGGGATCAATGTCGCACACTCATCTAGACTTCATATCATGGCCAAAAGCAAAGCATCACCTGTTAGAAAGGCAACATGCTGCATCAGAACGAACAACCACCTCTACAGAATTATTAACTAGCTATTCATGTCATTTGTGGTCACATCATTGTGAAGTATGATATGTGCTATTATTGGTGTTGCCACCGACGTAGGCAAGACATAACATGAAAGAAGGAAACTTATTAACGACCATAAAGAAGGGCACATCAGAATGAAGCAACTGCTGTTTTGCAAAGGGTTGAAAACAAATCGAAAGAAGAACCCAAGTTGCTAAGATAAAACCACATACCTCTCTCATGCAACCAACAGAATGATCTTCTCGTGGAGGAGGTTTGTTAATTCTGCAGCTCATCATCTGATTCTGTATCAAGTCAACTTTCTCTCTGATCTCCCTGAGTAATTTTAATTCTTCACCTCCTGATTCTGCATTGCTTTCAACTAGGCTTGTGACAAACCTATCATCTGCAAGTTGCTTAAGCCTTCTATTCAACTGATGAAGTTCAAAGTCTGCAACTCCATATGTTGGATGTTTAAAAAGCATTTTTTTTCTGGGTGTCTTCCCATCCCTTGGTTTAGGCTGTTCACCGTTGCTACGTGAGGGCATCCATGGTTTCTTTTCAAAGTCAATTTTCTCCCCACGATCCCTTATTTGAGGTGAATCATTGTTGCTATCTGAGGATAGTAATGGTTTCTTTTCCCAATCGATTTTCTCATTGGCATTACGAGCACGACCATCTTCTTGTTGTTCAAAACATTGAGGGACTTCAAATATATCCTGAACCTTTACCGAACCTAGAGATTCTCCACGCGCTTGAACTTCAGAAAATTTTTCAGGGTGTATTTCGGATAACTCTGGTCTGGCAGGAGAATTCTCTGGAGAGGGATTGCGCGTTGGAGACTTAGTTGCAGGGTGGCAGGACTTGGAGATTCCATTCTCATTCGCCCCTTCAGGTGTCACAACGCTGCTATCAAACACCTTTATATTAGACAACTCTTTTACTCGTTCATCTAACTTCTTGATATTTTCCCTGTATGAATTAAAGTCTGCAGCTGATGTGTTCTCTCTTTGGATAGGAGAAGGCTTAGGAGACGAGTGGGCGGACTTTTCCCCTTCACTAGAAGCTCGTCTACTTAAAGCATCAAGGATCGGAGGAGGTAAAGAGCTGCCACGTCTGAGAGAACTTTGAGCATTTCTGGACAGCATGTTGTCCGTATACTGCAGTTCAGAGGCACCCAAATCATGATTACCCAAGCTTACCAATCTGAACTTGTATGCCTGAACTTGGAACTCAAGTGAAGCAATTTGCATTTCCTTCTGATAGATCAGCTCCTGGAACATTTCAAGCATTTCTTGAGCATGGCACATTTTTTCCTCTGCAATTCTCTTGTATTGGCTGGCCTCCATTTCCATGGCCGACTTTTCACCCTGCAGCCGTACTATCATTGATAGAGCTTCATCAGCAGCAATGGCAGAGGATTCTCGCTCCTCATCCAATTCATTATACAGTCGCTGCAGTAGCTCTTGCTGAGCTTGGAGAGTTTCCTTTAGGGAATCAATATCACTTCTTCCCAGAGACATGGCACGTTCTGTCCTCATCACTGCACAACTTTCAACAACAAGAGTTTTGATTCAGGACCATAGCTGTTCCAGCAATAGTAAAAGGCTTCTTTTTTTTTTCGGAGGGCGGGAGTGGGGATCCACTCAGAAATACAGTGCTCAAGACAAAGGAACAAGAGACAAATCACAATAGATTCGCAAATAAACTGCAGACGAACTCTTACTTTGGAGTAAGCAGTCAACTTAAATCTTCACAAACAACACAGGGTCCAATAAAAACAGGCTTTCCACAGCTTAGCGACAAGACAGTGTATGTACATCGACCCCTATTTAAAGAGGGACAGGGAAATTTGTTTGATTTGTTTTGGAGAATGTTGGTAACAATCGAATTCTGGTTGGAAGCAGCTCCTTGAATTTAACTGGAAATGTGGTTTGTCAGCCAATGTCAGCGGTTGGTGCCACCGTCCAATGACTCCAATGCTGTGAAATGCTGACCAATCAAGCAAGTATTAACCCCTATACATGGGAAGGCGACTAGAAACAAAGAAGAACTTTCTGTGTGTGCTTACTGGGACGTTGACATTATAACCTAGCATAGACAGACCTAACAAAATTACCCCATAAAAAATTATACAACTCAAATGACCTCGAATAAACCTGCAAGATCTCTAATGGTTTGACCAGACGCCTAATTTGCCCCACTAGGAATTTCCCAGCCACTGGTTTGCATTTTCAGCACAATCAACTGATAGCAAGTTGAAACTTGACCTGATCCCCGCCAGAATTAGAGAACACTGCCACCCATGTTTGATCCCGCCTAAGTAGGGTCTAGGAGAACTGGATGGAGGCAGGTTTGCACGCGCAAGTGGAGACATCGATTCCTCCAAAAATAGACACACCCCACAATATATCAATCTGAGCATTGTTGGATCCTAAACTACCTAGCCCATCCATATGACCATCAGCTAATTCTATGGCTAGATAACAATCAAGCGCGGAAATAACACGGAGAAAAGTTCTTTGGTGAAGAATTTTGACCAAAACACGATGATCATCAATCAATGCAACCAGTTCGGATTTTGATTTCCGTAATCGAACTGTGAAAATCTGACTACCCCACGATCAGTTTGGGATTTCGAATGGCAGACGAAATGCTGTGGAATTGCAGCGTCAGAATACGAAACCCCAGGAGTATATTCATCGCTAAGAAAGCCCGACACAACAACACTAGCAACCACCAAGCTTGAATTTTTCTAAAAACAGTATCAAGAAAGATCAAATGTACTCCATCTTTACTTCTTAGAACAACTTCAGCAAGATCCAAGAAGGAACAATTCTGAAAATGTTTTGAATGGGTCGAAAGCATTTTGAAGGCAGAACAAAAAGGTGGAAAGATGAGGACAAACGTTACATTTATAATTTTATTGTACCAGTTACCACCTAAGGAAGGGGACAAAATACCTGAAATGCTGAAATGAATTACGATCAATCGGAAGCTCAGAGCTATGCAAGACTGGCAAAAACCCCACTATCGTTAGACCATCTTGATATTTGCTGCTAATCAAAACCCATGATCGCAATCACAAAACCCCATTGCAATTGAAACCCACTTCGAAATTGATCAAGCAAAACAAAACCCAGCTTCTGTTTTTGCTTCTCTCACTTCTGAAGGAAAGAACAAAATCTGAATACTCTGATTTATGCAAAAACAGAAAAAGAAACCCAGATGGAATTGGCCGACAAATCCGTAGATAGATTTCTTTATTTAATCATTTTGCAAGCTCTTTCCTGTTGAGATGATGGAGACGGCTTTGAAATGATGCAAAATTTTTATGTTTTACCAACGGTTGCTGGTTGCTTTTTTGCAAGGCAGACCTTTTAAAGTTTCACAGAGATGCATTTGGGCCGTTATAAAATTAACCCAAAAAAATGTTATTTGAACTGTATATTTAAGTTTGATGGGAATTAAAATAACAGTCAATTTAATACAACTCAAATAAAATAACTCAAATAAAAAGAGACAACGATTATACCATTTAATTTTCATTTTATATTGTATTCCGCAACATTTTGATTGAAGAATTGAATATGAGTAAGGCCTATGATAATATGAAATGAGATTTTGTGAGGGAGTTGATGGTGGCTTTGGATCTTGGTGGGTCCTTTATAGAGATCGTTATAAGATGTATTGCTGATAGGGATGTTCAAAACAATCTGAAACCAAAAAGCCGCAACCTAGTTCAAAATTTTGGGTACCCTACCTAAATTTTTTTTAAAAAAATCGGTTTGGTACCCGAACCGAAAATTTTTTCAAGTATTTGGTTCGGGTGCAGTCCGAAGATTTTGCCAATTTGTACCCGAAAAATTTTTAAAAAAAATGTTTTATTGCACGAATGATGTGTTGGAGAATGGGAGAGAGACATAAGAATCGTTGGATGGAAGCCATGTGATCTTATGTTTATAGTATGCCTCTATCCAAGTGCCAAAAATTTTTTTATAAGCTACATATGCTCCATTATATTGCACAATGTTGAGAGGCTGCTAAGTTTGTGAAGTTGGTTGCATACTTCCACTAATCAAGAAAATTACAATTGTTGTGATTGGGTAACTAAGTGTTGGGTGTTGGGCCTATTGACCAAGGGCGAAACTAGGTTAGGGCACTGAAGGGGGCCAAGTTAGAGTAATTTCAAATTCTATGAGAATCACTTTAACATTGGAGGCATCTATAACGTAATATGTTGAATTATACTTCTCGCGACAATCATATAGGAACAAATTATATGTTTTCAAGAAAAATACATAATAGCATATATGTAGATAGTATGAAACAAATATAATAACTTTGTAATTTATTGATAGTTTGTAATTCTTTTTCCTCTAACATAGGGAGAAAAATCAAAATTACCTTCAATATGTGAAAGTATAAGGTTAAATGTCTTACATTTTTAAAAGTTATTTTATAAACATGGATAACCGGAGAATAAGAAAAGGCAGAAAAATAGAATAGAAGAATGGGAAAGACATATCGACAAGGGGAAAAGAGGGCTTCAATTATTATATATATATGACTGCTTCAAAGGGCTTTGTGTAGCGGAAGTGAAATAATGCGGCAAAGACAATGGGGTGTCTTGGCAAATAGTTTTTGAAGAGCTTTTTGGTCAAAAAGAGTTTTTGCAACTAGGGGTGTCTTACCAAGTGTTTGTAAATGGATGCTCTTCTATTATGACACCTCATCATTGTCTTCAACAAGGCGACCATGTGTCTCCTTATCTGCTTCTGATCTGTGTAGATGGACTTTTTGCATTCATTAGGGCTAAGAAAAAGGATAACCCTACTCATGGGATAAAGATGGCCAATGGTACTCGACTGTTTCTTGTTTTTTGCAACTAGGGAGGAGGCCATGGAGGTCCTTGACATCCTGAAGATGTATAAGTCGGCTTCTAGGCAGATGATTGATATGGACAAATCTGAAGTCTCCTATGCCCTAAATGTGGGTAATCAACATAAACAAGTGTTATGAGAGTTTGGATTCTAAGGTGGTGGAAACTCATGATCACTATTTTGATATTCCAACCTTCATTGGAAGATCTACGAAAATGGTTTTCAAAACTATCCAAGATTGGATTGTGTTGAACCTAAAGGGCCTGAAGGAGAAGTTCTTGTCCTATGCTGGCAAATAACTTTTGATGAAGGTCGTGGTTCAAGCTATACCAACCTATGCTATGCAATGTTTTGACATCCCTTTATCGATGTGTGTAAGTTGGAGAAGCTTTGTTATGATTTCTGGTGGGTGAACAAGTCAGAGAAGATAGACATTGCTTGGATGGGGTCGGATAGACTATGCAAGACCAAATGACGGGTTGGCTTGGGGTTTAAGAAATTCAAGAATTTTAACAACGCCCTCCTAGCAAAACAAGTATGGAGATTTGCTCAATTTCTTGAATCTTTGGCTACGAGGGTCCTCAAACGTAACCAAGTATTTTAAGCACTTGAATTTTTTGTCTGTTAGTCTTTGGATATCAACTGTCCTACACTTGGTGAAGTATTTTCGTGACTCATGAATTGGATGAAGAAGGCATGGTTGGTGGATTGGGGATGGCAAGAAGTTGAAGATTTGGGCTGATAGGTGGGTACCAAAGACATGAGGAAACAGAGTTATAATACTACTAGTTTCCGTTGACTAAAGCACCCATGTTGATGAACTGATTAACCCAGATAAAAAAGCTTGGTGTAATGACTTGTTGGATTTATGTTTTAGGGACCAACAAAGAAGGGAAATTCTCTCCACCCCTCAGGTGTGTGATCTGCATATCTGGCATACTTAATTTAAGAGTCTTATGCCTAGTTTTAAATGGATTAAGGTTAAGTACTTGACAATATGGATCTCGTTCACTATTTAATCTATTGCTTTAGCTTGTACACACCCACTTATATAGCCCTTACACCTTGAACGAAATACATAGAGGGAAAGAGAGAGAGAGACCATTTTTACCGTCAGACATATGAAGCCATTAAAAGAGGAGTGAGAAAGGTCAATAAACAAAACCAAGAAAAGGGGGGCCTTTATTGTTCCAATTCACAAAAACCCCTGTTCTTTCTCCTGCACAATGAAATCCCCAAACTCAAGTCCTTTCTCTGCCCTAACCAGCGTTAGAGAGAGAGAGAGAGAGAGAGAGAGAGAGGTTCAGTGGATGAGGAGGAGAATTGTGACACACCGCCACCATAACATCGTAGCGGCTGCCATTGTGGCGATGCTGCTGGGAATCATGCCATAAGGAAGCCACATGAGGTTAGCACTTGACTGAGGAGGAAGAAGATCAAGGTAGGAACCATAGAAGGGAAATCATAAGCCAAAATTGGGAAGGGAACCTGCTTATGAAGACCAATTACAACCTAAAATTAGTCAATTTTGAGGTGGGTAAACTCTTAATCCCTTAATTTGTGGTTTTATTATATAATAGTAGTATGGTTTAGTTTATCAAATTAGTGAACTTAGTTTATCAAATCAGTGAACTGAATGTTGGAATTACATTACTGTTTGATGGTTTAAAATGTATGGAATGATGACTCTCTATCTTGGTGATGGGTAAATCAATTCCTTTTGTGTGTTTTCTTAGGCCAACTTCTGTTTCATTTATGTGTTCACTTTCATCTATGTGGTGTTGCTAGAAGGTGATGTTTTCATGTTATAAATTGATAAAGCATGTATATGGATATGTATAAGTATGTTTGTGAATAAATAATTATATTTATGTGTACTTGCAGGAGTTACTCTAGAAATTTTATGCTTAACTTCGGACTCAACGACAGTGGCTTGATATCTCGCCTGGTAAAAGATACGTAATGTTAAGATGATGCGGGGATGGTGGTTGGATTCCCACCTGAAGTCTACCTATGTAAGTTATGTCTCAACACAATATCATGTATGTTCGAATAGGTGTATGTCACCGCTTGGGTTTGACCAGCTCAAGATAGCAATAACAAACTACCTCTATAAGTTTAGACTCCTCACTTATGTTATTAAGGTTTTGCATACAATTTTGTTAAGTAATATGTATGTTTAAAAAGTCTCTTATGCTATGATTCTAAGCTTAAGTAAGTTGATTATGATAAAGTTGATACTATAAAGATTAAGTCCGTAGTTAAACTATGATTTTCATATGCCTTAAACTCTCTTTTGGATTATGGTTTAAATATGCTAAGTCTCTTATGCTAAGGTTTGACATAGCAATAATGAACTACCTCTATGAGCTTAGACTCCTCACTTATGTGATTAAGGTTTTGCATACGATTTTGTTAAGTAATACGTATGTTGAAACAGTCTCTTATGCTAAGATTCTAAGTAAGTTGATTATGATAAAGTTGACATCATAAAGATTAAGTCCCTAGTTAAACTAAGATTTTCATATGGCTTACTCTAACTTTTGGATTATGGTTTAAAAATGCTATTATGTAAAAGTCCCTCAAGCAAAATGAATTACAAAGTTTTTTTAAAGCTATGAAGTAGTTTGAGTATCGTTTTGGGAGAAGGGCTCATTCCCATTATTTCCCTATTTTTCCTATGTCAAGAGAAGTGACCCAAATGTGTGATTGATGTGTGGAGCTTGAGAGGAGCCTTGCCTTTGGTTGGGTTGCGGACTTGCTGTTTTTAATTATGACTTAGTCACATAATCTTTGATTATATATGTAAGGTTATGTGAATGTTTATGTTTTGTAAGGATTATGAAAACTTAGAAATCCTTACTATACCCGTCTCGAACTATAAAGGCCCAATTGTTTATAAGTGGAATATATTATGTAAATTACTTACTATTAAATATGAGGTTGAGTTTATGAGTCGGTTAAGCAGGGCCCACTTTTGATAGGTTACAACTCGAGCAAGCGATTCTAGCATTTATTTCTTTAAGACATATTTCAAACAGGTTTAAGCAAGTTGTCTTAACAGTCTTCCATATGGGGAGAATATGGTGTGTAATACAACCCAGTCAGACAGGGGGATTACATTTTGTGGTATCAGAGTTGTAGGATTTTACTAAAAAAAACATATTATAACAGGCATCATATGTTTCTATGTGCTATGTGCTATGAGTTATGTGTCTGTGCTAACTATTAAGTGCATTAAGTGTTTACTTTTTGTTTTCTTAATAGGAGGGATAAGGGGGAAACCCCTCTTTAAGGAGTTATGTTATGCACATAAGTAACTCTTGGGCTTATGTGCAGGTGTAAGAGTTAAGGTTTTATTAAGACATTATTTCCCAGCACCTCTTCCTCCATATGATGTAATAGAGATACTAAATAGGTTCCTAAAGCTTAAACTACCAACATTTGATGGAGCGCCAGACCCAATCTAGTATGAGCATTGGA
>JACYFF010031955.1:26366411-26396054 GCA_017589665.1 Selenicereus undatus
TATGTGTGTGTGTGTGTGTGTGTGTGTGTGTGTGTGTGTATATATATATATATGTATGTATGTATATATATATATGTATCTATGTATGTATACATTTGTGTGTGCGTGTGTGTGTGGGAGGGTTCAAGGAAGCATCTGCTTTTATGTAAGCACCAACTAATAGGTGAACACCTCAAATCCTAACCTTCAAAACTTGATCTAATGGCTCTCTTATCTGACCTCTCTCTCTCTCTCTCTCTCTCTCTCTCTGTGTGCACACCGTACTCAGTTGCTAGTCACTGGCCATGCACAGCCTCCATTGTCGCCACGCACACACCCACCACCACCTTCCTCCCTTTTCTTTCCTCTCGCCTCTTTTTGCACCAACACCAGCCTCTCTCTCTCTCTCTCTCTCGCCCGATTTTCAGCGTCCATAGAGTCCGGCAGTCGCCGCCCAGCCTCCCTCGTCGCCGCCATTGTTAACTTTTCCCCAACCGGCCGTTGGATCAGCCACAGTGCTCGGTGGGTTTTTTTGTGTTCCATTTTCGTAATTACGGTTTTGAAAATCCCATATTTGTTTGAATTAGGTTATGAATAGGTTGAATTACTCTGTTTGTTGAATTACTCCGTTTGTTGTTGCTTGATTTGTTGTCTAATCATCTCTTTCTATTCAACTCAATTTCTTTGGGCATGGAATTGGGTAAACATGGTTTGTTGAATTGGCCAAAGATTGTATTTTTGTCCTGATTGTGATTGTTGGAGACACTACTTTGATTCAGCTTGTATATTTGGTTCATCTAGAGTTCAACTCCCCTGATCCATTGATGCTAAAAATATGCACAACAAGAAGAAAAGTTATACTGAGGAGGGGTAGGAACTTCTAAATTAGATGCACATAATTCATCTACATGAATAGAGTACTCAATGAAGAATAATAATTTTGCAATTTTGTTATTTGTATGCATTTAAGTGACGTATACTCTTCTTTTTAGCTTGTTACAATGTCGCATTTTCTATTTATGATGTATTAGTTTTCGTTTGGAAGCATATCTACTTGTCTGCTTTAGAATATTTGATTCAAGCTTTAATTTGATATGCAGATTTTGAAACTCTCTTCTTAAAGGTCATTTAAAAATCTACTTGTCTACTTTGGGATATTCTTCAAGCTTTGGGATATTTGTCTTCAATTAAAGTTTTAATTACAACACTTGTTTGTCTTGAATCAGTTACTTGGGTTTTGGGTTATTCTTCAAGTCTTGCTTACTGCACCCAACATTTTCAAAGCCGTTGACTTGCTCTTCTATGAAGCAATGAGCTTTAGAAGGGCCAATATGAGCACGAGTAAGCGACTTGAATAATGTTCTATGCACCCTATTCACACCCCTATTAGAATTCAACATATGACGCTTCCTAGGAGTTGCAAGTAAATGTGTATGATCGTCATAAAATTTGAAATGCACATTTCTTTCATTATTGGTTCTTCTAAAGCCCATCATTGCATTACAACCCTCCCTAGTCAATTTCAGTTTTTGATTGGGGTTGACATTGGTTGAAGTTCGCCTAAATCCTTGTTTAGAGCAAACATAATACTTATACTTGTAGGTGCCTTCTTTAATCTTCTTAGATGTTGATTTACAAATGCTAAAACCAACATGATGAGCATAAGATTTATAGAATTTCTCACATTCTTTCAAGTTAACAAACTTCAATCCTTCTTTCGGCTTCAACTCATCCTTACAAAAAGGTTTCCATTCCTTAACATCTTGTGTAGGACTTTTGCATTTCTCCGGTGTTTAATGTTGTTGTTCTCCCTTGTGTTGAGTGGTTTCCATAATGCAATATATCAAAAACAAATGAAATAAATTTAATTCACATCGATCTTAGGATTCCCAAAACGAGCCAAAGTCATGTTAACAGAATTATAACAAGCAACCCAACTTATTTAATATTGCAATATTTTATAATTTCTAAGAAAAATTATTCAACTTCTTCAAAAAGAAAACTTTAGCCATCAACATCAACAAGTTCACAAGTCACCAACATCAAGCAATGTGGCACATAACTAACGATGAATACGCATATTATCACAATCACCAAATTTAATCAAATTCACCATCAATTAGTCACTTTCACTTATAAAGGAAGCAATCTAAAATAATTTCACACTTAATTTTACCCAACAAATTCAAACAAATCTAACATGAGGCTAGCTAGGCATAAATTCAAACAAATCTGGATTTTCAAAACCCTAATTACGAAAATCAAACCAAAAACAACCCCACCGAGCACTGTGGCGGATCCGGCGGCCGGCTGGGCAGAGGCTGACGATGGTGGTGACTAGGGAGGCTAGGCGACGGCGGCTTCAGGCCAGAGGTGATTGTCGGACTCCATGTCACTAAAAATCAGGAGAGAGAGAGAGAGAGAGAGAGAGAGAGAGAGAGAAGGAGGGCTGGTGGTGGGCACTAAAAGAGGTGAGAAGAGAGAGAAGGGAGGATGGTCGTGATGGGTGTGTACGTGGCAACGGCGGCGGCTGTGCATGGGCAGTGACTGACAATCAACGACTGAATTCGGTGTAGAGAGAGAGAGAGAGGGAGAGAGATGCAAGAAAAGAAAGCTGAAAATTGAACCCCTCCCCTCTTGGTTGAATTTTGAATTTTTTTTTTAAATTGTTGAAAAGGGGTTTTCTAATTTTAGCCATTTGATCAAGTTTTGAATGTTAGGATTTGAGGTGCTCACCTATTAGCTAATGCTTGCCTAAAAGGATGTGTGTGTGTGTGTGTGTGTGTATATATATAGAGAGAGAGAGAGAGAGATAGAGAGAGAGAGAGAGAGATTTTATAATTGTACAAACTTCAGAGTTTTTAGTTGCAGATAGATGGATAATTAAATTAGGCATGAGTGTTTGGTGCCCAAATCGAAGAATAATTTACTTTTTGGTACACTGAGGTTTGGTATAATGATTTTCAAAACCCACTTTTTTAGATAAGTATTTCTCGGACCACGCAGGTTTGGGTAATTAATTTTTGGGGCACAAATTTTTCTTTTTCTGACCTTCAACTTTCTAAAATTGCGAATCGGTTCCTAATATCTAAATATGACTATTTTTAGTGTTTTTTTTCTTATAATAACTTTATTGGTACTAGTTATTTAGATGTACTATTTATATTTTAAATATTATATTTTTTGTGATTAGCGGCCCACCATGCTTAGCAAAATAATTAAAACTTAATTAGAGAGTTTCGACCGTTACCTGAACTTAGTTGGCGTTGGACTCTGGCGTTCCTCTAGCTTTCGGTTTACAGAGATTGCTAATCCCAACCCCACCTTCCTTAGATCAAGCACAACACAGATCCATTTTGTTTGCTACCTCGGACCATAGTCGCTAAGCAAAATTTTAATATTTTTTCAAGGATAGTGGATCTTTAATCAAGAAATTATAATATTTAAGACATAAGGTTCAATTGAATAATATTCCCTACTAGGAAACTTCTTTTATTGAAAGCTTAAAGGTGAAAATATTACAATGGAAAGCTTTGAAGAATGACTTAAGCTAAAATCATTAGCGATGCTTGCTCATAGAGAAATGAAGGATCCCAACTTCGCTTCTGCTCAAGATTGCTTAAATGACCATATCCCTTCTCAGCACTTGACCTCTCTATTTATAGAGGGGATGGGGTACCTAGGATGTCCTAACGGCCACATTACATACTAATTTTTCATGTGTCTACAGTACACACTGATGGGTAAAGTACACTACTTTATTTTACAAATCAAACACTTATCAAGATAGTACAATGATGGGGTTCAATCACTTTTCAGAGCTTTTAATGATAATAAGACTAGTCATCATTATTGAGATTCTGCATGTGTTCATCTCCAATTATATCTTCCAGACCATCATTATCTGGATAATCATCAAAATCTTCATCAAGTTGCTTAAGATGCTCTGGATCTCATTTTTCAAATAATTCAAGTAGATATTTCTTTCCTTTTGTTCATAAGAATTTTTTAGCTTTAACGTCAAAGAGATAATCAAAAATATCTTATGATACTGCTCCTTCTACCTTCATGTATTCTTTAAACTCATTGTCATAGGCGAAGGTAGTATTTTTATAATGTATTAACGTTTTTCCCTGTTCAATTCATGCCCAACTTTGATGATAAATGTTGAAAAATCCAATGGCTCTTGTTAAAGTAGGATCAGTAACTAGATGTGTTGGTAGTTCAGAAACCCATTCTTGTCGTTGATCATTGAGATTATCGTAATCAACAATCTGAATAAGATAATGGGCTAGTTTGACTTTTCCATTTTTATATTTGATTAATGCGCTATACACTTCCAAATTCAGGCATCTACGAACTAGGATTTCTGTTGGACTATTAGGAGATGTGAGAATCCAATGGATCCTTCTGAACATGCATTGCTGAAATTTTGTCAGTTTTGAGAAAAATGGGAACTTTGGATATGGGATTTCTATGAATTAAAGTACCATCTCGTATTCCCAGGCCTTAAAGACAGGGTCATTTGGAGATAATAAATTTGTTGGGAAACTAACACTACCAACTCCAGATCTGTTGGGAAAATAGATTGTTGTACCCTAAGACTCCCAAATGTCATAGAAATAATTATAATAAAAGTCGATGCAGGCTGCATACCACTCATTGAACCATTTTTCTCTAACATGAGAACTTATTTTTTCTTGGATATCATAAGAACACTGAAGGTAACTAACTTGTAACTCTAGAAGGGAACATCTTTGGGCTATTAGGTAGGCAATAGATAGTAGACCAAAACATGATCTACTTTTTGTATAAAATTTCAGGTTATCAATAAAGACTTTACTAGAAGGCGTAACCCGTTCTAGTAGGAATGACATTTCATTAAGGATTTCCTCCTTTTCTGGCAGGAGGTTGGCTTTGATGATCACCATTGGCTAGTTTTCGAGTTAGACTGTTTGCCAGAGAGTTCTTTGATCGCTATATATGTTCAATAGAGAAGGAAAACTGGTTAAGCCATAATTGCCAACGCAGGAGTTACCCTTGCGCTTGCATATTTAATAAATTTTTTTTCACAAAACCAAGTATTCCTTTGTAATTAGTTCGAATAAGAAAAGGTTTTGGAGCTAAGAAGATTAAGAACTTCTCAATTCCCCTTATAACTACAAGGATTTCTTTTTCCATTGTGGGATAATTGCATTCTGCCTTATTAAAATTTTCACTATAATATTTGCAGAGTTTTTTACCTTCTTTGATTTTGAGTACTGTGCTCCAGTGCTCATTGTTGGCATCTGTTTCAAGAACTAAATCATCTCCTTCATTAGGCAAATTAAGAACAAGAAGATTTTTACACATCTTTTTGAAGTTTTGAACAATCTTTGTATCATTAGTGGATCCGTGTTCAACTTACTTCTTTCTTGAGTTTTTGCTGCAATGGTTTTCTCAATTTAACTAAATCTTTAATGAAATCTGAAGCATAGGTAAGGCATCTAAGAAACTTTTCTAACTGTTTCCTGTCTTCAATCTTTTAAGAAAAATTTTCTATTTTTTCCAGAATATATTTTTGTAGGATGATTTGTCCAACTTTTATTTCTACGCCTAAGAACTCAATTTTCCATTCGGCATAAATGCACTTGTTCTTACCAAGTATAATACCATGATCAATGCATCTCTGGGTGACAGTTAAGAAATCATCTTTGTATTGCTCTAAAGTTTTGGAAAAGAAAAGGATATCATCAATATCAACCAAACAACAGTGATTAAGATCTTTAAAGATGTTATCCATTCTTCTTTGTAATATTTGAGGTGCATTTTTAAGACCAAATAACATTATTACCCATTCATAATATCCTTGTGAGACACTGAATGTAGTTAAAGAAATACTTTCCTCATCTATTTTTATCTGCCAATATCCACTTTTACAATCCATTTTTGAGAACCAAGAGGTTCTTTGAATTCTATTGAAAAAGACTGTTTTGTTAGGAATATAGTAACCATAAAAGACAGTATTATCATTAGACTTTTTGTAATTGATTACCATTCTTGCTTTTTCTCTTCTTTCTTTTGCATGATTTCTTACCATGAAAGCGGGATTGGTGTGAGGACTCTTGCTATTCCTGATTAATCCTTTATCCAAAAGTTCTTTGATTTGTTTATCAAATTCTTGAATATCCTGGTATGTATACACCATTTGTATGACTCAGATAATAGTGCTGGGATTTAATAAAGTGATTTTAGCAAATGTTTTATCTTTATCCCAAAATTTTAGTGGATTATCAAAGTAGAGTTCCTTACATAATTCCTCTTGTTGTTCGACAATCTGCTCTTTAATAGATAATTCGAGTAATGAGATTGTTAGTACTACTTCACACTGTGCTAGCATTACCTTCTCACCACGCTGACTGCGTATAAACTTAATTTTCTTATGAGTGTAAGCCTTATTCAATTTTTCAATAGGAACTGAATGTCCATTAATTGTAAATATTATCTGATTTATGGTCTGGGTGCATGGAGAATATAATCTTTGAAAATTATTTCTAATAATCATATCATGAGAAGGTAGATTAGTAGCCCATAGAACTGGCATAATATATTGAATTTCTCCTAATTCTATGGATAACCCTTCTATAGCTTTATTGTTGCTCATAATACTATTATCAGCTATCCTTACTTGTAAAGGACTTTTAGCACATTTCCACATAAACTCAGGAAAGAATGATATTTTTCTAAAGCATACAGAACAACCACTATCTATGTAAGCACACAGTTCATATTTATTATATCCTTCTAAACATACCTTTATTGGGATATAGATACTATTAGAGTTTGTATTCGTGGCTTCATAGCATATCTCTATAGTCATCTTTTTGACTAATTCATCTTCATAAATTAGTTCACTAACAGTTCTTGTTTTGTACCCAATGAACCTTCTATCTAGACTCATAATTCGATCTACACTGGGTCTTGCAGCTTCAAAATCCATTCTACTTATTTCACTAGTCACACTAATTGCATCATCTTCTTTGAGTTCTTCTTTAGCTGATGAAGATCCTTCTCCCCAATCTGATCTTGTACTCATGCTTCTCAATAATTGGGGTTTAATAGTGATTTTGTCTTCTTCATCGATTTTTATTATATTTTTCTTATTGAACTTCGTGGGGTTGACGAAGCTAGATATCCATGAACGATCAATCTTTATCTCTTGTGGATTGGATTTAATCATCTGGATTTTTTACATAGGGGTAGGGCTCTCAAATTTCTTTGCCTCTGTCATGCTGACTTTAGTCTTTGGATCTATAGTATTATTTAATTTGTAGATAATTTTTCAAAATATCCTTAATGGATATCCCCCTCTTTTCATGTCCATTCCAACTGCTTTTAACTTTTTATCTTAAGGGATACAAAGTTTTTAGCAAACTCATCTTTCAGACTCACATAATATCCAGGTCTACAATTGAACCCTACTGATCCATTACATAAGTTAGTCTCTATTCCTGTGATAATTTGATTATTGAACTTGGTATGCCTAATATCACAGAGCAAACCATAGAGATCAATATCTTTACCATAATATTGTAATGGAGTGATTTGAACTTGGACACTTTCGACGTGGATATACCCATACTTTCTATCTTTGTTATGTTTAAGGATATTTTTCCAATTAATGAGATTAACTTCCCCAATATCATACTCACAATCCTTTATTTCCAAATCTCCTTCCTTCATTTCACATATGTATTTGCTTTTTAATTGAAAGATGTATTTTTTATAGATCATGTCTTTTGGGATTATGGGAAGAACTAAATCTCCTTTGACTTTCTCATGATCATTGTCTCCAACAAATTCCTCTCCTTGGAGATCACCAAGGCTAACAGAGCTACTTTCCATCATATAACTTATTTCTTTATAATCACTTTCTTCATATTCATTGTCTAATATAATTTCAACAATCTCTTTGTTGTTATTTAGGGCTAGGTCTAATGCCTCATCTTCACTAAGCTCAACATAATCTAGGCTTCCCAAAGTCTCTATAAGCTCGTTATTCTTCCTATTTATGCATTCATTAGTATAATACCCTATTTCTCTGCATGCCTAGCACTTGCAGTTGCTTTTCCCTGCGGGACAATAAGCGGCTTTCCTAAATAATCTATGTTTTTTAGCACTTGATTTGTTATAATATTTTCTTCTATATTTCTCAATCCTTTGCATGTTAAAGCTCTTTTTCTTATAGAATTTTTTCTTCCTTCGCTTTTCAGGTTCCTTTCCCCATTGGTGACGCGAATCTGAGCAAGTTAGGAATTGCTTCTTAATTTTCTTTTGCTTTTGGAGATCAAGACATTGACCATTGACCCATTTGCTTAGATAAGATATCCTCAACCCAAGGGTATCAATGAGATCTGCTCTTCCAGATATGCAATGTATTTTTCATTAATTATGGAATTTATAGCATATAGCAATTTGTTATAAAACATACCAAGATTGGTTTCATTATGCTCAATTTTGTAATAATATTAACTAAATTCAACAATATAATTTTTCAGATATCTCATATCCCATAATTCTATGTTATTAATCTTTCTTTGCCATTCTCTTGCTTTTCTTCGAAATCACGTTTAGCTTCGATAAATTCGGTTTCAATTTCCTTGCATAAGCTTTTAAACATCGCAGCTTGTGTTTTCATCATTAGTAAAGTATTTTTATCATCTTCAGCTAATGAATCATACCAATCAGCTAAAGTGGCAGAAAAACTATGTTCGATATAATTTAGGAAGTTTGTCGTAATCCACGTAGTATTTAGGTTTAAAACACTATTCATTTTTCTTTTCCAGTGCTCAAATATTTCTTCTCTGTTACGGGCCCCATCAATGTTTAAGATATATCCAGTTTGACTAATTGAGGTAAAGCCAATTTCTTCATAGGTCGTGATTTTCCTTGGGATAAACCCGAATGAGAAATTGCTTGTACGTCTTGTTGGAACGTATCTAAGTCTTAAGAAATTATTATTTCTTCTAGAAGGTTCACCAAATTCTTCAGGCTTAGGAATGACATTATTAACTAGATTGGTCTCTGTTTCATATAAGTCGAGTTCTTCTCCAATTTCATTAATCTCATTTTCAATAGTTATTTTACCATATTTTTTTTATCTAATTTTCTTTTAATATCTTCTAATGGTAATGCATTAAGATCATCAAGTTTAATAAGGTTCATTTGCTAATATATTTTTTCTTCTAATTAGACATTATTAGTCTCTTCATTATCATTCGATAATACATCATGTTTATCACTAATTGCAATCATGATTTTGTTTAATTCTTCTGGGTTTTGCTCTTTGCCGAACATATTTTGTAGTTCATCAAGAGTAAATTGCTTATAATTCATCTTCTTCTTTTTCTGCTTTTTCTGCTGATTTTTTGCTTGATTTTTCTCCTACATCTTTTTGAATTTTTATCTCGTGCAAAGGAAATTGAATCTTATTTTTTGGGTTTTGAAAAGGACATTTATGCTGAAAATGAGCACTAATACTGGAAGTGGATTTACTGTTATGCGGATTTACTGTTATGCCTTATTTCGTTAACTAGTGAAAGGTAGATTACCGATATTTGTTTCTTAAGCTCTTTTACTTCGGTTTTTATTTTAGCTAATTCTGCTTTAATTCGAAAACAATATAAATGATATAGTTTAATTGTGGTGCTAATGGAGAAAGTCCTTATGGTGATTGAACAATGTGGGAATAATTCGGTCCAAGGCAAGCTGGTGATGATTCAAGCATTAATCACAGTTAAACACAGTTAATTAGCTTAATTATCTTGATTATTTTTGTTCACGTGACTCTGATACCATTTGAAAGAGAATGTCGAGTAGTACTTATGAGCAAAAAACCACATGCACAAATTTTTATTTCTCGAAAGTAAGTTTTTAAGGATTTAGGTTAAAAGTGCAAATATAAGAAACTTAAGGTCATTGGCGCAATTTGAACAAGTTAAGTTTGGTCGACTTTTGGTCCCAAAAAATATTTACCCAAAGTTTTAGGGATTAGAAAATATTTATCAGAAAATTTGGGTCTGAAAAATTATTTGCCCTAATCTTAATGGTCCAAAAAATAATGTTTTCCCCAAATCGAATAAGTGGGTTATGTAACTTCTCTTGAAAGTAGATGGTGGAGATTCTAAATTAGTTCCTCTAAGTAGCTAAAAATCAAAGTTTTGAGTGGATGATTTGTTATGGGTTTGGAAATTGGGCCACTGCTTAATAGTGATGGTGATGCAGATTTATCAAACACTGGGCTATGGACGGGAGTAGGAGCTCAATATCCAAGCTTTAAGCTTTTAGTAGTATTACCATTGTCATCGCTATCATGCCATCGTTGTCATTATTATTATCATTATTATGAAAATAGCAAAAATAATAGTCATATTCTTTTTCATCATCTTATATTCATAAGCTAACTGACTAGTTAATTTCACGGCTAAATAACTAGTTAAATAGCTATCCGCTGAAATACAATAACTGTCCGCTGTTAAAATAGTTATCCACTACTCAAATAACTAATTTTGCCAAATAGGATTAGAAGTTGGGTGCCATAGAAGTGCATGCAAGAGCAAGACGTTCTAATGTTAATCTGGGGGTGACATTGAAGCTCTTAGTTTTATAAAAGTTTGGGGTTATTCATTGTGATGACAAGTAGGAAAAGACTTGATATCTCAATAGTCAAGGAAAACCTTAAGAGTTTTTCCTCAAGAAGTTGGAATCTTGCTGAGGTTCTAATCATTCTAGCCCAAGTGTTGACGTTCGTGCAGTGTTCAGAAGGAAAAATGATGAATTTACCTAATTCTGCTCATGAAGATCGGCATGCATCAATATTTCACAAAAGGCCTACTAAGCACTTCTAAGTGGTCATGTTGGAGTATGAAAGTGAGTGTTATCCCATATTGAATTTATATAAAAATTTAACAGGTCATGAATTTAGTTATGTGCTCCTTCGCATTGACTCATATGATATTCAGAGTTGCCAAGGAAGAGGAAGTCATGTGTATAGATGTACATGTTGTGTCATTCGTGAACCAAGTTGAGGGACACGATTATAATTCACTACATTCTCCATTTCCTCAAGAGGTTAATTTGAGCGCCATGATGGACGATATGGGAGATTAGTTTCAACTTTCATGTCAAAACTCCATGAGCCATAAAAGCAGGGTTCTAAGTGTAGGTTGTGGAGTCTTCAAGGGAGGTGAAAGATAGGATTCACACTAGAGTGCGGTAACACTAATGACAACTTCTCCTTTTTTTTTTCCATACTAATAATTTTGTTTGGATCAAGCATAATAGTATACATGTCGGGAAAAGGATGAAGATTGCAAACTAGGTTTGGCTTGGAGCTTGATGCTCAAATTGTAATGTTTAGTTTGGTAGAAACATGGAAAGCGGACGACACTCTTTTTGGAATTATGATTAAGAGATGTATCGTGTGATCAATGGTGTATATGCAAGTAAGGGTGCTAGTAGGGCTGGTCTTGTGGCGTATGATGGTAGTTACGATTGTAGGTTTATTCTTAAGGTTGTTGTTTTGTTAATCTTCTAAGCGCAGTTGCGGCATTCATTTTTTAGGTTATTTTTGTATGTATGCATCACTTGTTGACCAAAAATAGAAACTTATACTATAAGGCGAGTAAAGGGGTTGTAAAGGTTTAACGACCTAACCCTGGTTACGTATTAGTCTTATTTATATTAACCAATCCTTGATAATTAGCACAGTGAAAAACTAGAGTTAGAATGCTACTATTGTCCAATTAGTGGACAAGGCTATGCATAAGGAACTCTAGTGATGATTAATGCTACCAAACGTTCTTAAGTAGTTCGAAATGACTATCTTGATGCCAACATAGTATGTTTGAGCTCTTACTAATAACAATGAACTATACAACTACGATCCATCGACTCCTCAGCATGATCAGTGTGCACAACTAGACTTCTTCTTCACTCCGATTTCAAGATAAGAATCCCGACTTGATTGAGGGTAAATTCACATAAATACATAGAAAATAGAAACACAAAAAATTTGAAAAGTGAGCTGAAGCTCAATACGTCTACTTCTATACTATTAAGAAAAAACCTTCTTAGCGGACGCCCAAATTTCAATTTATTTTAGTTCGAAATGAGAGGGGGAGAGAATTATGTTAAAAACTATGACTGGTCATTATCTGAAAGTAGAACCTAAACTGATGAGTTTATATGTACAATGCGATCATTACTACAAAATTGCATCTAAATTTTGACGAACTATTTTGACAGAAAGTTGATCCGTTAAAAATTTTGACGGAATTTTGATGGATAATTAAGAATTTTAACAATGTGTCAGGTCATAAGGATCTCGATGTAGTTTTGGACGGACTATTTTGACGGAAAGTCGATCTGTCTAAAATTTTGATGGAAAACCAAGATTTTGACGGTGTGTCAAGTGGCCTGGATCTCGATGCAATTTTTGACGGATCATTTTGACGGAAAGTTGATCCGTCAAAAATGTTGACGGACATTTTGATGGAAAATCAAGGATTTTGACAGTGTGTTAGGTTGCGCAGATTTCGAATGTAATTTTTGACAAACTCTTTTGACGGAAAGTTGATCTATCAAAACTTTTAACGGAAATTTTGACGGAAAACTAAGGATTTTGATGGTGTATAAGGTCGTGTGGATCTCGATATAATTTTTCACAGACTATTTTTGATGGAACATCGAGGATTTTGACGGAAATTTTTACGGGTCCATCACAACAAATAAGTGAACAACCAATGAAAAAAACTCATTGCTTCCTCTCTATCCTTCCCCACCACAAATAATTAGCCCGTCCTCTTTTTACTGACCTTCACTCTCTCTCTTAAACACCCTCCTTTAGGGGTGACCAAAAAACCAAACTGAAAAACCAAAAAACCGAACTGAAAAATCGGTTAACCGGTTTGATTTTTTTTTTAAATTCAATTTGGTTAACCAAATCGAAAAAAATTTGCTGTTTCAGTTTCGGTTTTGGTTCAGCCATTTGAGATTCGGTTAACCGTCAGTTAACCGAAACCAAAACTTACACTCTTATTTAAAAAAACTAAATTTTATATTGGTCAATTGTAAATTTTTATAATTGTTAAAGATAAGACTAAACATACAATAATTTGTAAATTAATATTTGGTGTTTCAAATAGTTAAATTAATTAAAAAAAGAGTGAAAATTGAAAATTAACAATTTAAATTAACGGTTAACTGGTAACTGAACCGAAAATCCAGTTAACCAAACCGAAAATCTGATTAACCGAATTTTCTGATTCGGTTACGATTCATATTTTTGTCGAAAATCCGGTTAACCGAATTAACGGCCTCCTTCCCTAACTCATGAAATCCCTACAATTTCTCTCTCCTCCCTATGTCCAATGGCTTCCAACAACCATGACCATGCCATTGATGCTTCTCGCCGCCTTCTTCCCTTACTCAACGCTTCCCACCTCGACATACACTTGTTCATCAATAATGCCACCGTCGTCATCTTCCAGTCCGTCTCACGCGCCTCCAATTAACGCCGATTTGAGAAGGGTCTCCCCACAACTCATCTTCTTTGCTAGATACCATTTGAAGCATAAAGTCCAAACCCTTTTTCTCTCTACCTGCGCCCCTCTCTCCATCAAAAACCTACAAAGAGATGTGAATCCTCCATCAAAGCCACTAGACTGATGCTTCACCACCATGAGCGCCACCGAAGACTTCAAAATTTTCTCACATATGAAATTTCATGTCTCAAAGACTTCCGATCTCCCCTCAAGTTTGAAAATTCAAAATTTCATGTTTGAAATTTGGAAATTTTCATACGTGAGATTTGAAAACTGAAAATTTTGAATTTCAGGTCCGAAATTTCGAAATCATCTAAATTTCAATTTTCAAATTTGAAACTCGAAAATTGAGGCTTAAGATTCGAAAGTTCAAATTTTCACTTTTAGGTTGTAATTCTTAGATTATATTTTCTCAATTTGCATATATGATTTGTAATTTGTTGAATTTGAGTAGTCTCAAAATTCTTTAATGTGGGTTGTAATTTTATGGACTATATTTGTAATTCTTTGATCTAAAATAGCTTGGTTTTATTTTTATTTTTTTGGTGATGGCATTTTACTTTGTCAAAGCAAAAAAAATAAATAAATTAGAGAGGAGGGGGAGCACGTCTTTAAATTCTTGATATACAATGACGTCACTAATTTCATTATATTATTTTGTTCACTTTGTTCCACGTTGCATAATCAAGAAAGTTAAAATTTTGAAAAATTAAGATAATTTCTGAGGATTCTGTCAAAAACATGGAATAATCTAAATCTGACATCTTCGGAGTTGTGACGGGCAAACTTTTCCGTCAAAATTTTCACCAAAAAATGTTCCGACGAGCTGTTAGTCTGTCAAAAATTTTGTCACAATCGTGTTAACGAGGTGTCAGCCCGTTAGTACAGCCCACCAATTGAAATTTTGACCGACTATTGGGCTGTCAAAATGCTTACGTCCGTATTTCAGACCAGTTGGTCCAAATATATATTTCGACCAATGGTTTTTTCACAGATATAATTTCCACCAAAATTTTCGTTAGTAGGCCAATTTTTCGCCAAAGTCTACACTTTTTTCCGTCAAAAATTCCATCAAAAATTGAACTCTTTCTTGAATTGAATAGAGGTACACTTGCCAGATCGATCGAGAAGCCTGACCTGAGGCGCGTAAGTGAACTAAAGGTCGTAAGCCCTAATAATTGATAACTTGTGGGTCCACTTGATTATGTGGCAAAACAATGCTTAAAAATGATCCATTTAATACATTTTAAAATTTTGATATGTATAAAAATATGTAAATTTTTGAAAGATACATGCAGTAAACATACCTTGTTTTGAAGTATCACCCCCTCTTTCTGCAATGAATAGTTGATGGCAAAAATGGCAGAGTGGAAATCACCATATTTTCTGATTCAAATAGAATCAATTTAATCAATAAAGTTATATGGTTATCGAATAAATGAGTTTGCTACATATGCAAATGCATAAATAATTTCAATTAGAATTTTCTTCTATTTTTTCATTATTTCTTTATAAGTTAACAAGTCAATTTAACCCTACAGAATCACTTGGATTCATTTACTTCTTACATCAACATCTTAAGTAATATGGTTTATAAACATGACTATGAATTTTCTTTTGGTTACTTAGACCTTAGTTGTTTGTTAGGTATTTCATTAATTCATTATTTATTTTATTTATTTTTAAATTTATTTTTCAGTTTATTTCCTCTTATTTCATCCGACGTTCTTCCTTTTCTCTTGAACCTTTACGCTAAGAACCCTTTTAATTTGTTTATTAACTTCGCAAACTTAGTAATTGGATTAACTAAGGTAGAATAATCAAAATTAATGTATTTAATCATGGATTTTTCCCCAAGGAGTAGTTTAATTAACACTCGCTCCCAACCCTCTCATATTTCTTTAGACCATAATACTTTCTTGAAGTAAAAGGATTATTGATCACATAACTTCAAATTAACACTTAATTTAACTAAAGCACCAAGTACCTACTAATTAACGAAAAGAAATGGCTAGATATGGTGACAGAAGGGGAGAAGGGTTGGATGAATTTACCTAAAAATAGTCCCAAAAAGAAGATGTAGAAGAAGAGGGAGACGGCTGGCTGTTGGAGAAGGCTGTGCCGTTGCCTTAGCGGTTGTCGGCCGCAGCATGCACCTGCGGCAGCTCGACAATGGAGCGCAATAACAGGGGCAGCAGCACCAAAAAAAGAAGAGGATGGAAAAAGGAAATGGGATGGGCTGTATACATTATTTTATCTTCTTCGTCTGCCTCTTATATCGCTTTCTTTTTCTTTCTCTTTCTTCTTGTTTTTTTTGTTTCCCTTGAGATATTTGTAGGGGGAAAATCGAGTTGCTTTTGTTGTTTTTCCCCGACTTTTTGTATGTGTTCGTTTTGTTTTATTGTGTCATTGGAATTTTATGAATATATTTATGTATGTATCTCTCACTTTAAAAAACACACTCAATAAACATTTTATTGTCTTTGCCCAATTGATATGATTGTATGTTTTATATACTTTTACATAAAAATAGATATTATGCACTAGTATAATAATCCATCTATGTTTACTTTTAATGTCACAATATATATTCTCTTTTTTTTTCTCACAACTTTAAATTATGAAAATTACTTTGGAGGCCATTGATGTCATCTGAGTCCTACAACATGCATGCAAAATAATTCAACATTAAAATGAAATGTGCTTGCCCAACTGAATTAAGTTTCAATTAATTAGAAGTAGCTAAAATAGATTAGGATGGAGCTATTAGAAAAGAGATGGTAATGGGTTTGCATGTTGCCAAATTTTTTTTAAAAAATTAAATAAATAGAGACTTCATTACAAATCCTTCATAACAAGTCAAAATGCTAGACATCATTAGTAATACGACTAATATCATGCTCCTAAATGGAGCATGCTACCCCTATATGATTAATCATCTCAACTTTAAAGTGTTTGACATGATTCACAAAGTGAGACATACATGCATAAATAAAATAGCAAATTTATTAGAAGCAATTTTTTAATCATTTAAAAAAAGAGGTGGCTAATAACTCAATCTCTAAGTGGCAACTGGCAAATCAGCCCTAAGCAATTTTATTTTTGATGCTAATATAGTAATTACTGTCACGAAAATTACATTAATTCTCATAATCTTAAGTATACATGCAGTATAGTAATTACTATCACAAAAATTAGAGTAACTCTCATAATCTTAAGTATACTAATCTTCAATAGCATTTTACTTCGATAATATTAAATTATTAAATTTTGATAAATTAGGTGAAAATTTATCTTCTAAGGTTATATATTAGGATTGGCAAACCTGAAAATTTAAAAAAAAAAACAAAACAAAAGAAAGGAAGACTGGAAATGATTGCCCATGGCAAAAATCCCATCTCAATCGACGGGACTGTCCACCTCGGCACCTCCATACATTCTAGCAACCTATAGCTGTGCGCAACGTCGGTTTCAAGTGGCATCATCTCTGGCCACTCCTTTCCAGTCCTCTAATCGTCAGTTTTTTGCCTTTTTTTTGCCGGCGTGAAAGTCAGGTTGGGATGGGGGAGGGACGAATGCCAGCCTTCCAATCTTCTTCAGTTGCTTCATTGAATATATTAGCAGTTCAGAACATCAAAACTAGCCGAGATTGTCCAGCGCTTGAAGCCATAACTCGTTAAGATTTGGGGTATCGACCCGGGGGGGGGGGGGTTTGGGGACAAAGTCTACGTAAGGTTTGGTCAGAGAAGAATTGCAAGTCAGACTTGAGAAGTGTCGCCAGATTCCAGCCTTAAGCCGACGTGGACAGCCGGAAAAGATGGAGCAATGTTGAGGGGCGGTCTCCTCTATTGAATTTTTTATTTTTATTTTTTTTGCTTAGATGAATTAACACTATAGGACCAATTGACCAAACGTCTCATAGACAATTTTTTTTTTATATATTCTTATTAAATTTTATTCATTATTGAAATAAAATTGCATTTTCAATAAAACTTGCAAAAATGAATGGATCAGATAAATCATGCCATATTTATAGTCGACATTATTAAGGTTATAGCAGCCACCATGTTTATACTTTTGTAGAAAACACCTTACCTGTTAGTATTATTCTTTATCAATAACATCCTTCAAATTGCAGAACTTGCAATAAAATAGGCATAACTAAAATAATAGGTGGTTGGTTTGTAATTTATTGCAATTCCTAATTAGAAAAGCTCCTAATTAGAAATTAAGTGTCACTCACAACTAGTAGTCATGCTTGTATAAACTAACAATCAAACAACTAAGATAAAAAGAGTGGGACAAAGAAGTACATCTTAAATGTACCTATAATAGTATTTCATTCTCAGAAACAGAAGTTTCTGTCAATCTGAGCAGAAGAGGGTATACAAATAAAGGTAATATATGCTTTCCACCTAGAATCCAGGCATAAATCCAAGCCTTCTTATCAAGATAGAAGTGATTCTTTTTATTAATAGCTCTGGAACTGCAACTGAAACTCCTTATGACCTCCCCAAACCCCTAGGGGTGGATTTCTTTTTTTTTTTTGGGAGGGGAGGGGACGACCCCCCTATCTTTCAAGTAGTATATGAGAGTGCTTTCAGTCATCACAGTCCAATCAGCCAAGTGGCGTTGGCCCTCCATGTGACCAACTTCTTGCCTTTTCACATAGTTTGCTGGTTTGAATCTTTGGTAGGTGATTGGTTGCACTTGAAAATTATTGTCATCTTGCTCATCTACCATTTCCATTACTCCATTCTATCACATAATTTACTTTCACTGTATTATTCTCCCCCATCCCCCGGATTCCCCCCTCCCGAAGTCATATAATTCTTCCTTTCATCTTTTTTGGATCCTTTTGTTGTTTGTGTATAAGTCAGTTTTGATTTTCTTCATTGTTAAGTTTTTCACGTATAGGGATTATATCGTATTTTCTTTTTTATTCATTGCTTGACAATTAATTTGATTTTGTTATTCATTCATTTAAATTTAAGAGATGTTACGTTTTATCAATTTAATATATGTACACTTCTATATGTACTGATTAGCTCAATAGATATAATCTGTAAAAGTTGTTATGAGATATCCTAGTTCAAGTCTAGTTCAAATTACCCTTTGTGTTTTATTTACCTACTTAAGAAAAAAGGTAACTTAATATACTTTACTAGTTTAGAATAGTTCTATCTTCTAGTCAAAAAGTCTCTTAACAAAAATAGAAAGTATATCATATTAACTTGCCCCCCTTAATAAAATTTGCTAGCTTTGCCCATGCAAACCCTAAAACCATTGTCCTTTTCTAAACCTATTTTTAAAAAACTCTAAAAAAATAACATATTTCGAAACAATCATTCAAACCAACAATTTAGCAATCAGACTAAAATAGAACAATATAGCAATTTGGTTCACCATCCAACCTGATGCGCAGTGTGCTGTGCCATCTGTCTTCCAACTTAATCCTGAAAGCTCAATTGATCCCCGCCAAAATTTAGAAAAAAGACAAACCCGCTACCGTCTGAGCTACAATCCCGCTGTGTTGGGGAGCCCTTCTTCTTACTCTTATTCCGATTCCGCGATGGGCCGATGGCCGCTTATGATCCGCACACAATGTGGAGACAAGAAGAAAAATGGATTTGACAAATTGTTACTGATGGCCCACTACATTAGAATGATCTTGGGTTGTTGTACACAAGGGGGCACTGAAACTTGTGGTGCAGCTTCGAGCAGGAAAATAATGAACTAGGCTTATGGGGATATATGTTTTCTTCGCTTTTGTGCTGTCCCGCGTTAACTCATCTGAACATTTCATATATACACATAATATATTGAGGACCGAAAAGCATACGAGATAAAAAATGTACGAAATTTATGTTTGATTATATCGAATATATCTAGTAGATGTCGTATACTTATTTAATTAATGAAGTCTTCCTTTCTTTCACAAAAAAAACGTACGGAATTTGTTCGCAATAATGGATAAATATTTGATTGCAATAGATTTTCTTTCCCCCCTAAGGATCCCAAGTTTACTGGATTCCTATAAGATGGTGAGTTAGAAATGTTTTGTGGAAAGGGATAGGAGATTGGAATGGACCACATCTCATTTTGGTTTTGGTTTGGTTTTGGTTCTGCTTGTTCCTTTGTAATTTTGTTATGTGTTGGTTTGGTCTTGGTTTTGCTTGTATTATTTTCCTACTCAGCCTATTTATGGCTTACTAATTGAAGAAAAAAGGCTTGATCGGTCACATGTAGAATTTCAAAATAAAGAATTGCATAATCATAATCTCCGTAATGGAAATTGGGAAGTGACTTGGATGCAACTTGAGCTAATGCTCTTTGGCTTTGATTTCAATAGATGATGATAAGCCAGAACAAATAAGACTACTTCCCTGATCATCTAATAGAAAACTAGCCAAGACCTTTCTTATTTGGGGACTAGGAAAAATTCAGGTGGTTGAACATGTCTTAGCTCTTAGAAAGAGCATGCACCAAGGTTAATTGAACACTAACAAACATTCATATAAACTGTCCGCTAATAGAATTATGTGTCAATAATAATAAGAATTGAATGCATTTTCACATAAATATTCACATCTTTTACCAACTGCGTCAATTCCTATTAGCAAAAAACTAATTAAAATTATAATTCATGATCCAAAAGAGTAAGAAATACAAGAAGTTAGCCCCCCTCACCCCCCCCCCCCCCAAAAGACCCCTTTGACCCTCACCCTACCAATAAGAGGAGGCATTTACAGGCTTTTTTTGGGGGGGGGGGGATTAGTGCAATTAGAGATTACGTTTAATGTCCTTACAATTCTCAAATATAAGAATTATATTTCTTTGAGAAGTATGAAGATTTTATAATTGATATAACAACTATGAACTTGTTCGTTTCGTTAGTAAATCCATTTTTATTAATTTTTATCAATTTTTACCAACTCTTACTAACTTCTGCTAAGTTCTATCAACTTATACTAAAAAAACTTCAATAATTTTCAACTCTAATTAATTTGTTCCAACTCTAACCAACTTCTACCAACTCTTGATCAATCAACTTTAAAATTTCTTATAAAGAAATCTCTACTAATTTACATTTCTTACTAACATCCTCCAACTTCTAACAACTTCTTCCCATCTTTCCCAACCTAAACCAACTCCTACCAATCATTCCAAAAAGAGTATCAATTTCTATAAATCTTTATCAACTTCACCTATTTACGAAACTCTATTTATCAATGAAAAGAACATGCCCTATATTGATGGACACAAAAGATATATTGATTGATCAAGTCTTTAATTGAATAAGAAATTTATGAATTATTGTTCGTTTGATCTACACCTGGCAAAATTGATCCGAGACCCGAAATTCGAATCGAACGATCCGAACCTATACCCGACCCGATATCCAAAATAGGCTCACATGAAAGTGGACCCGAAATCCGAAATTTTGTACAAAGTTGCATATTTTTGCATGAGAAGCGTATTAGACAAAAAATGAGTTGAACCAAACGGAAGTGCACCTGACTCAAGCTGAACCCACCCGAAATGTCATTTAACCAGAAACATGGCCACATCCAAACTTAACCCGATCCGTATCTAAATCGAATGACCATTTCCCAGGTCTCGTTTGATCTTTATAATTTATTTGTATACTTATTCACTAGTTTATTTACTAATGCATGAATGGTTCAAAAAAATCCAAAATTTCCTAGAAGGGGGTACAAACTACTTTTATTAAAATCACAAAACTTAGGCCCAATTCGGCAAAATTCGCTGTTTAGATAGCAGATAGCGGTTCAGGCAGCAGACAACTGTTTAGATAGCGGATAACATTTCTAATTTAGCTGTTAATGGATAGCTATTTAGATTAGCGGTTGAAACTAATGTATTCTGTAAATTTAGCTGTTATGCTAGCTGATTAATGTAAATTGATATAAAAGGATATAAACAATTTTCAAAAATAAAATTTTTAAAGGATATTCTTTGGCTAAAAAAATATAAAACGCTACTTTTAAATGTCAAACATTAATACTATTAGCTTTTCAAAAACGCTACTTACAACACCAAACGTTACTTGAAATACTAATAAAAACACTAGTTTACTAAATACTAAAAATTAACTAATTAGTATATTGACTTGATCAAAATACTAAACGTTATTCAAAACATTGTTGCTGAACACGAACTTAGTTATTTGCAGTAGACAATTTAGGGATGTAAAATGCAGCTAGCCCTGGGACCTTCTATGTGTGTCTCCGTTCTCCATAATTTCTTTTATATCACCGCAAAGGTCCTAAAATCCCTCATTTTCCTTGCAGGCTTGCACCTGAACTGAATTCAGTACACCAGAAAAGCAGCAAAGTAGGTACTCAAATTTCTCAGTAGATTGATCCTCTTAACATTCTCCTTATTTATGAATGGCTCGAAAATTTTATCTCCTCCTTGTTGCGATTTGTATGATTGATGGTGTTTGGTTGGATTTGGTGGATGTTAAATTTGCAGATGGCGAGTGGGGTGAATGCGGGGGCGGAACCGATCCCGACATCGGCGGTGCTGATGGCGGCGTCGAAGCACATAGGGCTCAGATGCCATGATGAAAATGTTGCGTTTCTCAAGTGCAAGAAGAAGGACCCCAACCCTGAGAAATGCCTTGATAAGGGTGCCCAAGTCACCCGTTGCGTCCTTGCATTGTATACTCTCTCTCTCTCTCTCTCGGGTTTTGTTGTTCTTGTTCAATTCTTTTGCAATTTGTGGTTGTTAAGTCTCAACGTTCTCTTATTTTGGAATGGTAGAGTGCTGCGTCTCTTGATTTTGATGGGTGTATTAGGATTGGGCGGAGTTTTGAATTTCTGGGGTTCTTCAATTTGAATTTTGGAGTACTTTTGTGTATTTGAGTGTTTGGAATTGGTTGAAGTTACTTAATTGGAAGTATGTTATGCTAATGTAGAAAAGTTAGGCTGATGATTAAGGGGCTGGTTGGGGTGTTAAGATGGCTATGAAGTGTGGCTGCTAAATGGGAAAGTCAGATGATTACATGGAATTTGAGGATGGTTTTGCTGTCCAAATATTGTATTTCATACTGAAACAGTAGACTTCTGGTGACAAGTAACTTGATATAAACTTATGTTGCGTTGTATGGTGACCCTATAGAAGCTGTTACTTATATTAATGAGTTTCTGCTAAAGACCTCCTTCCTTGGTTAGTGCCCATTGGATCATTTCTCAATTAATGCTAGCATTTTGCTCAGTCCTGGCCATTCCCTTGGTGGACGGGGTGAACAGGTGATTATATTTTTCTTGATTAGAACCTATGTCGGATGGCTTACATTTGGGTCACTGCATCTGTCAAAAGCAGTACAATGATGCCCAAAATGGCTGATAAGTGACAACCACCAGTGGGATTTGACTCTGATTTTCCCCAAGTACCATTGATGCAAATAGCTTTTCTACTTAAGCTCTGTTCTTTTCGTTGGGAAATTGTAGGTGTGGGATGGGTTAGAGTGGAAAAGGGGGGAAGGAGTGGGAAGAAGTTGAATGAAGTAGGAGAGTTGATGTAAGTTATGTATTTTGTTTTTTTATTCTAATATTTTATTTGTGATAGTAATTACCAATGATAAATATTTTTCTGTGTTGACTCAGGTACGAAATATTGTTTCGTTGCCGTTTTTACCACCCAAAAAATTGTAATTTTCGTTGTTCATAAAACAAATTACGGATGTATTTTTTTTCATATATTAACCAAATACGAACAACGAAAAAAACACATATGTTCAGGCCTTGTTCTTTTCGTTGGTAAATTCAAATTTACCGACCTCAACTAACTTCAACCCACATCAACCCACTTTATAAATTTCAATAAAAAGTACCAATTTCAACCAATTTTAACCCACTTCAACCAACTTCAACCCACTTCAGCACATTTCAACCAATTTCAATCCATTTTTCACTATTTTAACTAATTTCTACTCATTATACAAAAAATAAAATAAAATTCAACCCAATTCAACTAACTTTAATCTACTTCAATCTATTTCAACGAAAAAATACCTACTTCAACCTACTTTAACCTACTTTAACATATTTTAACCTACTTCAACTTATTTTAATCAACTTCTACCAATTTCAACCAACTTCACCTATTTATCAGCCCATATTTCATAATGAAAAGAATAGACCCTCAGTACACAGAAAACAATATCTGCAAATTTTGGCCTCAAATTACAATGAACGAAAAATAAATTTGTTACACATACAACAACAACCATCCACGCTTTGTTGACCTATAATAAATATTTCGTAACCAAAGGCTAAAAAAAAAAATTAAGCATCTCTTCCTTATATAGAATCAAACTCAAAATATCTACCAGTCACAAAAAAAACTAACATTTACTTAACATAGCAGAAAAAAATTATTATTTCTTCAATATATATAACAAAAATTATATCATCTACAATTTCCGGTACGATTAACAAGTATTTCCATAACATCCAAAAAATAAATAAAAGTTTTCGTAATTGTTATCAGACTCTTCGTGCATACAATTACATAAATTATAAAAGTTTTCAAAATATGAAAAATAATAGTTATATGTAGGAGTGGGAAGGACTGGGTGAAAGTGGGTGAGAGTGGAAAGGGGTAATATTTTTTTTAAAGTGTGGGAAGACGTGGGAAAGAGGAGGAAGAAGTGGGTGGGAGTAGGTTGGGTCCATTAAACTACGAAAAGAACGGGGCCTTAGCCAAATTGTTGTCCCTCCATACACTTTTTGACTATTTCCCTTGCTCAATATTGGTATCAATGGATATTAGAGAGAAGTACAAGGGAACCAATAGAAACCCAAAAAGCTAGATTGCCTTCAAATCTGCCTACTATGATTGCAACGTAAAAATAAGGGCCATCGGTCTTCTTTATGTCCAGAGCGTGGGGTATCTTTGGTCATTTTTATCAAGGGAATCACGTCACTCTACATTGGCCCTGTTGTAGAGTCTGCTGAGACAAACGGCAGCATATCTGAGGTTCTAGAGGAGTGACACATCGAAAATACAACTAGCCAGTTACCATTTCCTGGCAAAGGCCATTATTAGTGTCATAGTATAGTACCGAGTAATCTTATCTCCCAAGTTACAAGCTTCAACCCCTGCACCATATTTTCATTGTCATTGTCTTTTAAAGAGATTCTCATAGCACTCCTGTTCCAATCCTTTTAAAGCTACTGTGAACTGAATGCACAACATCCCACAGAACTCCGTCTGAAGTGCCTGAGTGAGCAATGGAATTAAATGTGTTTGTAGATAAATCAAACAACCTGCTGAATCTTCCAAAGGTTTACCTCCAATTTCCACACTATACATAAAAAACAGATCTCTCTTTCCTTCCAACTGAGAATCTCATCCCATTCAGGGTTTTGGTTTGAGTTTGACTGGAACCATCCAACTCTACAGTATTTTCTTCTTATGTAAGAACAAAAACCTGGTTTATAACAGCAAAACGACTGCTACAGGGAGTCAGGGAAACAGGAATAGCATTTATCATCCAAAATTTGATGCCAGAGAAGAGATTCATCAGTTCCAAGACTCTACCAGCATTTGGACATTGGGGTGATATTATTTCCATGTCAATTAGCAGCACACCTCCCCATTGTTTCACTCAGCCCAAGCAATCTAGGATATCTTCTTTTGTCATAAGCACCACCCAAAGGTCGTTTTTGTTAATTCTTGCTAATTCTTTGATTCCCCCTTTAGGGACTCCTTGAATGGGAGAAGCCAAAACAATTTTAATTGTAACGCTTGTGCAGCAAATGGAACAAAATTTCTGCTGGCATGCAGCCAGTATATTTATGAGTTCTGAAATTTTCAATTATTTGATTTCCTGAAGTATATCCTGTGGGTTTTGCCCCATCGAGAAGTTCAAGATTTTTGAAAGCATTGGCTCTACAGAGGAACTAAATAAATGAGCATCGGCTCTTTGATGACTATTAGTATTGCATACATTAGTCAAAAAGTTTGTAAAATCTGTCTTCAATACACACAGATAAATGAAACCATCTGAGCATGTGTTTCAAATTCACCCTTACCCCTTTTGAATCTTGTGTTCAAAGAAAATGTCATCAGCAGACCTATGCAAACTGCAAAATAGTGTTGTGAACTCCTCCTGATTGCTTCAGTTTAACCTGACTAGGGTTTAGTTTAGCCCCACCTCCTGGCGTTATTTCATGTTAGACAGATCCTTAATGTGACAATTATGAGTGTAAGTAATTAAGTCGAGCCCGAGCCAGGCTTTGTCTTGGGCTCGAAGCTTGCTCTCGCTGAGCATATGTAGGTTTAGGCTTGGGTTCGGTTACGCATTGCTTGTCTTAGGCTGCTTGGTTTTCTTTTTTACTTTTTCTGTCCTTGAAAAAATTTTCAAATTGAACATGGAAGTAATCAAAGTTATAATTTTAAATTCAGCCATGGATTCTAGAAACAAGAGAAGGGAGAGGAAGATTACAAAGCAAGCAAATCTAAACTCCAAGTTTAGATATGACCAAGGAACCTATAATTCAACTATGAATTATCTTTAATCATGCTCACGATAAAAAAATCACGCCCAGGAAAGCAGAAATGTGAGTTTATTTTGTCAATAAACATTAGGGGAAAAAAAAAGAAACCGAGCCAGCCAAGCTGAGTTAGGCTCGGGCTCATCTCGATAAGGTCAACAAGCGGGTTTGCCGGTTTGGATCAGTTCAATAGCAGCTCTAGAGACAATCAGGTGATGTGGATGATGGTAATACATGGTTGGTATCTTGTCACGTTTGATTTGATGTTAGTAGCATGTTGATGGATGGACTATGATAAACTGCTTCTCCCGTTTAGGTCTTTGATTGCATTTAGCTTCTTTCTGTAAATCTGATGGTAGAGAAGTGTTTTCGTGTTTTGGCTATGCTCATTGTAGACAACCATCTTCACATTTGTAGTGAGGCCGAATATGGTTGCTTGAATGGTCAGCTTTCTACATGTGAGTTCTTTAGTTCAATGATTAGTCATGTGAATGCCAACTTCGGTAAATGTGTCTTGTTGGATGGTATTTGTAATCCCTTTCCTAGAGTGATTATGCTTGGCACTGCAAACTCTGAAATTTAGAACAGTGACAATGAGGGAGGACACGATTAATTTTTGTGAGAACCCTCTAGTTGAGGGCATAGAAACCTCTGCAGTGGATGTTTAAGTGGCTGTTGCTCATTTAATTTCAAATCACAGGATAAAAAAAAGGATCAATATAAATTTCCTTAAAGAAAATATGATTAGCTATTTGTTAATGTCCCTAGATGGAACTAGGTTTTCATATTGTTTTGTCTCACGTTACAAGAGTTTAACTAGGGTTCACTTCCAAAAGAAACCAAAATTGGGGTTTAGGTGTTTAGTCCAGTCAAGCCCTGTGCTTTACGCATGCCATGCTCACGTGTAGCAGAATGATCATGGTTATGCATATTCCGAAATTTATGAATGTGCAGGTGGTGGCATATGAACAGGTCCTGGCCAGTTCATGAAAAGTTCAGTTCATATAGTCACTTTGTTTGCATTTCTCTTATTTTAGTTGCTAGACTTGCCTTTTCTTTTAGTAAGCATGGGGTTCAACTGGAACAACCTCTCTACTATTCATGTGTTGTTTCGCTTGCCTTTTTTTGGGTTGGTTCATAGTTCATACATCATACAGACAACTTATAAGTTCTCTTATGTTAGTTGGCCTTTGCCTCTATGATTGTGAAGTATTAGGCAGTCAATGCCTTCAGGTCCATCTAAAGCGATCTCTTCGCATTTTTCAAATTCTTTGCTTGTTTTTTTTTTTTTTGGGGGGGGGGGGGGTGGGGGGTGGCTCATTTGGGGTGTACATTATGTGTCAAATCTCTCTTCCCAGCCAGTCCTAACCTTGGTAGACGACAGGGTATGGTTTGGTTTAGTTCATTTTAAATGGTCAAAGTTTTGGATCATATAGACACTTTGTTTACATTTTTGTTATTGCAATTTTTCTAGATAGTGTAATTGTCTTATTCAGTTTAGCAATATTTAGATACATTGATTTTGTTTCTGGTATGTGTCAGTTGACACTTCTGATCTTCCTTTGCAGGTTAAAAGATCTTCACCAGAAGTGCACAAAAGAGATGGACTCATACACCAGCTGCATGTATTACCACACCAATGAATTTGATCTATGCCGCAAAGAGCAGGAAGACTTTGAGAAAGCATGTCCCCTTCAGTGATGGGGATAGCCTTTGAGTTTTTATTCATTGTGACTGGATTGATTTCTCGTCCAAATTCTGTGAGACTGACAGTTGGTGTATCCCAAAGTTGAACTCGTAATCTGAAGTGATTCTTCTCTTACTGTTGTCGTTCATACTTTTTAACGATGCTTAGTGAAGTGATGGCAATGAACAATCAAGAAATAAGATCCATCTTTTTGGTTTAGAATGTCTCGATTTCTCAGTGCTGGACGAGTTTTTTTCTTCTGCATGATTTTAGTCATTTTCTTCAATGGTAAGCAGTTGACAGGGTTTTTGGCTCACAAGTCACAAGTCTGTTGGCTCGATCAATTTTTTTTTAAAATTTAAAAAAAGCAGAATAAGTGTTTTGTTGGGCTAATCAAACATCTCTTCGAGATCGGCCTGCATGAGCTTTCTTGGATCCAAATACATCATTTCCAAAAGTTCGTTGGAAAGCTTGCAGAGAATAAATAATACTACAGACATGCCTTAAATATTCATTTGGCTGCGTTCAAATCACCAATTTAACCAACATCTTCTGAATAAGAGCTAATACAATCAGTTGGTTAAATTGTTTCGTGCACTGGATGTATTACCTGACAGCTAATTAATAGATATGGTCATTATAATCTAGTTAAAATACCAATCTGCGAACAATGGAAGGAAATATCTGTAATCAGTCATTGAATCCCAAACCCCAACTTCATTTCATCCTTTTATTCAGCTCTAATTTCAATTATAATACATTTACCACAACATATGAAACCAGGTTCTTCAAGTGTTTTTTTACATACATGCAATTGTCTCTTTATTCAGTTGAAATAGTCATTAGGCAAGGTTTGGAGACCCCCCCCCCTGTTCCAATGATTACTCAGTTGGACGCAGCTATGGGCTGGACTTTCCAGCATCCACCACAAAGTCACCGATGGACTGACTTTCGACAGGAGCGGCACAGCATTTGCAGCATGATCCTGGTGGCGGAGGTCTGCAGCACACACATGCTGGGCAGATAGGCCTCCTTCCTCCTACAATTCCTCCTACATATCAAAAATGAAGGAAAATAAATTGTAAAACCTCATATTGTATTATGTTAACCGTGAATTTTTGCACAAAATTATAGGTGCAGTCAGACCAATCGAGCGGCCTAAATCCTTAGCTTTCGTTTAGCATGCTTGTATCAGTGGTCAAAATAGAGTTGTTCTAATTTCCATTACTTATGATGAATTTGTACATATGGGCTTATATTACAGTATATATGTACACATATGTTATACATATACGGAATCGTAACACATATTTATACATAATGCATACCATTAGGTGTGAGCGTCACCCTACTAGTAGCTTCAGACAGCAATACTGAGGAGAAAACCATGGCACAGATGGCAAGAGTGAGAACTGCATACCAGACTGGTTTTCTGGACTTGGCTGCCATATTTTCACAGGACTGTCAAGGATCCGAGTTAATTGCATGAAATGCAGGAGTTCAAGTTATCCTCATATAGTAGTACTACCACCTACAGCTGGTCAAAAGGGTTGAATTTCAATAAGTTGAACACAACAGGTAAGTACATATACATACGTAGCTAATAGCTGGCAAATATTGAAGCTTGACTGCTTCATCTTTGGACATGATCATCTTGCCTTTCTATTCCTTCTTTTCCCACTTCATTCAATCCCATAAGCCAGAAACCCATTGATGACCCATCCATATTCTTCTATTTTATCCATTAGCTCCATACTGGATTCAAAACCTTTTCTATTTCGCCCCAATATTTTGAATGATATTCATGGACAATTTGTGAATCACACTTCAATTGGAAGAGTATATACTATTAGAAATATATAAA
>JACYFF010031955.1:26406054-26456203 GCA_017589665.1 Selenicereus undatus
ATATATATCTGTCCTCGTCACTATTTGCTCCTTAAATTTATTTAAGATGACGTATATGTTTATGTTAAGGAAGCAAGTATTGTGTGATATATTTTTTAATAGACTTGTAATTATCTTTTCTTAATACCGTATTATCCTGTTTCCTAATTTCCTAAGTTTGGTGGCATTAGAACTGTTGTGTTATACTAGGTTTCCGTTTCTTCCATGCTTATGTACATAGAAGGTCCATGCGAATGTAATTAGCTGAGAGAAAATACAATTAGCAATTAATTCACAATATTTTCCTCCTCGAAGCCATGTACCTTCTCGGTTTTATCATGGTATCAGAGCGACCCACCAATCTTGTGCTTTGAACATCATTGAACATGGGAGACAATGGAAAGAAAAAGTTTGTTGTTGAACCACATTTACCCTATTTTCTTCATCCTTCCAAAAGACTCGGGATCTTAATTACTATAGTAGTATTCGATGGACATAACTATGACCTGTGGGAGAGAGCTATGAGGACAACCCTAAAAGCGATAATAAATTAGGCTTTATAGATGGACCCCTTAAACGTTGAACGAAGAAAAGAGATGAAGAGTTTCAGAATGCCATGCATGGGACGTGGTCAATTCAACGTTGTGCTCATGGATGCTCAACATCATTGATCCAAAACTCCGGATGAGTGTAGCATACTTAGAAACAACGAAAATTATGCGGGATGACCTGAAGAAGAGATATGGAATGACCAACACCCCTAAAATTCATTAACTAAAGGGTAATCTAGCAAATTGCAAACAAGACGATTTGAGCGTTGGAGATTTTTATACAAAGCTAATAAATTTATGGACCGAATTCACCAATCTTGTGAAAGTACCGGTGTGCAAGTGTAAAGTGTGTGAATGTGGCGCAGTGAGGAAGATCATGGCCATGTACGAGGAATACAAAGCCCACCAATTTTTGACGGGCCTAAATGATAAGACATACTCCTAAATTCAAAGTCAAATTCTAGCGCTCAACCCTTTTCCTCCTCTCGATAGGATCTTTAATATGATATAACAAGAAGAACATCATCGACACATTATGCTCTCTCATGATAGTCAAATCGAGATAACCATGGCCTTTGCGACTAAGCGAAATACGACCTTGGTAAAGAAGGAAAATTGTCGGATTTGGGGCGTTATGTTCATGAGGAGATGGCAAGGTGATTGGGTACCCTCCGGGTTGGGGTACACGTGGTCGTGGAAGAGGAGCTCGTGGTGGTCGGAACAACCATGGGGGGCATGGCACAAATCGCGGCAGAGGTCAAGGGAAAGAGACGACTTCGGCTGTGACCTACCATGAAGATGAAGAAAGCCCAGAATTTCTAAAGGGCTTATAGACAAGTCAGGCCTAGTCTCACGAGCTGGCAGGCAGCAAGCAGCACCACTGAAACCGCGGCCCAAGTGACAATTCCAGGCCTGTCCACAGAGCAAGAGCAAAGACTTTTAAGTCTCATCGATACACCTAAGGCCGAGTATGAATAGTTGTCAGGTACAGTATCTCGGATGCTCAATAGTGGAGCGTCATGTCATATGGTCGGGTGTTCGGGTGTCCTATCTTATGATGAGATTCGGGTGTTCGGGGTCCTATCTTATGCACGAAGCAACCCAAGGGTGAAGGATAATTTCACGTCAAGAAGTAGAAAGTACATATTTCTTAGGTATCTGTTGGGTCAAAAAGGTTGGAAAGTCCAAGACTTAGACACATAAGAGGCCTTTGTAAGTTGGGATGTAATATTTTGTAAGAATGATTTTTCCCTTCCCTTTGGATCCCGAAGCAAACAACAATTGGGCTCACATGTGGTAGCAATCAGTTATGCTGGATGACTTTGGGCCTCAAAATCAGGATCAACCTATTGATGGTTTGGGTGGCAGATTATGGTAGACAAGGGCACAACCAAAAGAAAGGAGGAGTCGTGACAACTTGGGCCTTCACCAGCAAGGAAACACAGAGCCCATAAGTAACTGTGGGGCCGAATGTGATCTGGGCCTAGTCCAATCCCAACTGGGTACTCTTAGGGGCTAAAAGCACAACCCATCTTGCTTCGATGCGCCATAGAGCCTTCATCCCAGCCTGTGGCAAAAAGCATAGGCCCAAGTAAGCGACTCTCTGGGCTCAGATTCCAGTCCACCGCACTCCAATGCATCGCAGAATGTCAGCCTGTAGCCATCGACTCAGGCATTCAACCCAAATCGCTCACGGAACACATGCCACCGCAAACCACCAGCCCATCTTGATGACTATGTGTGTTATATTGCATTGTCCAAGGAAACCCATTCGATTGCTGACCTCATTCAAAGAGACTCCTTAGGTACTCCTTATCCCATATCAAATTATGTAACATGTGCTAATTTTTCTGTTTCGGATTAGCAATTTTTAGGGGCCATCACCAAGGGTACAGAATCGAAGCATTACTATGAAGCTGTAAAAGATCCAAGATGGAGAGATGCTATGAAGGCAGAGATCCAGGCCTTAGAGAAGAATGAAACATGGAGTTTGCGAGATCTTTCCAGTAATAGGAAACCTATTAGCTGCAAATGGGTGTACCAGGTCCAATATAATTTTGATGGTACAATTGAAAGTTTCAAGGCACGATTAACCATTCATGGAGATCATCAAATAGAAGGTTTTAATTACAATAAAACGTTTTCCCCAATGACCAAGATGACCAATGTTCTTTGTTTTCTAACTGTTGCGGTCAGCAACGGTTGGAAGCTACACCAGTTGGATGTGAACAACGGTTTCCTTCATGGAGATCTTGACGAGGAAGTTTATAGGACTCTACCTCCTGGGTTCACTTGCAGCACTCCAAACAAGGTTTGCAGGCTTCGTAAATCTCTTTATTGACTTCATCAGACACCTCAACAATAGTTTGCCAAGCTGTCTTCCAAGCTTCGTGAGTATGGCTTCACCCATTCATATGCTGATTACTCCCTTTTCACCTATCGGAAAAGAGATACTTTTACGGCACTACTAGTCTATGTGGATGATATTGTCTAAGCAGGAAATGATAAGCATGCCTGTAGTGCCTTCAAGACCTATCTTCATGATTGCTTCAGTACTAAAGATCTTGGGCCTCTGAAATATTTTTTCGGCATTGAAATAGGTTGCGGACCCTAGGGGCTCTTCCTCAGCCAATGCAAATATGCTCTTGAAGTAGTTGACGAATGTGGTCTTTTAGGGGCAAAACCTAGTGATTTTCCTATGGAGAAGAACCACAATCTTACTCTTGCTACCAGTCCTCCTTTGTTTAATGCTGGCAGATATCATCGCCTCGTGGGACGCCCCATCTATTTGACTATTACTCGTCCCGACCTTTGTTATGCAGTCCATATTCTTTCACAATTTATGCAGAACCCATGAGAGGAACATATGAATGCTGCCTGCCACGTACTTCGATATATCAAAGGAACATGTGATTATGGGATCCTCCTCCCAACATGCAGTGACCTTACACTCTCTGCATATTGTGATTTAGATTGGGGATCATGTCCACTTACCCGACGACCATTAATTGGACACCTAGTGACTCTTGGAGGATCACCTATCTCATGGAAAACCAAGAAGCAAATCACTGTTTGGCGATCATCTGCCGAAGTTGAATATCGTGTCATGGCTACCGTCACAAGTGAATTGATATGGTTAAAGTCTCTCTTGGCCTCAGGAATATTTCATAAGCACCCCATGCATCTCTTCTACGACAGTCAAGCGACCTTACATAATGCCCGAAATCCGATCCTCCATGAACGCACCAAACATATTGAAAATCGACTATCATTTTGTTCGGGAACGGTATCATTCTGGTGATCTTGACCTCCGCTACATTCCTTCTAAGACACAACCGTCCGACATCTTCACCAAGGCCCTTGGCAAACCCCAATTTTAGTACCTACGCAATAAGCTAGGCATGACCAATTTGCATGCTCCAACTTGAGGGGAGTGTTAAGGAGGCAAATATTTTGTGATGTATTTTGTGATAGACTTGTAATTATCTTTTCTTAATATTGTATTATCCTATTTCCCTAAGTTAGGTAGCATTAGAACTCTTGTGTCATATTAGGTTTCGGTTTCTTCCATGCATATTATATATAAGGGCCATGCGAATGTAATTAGCTGAGAAAAAAATAGAATTAGCAAGTAGTTCACAATTTCCTCCTCAAAGCGTGTGCCTTCTTGGTTTTATCATTTTGCATGTATAACCGCATATTCCAATTATGAAAGATGAAAAAGAGTTGGCTTCGGAGGTGACTAAAACAATAGTATTTAACAAGTGACTATAATTAAAGTTACTTGTAAATAAATAATTCGTTACCCCCATAATTCATTAAAGTCAGTCATCTTTAAAAATTGTAATTTACTAAGTGACAATTTTGAGCATAAAATATAAAATAAAAATGGCAATTTTGAGCATAAAATATAAAACAAAGTGACTGTATATATTACACAATATGACGATTATATTACAATTCCGATGGCTAAAAATTTAAAGCGTGAGGATCATGCTAATGTTATCGAACAATTCCCGACTAGCGTACGTAGTAAAAATTGCTCAATATTAATGATGAAAAAAATTATTAAGGGAAAAAAGTGTGACTGATATAACACAAAATCATGATAACCAATCGCAAGATAAATGTGAATATTACAACTAAGTAACTACGACTATTTAGTTATTAGCGAATATGGCTGACAGTATCCTGCTACATGTATGCCATTGTATTCCATTCGCGAAATTGAAAAACAATGGCTGCAATGGTGACTAATGCTAGTATTGATATATTACTATACTAAATGTCACGCAGCTAAGTTTTTAGTCATCCAAAATCTTAATAAAAGCCACCATAACATAAAAATGTGTATAAACAGATTTTTGTATGAGGCCGACGGTAATTAATAGTAGTATTACAGTCGTGACTATTACAAGCTAGTACCGATGTGAACCAAATATTTAAGGATTTGGCTATTACAATTGGATATGTTAAGATTGAATATTGGTTTGTTACAATATCGGAGGATTTACTATTTTATGCAAACAAGGATGACTATTAATCACAAAAGATTGCATTGTGAATACACGTAAGAGGTGATGACTAGTCAAAACAATATAAGGTGACTAATATGGGTGGAAGGGCACGCTTTTTTTTTTTTTAAAGGGGCGATGATTGTATTGGATACAACATAATATTAGATGAGTGACTATTATACTTAAAAAAGCTGTGATCATTGCCCTTAAAAGAGGTCGATCCGCAATGATATTACAATTAAGAAGGAATGACTAGTTTATATTTATGATGTTCAAGCTCTTCAAGTTTTTGAAATCAACGACTTGTATCATCAATTTGTAGAAGAATTTGTCTGACACGCGAATGTTTAATATGTTAAATAAATGACCATTATCACAAAGGTGAAACCACCCTTTATGTATATGAAGCCCTCAAAAGCCGAATCTAAGAACCGAAAAACATCCACAGAGTGTTCAATCTACAAATAAAAAAAAAATCCTAATTACATAAAACTCTTATTTAATGTTCGGTTGCATGTAGTACAATAGCAATAAACTACGATCAATTTTACAATATAATCATAATTACTTAGTTTGTGGTAATCATAATTACAATGTAGTTTTTTTTTTTTTTATACCAATACTCTCATACAACTAAACAAGGTAATGAAAACACAATTACGAATTTGTTTGCATTGCAATGTTGATTATATCTACTCAAACATTAAATTAAGTTTTAAATATTTTCAACTTTTGCCAAGAACTTGTACTTCACTGTCTCTAAAGTCTAATTGTATGGACATGGAGAAAATCAGAGAGTATTAAGAGGGTTCGAGACAGTTAATACTAGAGAAAAATGAGAACTTTGTGGCAAGGAACAAAGTCAATAGCTACCCTATTGGGAAATTTATAGGGTAGTCACTCTTCAAATGGGGGGCAACGAAGTCATTTTTTTTTGCAACAAATTGGTGTTGGATTTGGAGGGAAATTGAGTTGGGAAAAAATGTGAAGTGAAGTGAAATGACCAAAGTACCCTTGGTTAAATGGGGAGTTTGGTTGGCACTGTAGCTGGAGAGGGAAGGAGTTGTGGAGTGGGAATTGCAGCCTTCCCAATCCCTCTTTCAAATGCGAAAGTCTAGAGAGAGTAGGGCACGGTAGAGAGAGAAACTGGGAAGAAGAACAGTAACAGAAGAAGCAAGGAAGACGAAGAGCATGTGGGAAAGGAAGGAAGAGGAAGTGTGTTGGGGCGGCGGGGAAGTTGATCACGCAGTGGTTGTACGACAGTTGAAGAGGAACAGGGTTTCTATAGGACGAGAAGCAATAGGGCAAACACACCCTAGGAAGAACGCGTCGTGGAGGCCATGAAGGGCTCATGAAGTTGGAATTCTAGGTAAGTGATTGTGATTGCGTTAAATTTAGAAAAAAAATAAAAAGAATTGCAGATCTTGTTGGAGTAGATAATGTTGGTGGGGATGTGGATGATGTTCTGGTATGTAGATGGGGAAATATTTGTCTTAATTTGTATGGCGGGCTTCCTTACAACGTGTGCTTCAATTTGTGTGCACGCATATTTGAATACACAGAAATGTACATGTAAAACCGTGGTAGGTAGTGGAGGATATTGTGGTCGACCTATGGACGTGGTGAATTACCATTCACAACAGCAACAGTACTGATAGGAAGCTTACTTTTATGCGTAAGAATATGACCAAGTTGTGCGACAGACATGGTGCACACGAGATGGGTAGAGGGAGAGCAAGAGTTAGGCATAGAAGATGTATATCGTGGTAGTTGGTGGTAAATGGTATTAAGGTGTTAGTAGCGTGTGCTTGGTGTTAAAGTTGTTATTATGAACTATATTTGTATGGGTCTATATGTATGCCACAAGTCTATGTCACATATACCACAGTAGTTGGGGGGGTTGTTGTTTGGTAATTGTAGTTGTATTGACATGTACTAAGGGTGATAAAGTTCGTTTCCTATAGGTGAATATTTGAGTGCTTGGGTTGCATCGAAGTTCAGTAACGAGAGATGGTGTAGGATGAGCAACAATGTTATATAAAGTTGGAGCAATTGGATGCGACGACTACACTCGATGCCTATGCCTTGGCTTGTCAGTTGCCACCTTGAGAAGCTTGGGAAGAAGATGGATAAGCACAAGCAGGACATTCTAAATGGAAGAATTGGATGGATGAGAGAATAGAGCAGAAGTTGGCAGACACGTACTAGAAAATGGGTTGTATTGCAGTCGTTGAGTGTTATAGTTTCATGTTGGGTGAGTATAGTGTAGAGTTGATCAACAGCTGTAAATTAGTTGTGAAATTGGAGCAACAGACTTGCACTTGCAAGCAATGGCAAATGCGAGGCCTTCCATGCTGACATACTCTGGGTGTGATAGCCATGGCGAACTTATGGGTTTATGATTATGTCCACCCAATTTATAAAATGCGACCCAGTAGGTCATATACAACCAACTTGTCCACCGATGAAAACACACGACATAGGAAAAGTGGATGAAAAGACCGGACTTGTGGTTAGAGGCAAATAACTGGATGGGGACTACAACCGATGCATATTGCCTGCGAACAATGGCCGACATCTGGGTAGGCTGCCGTCAAAGCAAAGAGAGTCTCAAACCCAAGATAAGAAAGTGCGAAGGTGCTCATAATGTGGCGAATTTGGACATACAAGGTGTATCTATTGTAATCTCTGAGTAGATTTCGTTGTAAGCTATAAAGGTAACGTTCTCCAGATTGAGCATCTCTTGCATGGGTCATATGTTGCAACATGAAGCACAACGTGATGGTATGTGGTGTCTTGTTTTTGTTGTTCGTAGCTGTCATACCTTGTCAGTAAGTGGGTGTTGCGATTGCATGGAGTTGGAGCTTGTTCATCGAGGACATAACAGTGCCACAGACGTCGCTGGACAAACTGAAGCTGAAGCGCAAGTTTTGCCTACACTTTGCAAGGTTGTTGCAGTGAGGAGCCTCACCTGTGTACCCGACATGATGTCCATGTTTACCTGTGCAAGCACTGTGAAAACCGTGGTAGACAAACAACATAATACCGTGATTCACCCACTGCCCGTGTGATATATACCATGGTACACAGTGAACCGTAAACTTGCAACAACTTTTGTATGTAAGTCGTCAAGTATTGTATTTAGGTTTTAAGTACAGTGTACGTGATCTTGTATGCGCCGCAAATGGAGTAGGTGTAGCAGTGGTACGTATGTTCACATGGGTGACTGTAATTCCAAGTACATCATATGTAATTCTTAACGGAACGACTTCAACAGACACCAATAACTCTGAAATTGTTATGCCGCTCGGGAAGTTGGTTATAGAATTGATTTAATTTAATCGAAACCACCACACCCTCATTGTTTACCTACCTGATATGATCTGTCTACATGGATACACTGTGAATTGTCTGTGGTCTATGTCATAATTTTACAGGCGTTTGTGGAGCAAATGAGGACATTCGCAATATGAGGGTCCGAATGTTGCTGGTTTTTTTTTTTTAAAAGTGGGCGATGATTGAAACATTGATTGTAATGGTTAACCGCGTAACCTACAGTTGTCTACCATTGTGAACATGGGAAAAAAAATTGGTTTCACTACAAACAACTTTGTACTTCACCGAAGTACGACATTGAATGTTGCCAACCATTGCAATTTGCAATTGATTGTGTCGCACTTGGAGTTGCCATGTTTGAGATTTATTGCCGCAACTTCATCAGTAATTAATGGCACTTATTGCAAGTGCCTTTGATTATATAGGAGAAGTAGGTTGGACCATACTTCTCGTACTAATTGTATTATAGAGGTTGTTAAATGAAGTTCAAAAGGCAACACGACTGCCTCATCAAGGAGGAGGTCGTACACCCGGACATCTGCAAGCTTGAGGACCGCTGTAAGTGACTTCAATAATGGTAGTATTTTTGCAACTGTAGATTGGAAGCTGTAATTGTTCAGACTGACGATACTTATAGGCATCAATATGTTGTCTTCCCCCTTCTAGGTAGATACCATTGTGCCCTTCTTTAGTGCTAACCACTATTGCAATGGGAGTGGGGTTTTCATCTTCCTCCGAACCCTACACGAATTGCACCAAAACACAGCCATTGAGAACAAACAATACAATGATCTCCTCTCAAAGTTGCATGGTTACTGTTACATTGCGTGTCATAAATTAAAACAATTCCGTACTTGTTAACCATAGCAGAACCCCATGTGTGCCAGACTGACTATGTCAGCAGAGTGGCATCTACAAACACATCTAACACAGTTGGCACATGATGTGCTGCCCCCATGATGGGGGACATCCATGCACTTCAACATACACACACACAAATAGCAAAGTAGTTGTAATATAATTACCTAGACCTGGCAAATGGGTCATTCGATTCGGGTACGGATCGGGTCAAGTTCTCACAAGTCAAACGTCAAAACGACACTCAAGTCAACGTCCAGTCAAAGCTCGAGGTGACTTCCAAGTCAATGCTCGGCCCAAGCCGAGGGACTCCCAAGTCCAAGTCAAAGTCAAAGTCAAAATAAACAAAAGTCAAAGCAGGCCAGGGTGAGGCCTAATTGAAAGACCCAAAACTCAGGTCAATGCCCAAAACCTGAGTCAAGGCTCATCTTGACTTTCAAGGGTGAGACTTTCCTATGAATTGGCTTCTATCCCCTTGATTCAAAGGTTGAAAAATTCATCCTTAAAAGAGAAAGAATCAGAGGATATTGTATTCATAGAGATTATACCCAAATTCATTCAAATCAATCTATAAAAAATTCAATCTTCGTAATTTTGTGATTACACCCCTTATATCCTTTACCGCTTTCTTAATTAAATTTATTGCTTTTGAGTAAATGTGTGTGAAAAACCCCTCCTATGAAGAGAACACAAGGGATGATGATTGATTGATTAGGTTGAGTTGTGTGTTGAAGTAGTTATGCTGTGAGTTTTTTGTGAAAATGTATTTGACATTGTCATCTGTAGTTCGTTTGCCCATGTTGCATGTCAAATTGTTCTTGAGATTCATGTGGTCTGACTTGACTGACCTTGATAAGTGAGACATATCTTGGATTAAGTTGCTTAACTGTGATAGATTTACCTGTGAAACTTTGAGCTTAATGACTATTTATTACATATAGTCTCATGCTTCCTTTCATGTGTGACTCATCCATGATTGCATCTTTAGAACTTGGTTTTGTTCTCTTTGAAATCACATTTAGCATTTTGCATATGTCAACGTGATTGAGGCAAATTTTTGTTTCATATAAGCCACATGAGCCAAAAGCCACCCATTGATGTGCACTACTCCTTTTGCTAGTCCTTTGATCCTTTATCCTCTCTTTAGTGTTGCACCCTACTACGCACTTGGCCTATACACAATTCCCATACCCTAGTCAAGGTCTAGTGGAGCAACACTCTCATTTTGAGCTAGGTTTGCTTTGGCGGTTGGTTCACCGGGGGAACCTTATTGGTGGCTTGTTCAGGAGGAATTGTGATTTGATTTTGTCCCCCATGCCATTTACACGTGTCTTGTTTTCACTTCTCAAAGAAAAGAAAAAAAAGGAGAAATAAAAATGTTGAAAGAAAAAAAAGAGAAAAGAAAAGCAAAGAAAGGAATAGAAAAGTTGTGAATAAGGTGATTGGCATTGGGCTATAGCAATAGGATTATTTCATTCCTTCATAGGGGTTTTTGTGGGGTTCGCTGTTCAATTTGTAATTGTGGTGTGAAGTAGTTGTTTTGACATTAGTTGTGGAAGTGTTTTTTGCTCCCTAGCCCCTTAACTACTAGCTCCACTCTTCCCAAATTTGCTCCATTTCTCACCCTTAACCTTGGCCCCGTTGCATCCACTTTACAAATCCTCATCATTGGCACATTGCATTCTGCATCAAGTGGTGCAGAATCGAGAACCCTACCAAGCTTATGGTAGCTTGCTTAATTGGATGGAGCATAGATTGTGTCATCGTTTCATATTTCAGACACATTGAGATGAGCGTTCCACTTATCCCAAAGTGAGGTTCTACGGGTCTGGCTTACTCACCATTTATTTAGGAAGGTCTCATCATGCTATGTGTTTCAATATTAGGATGTCTGATGTGTTGCATTTGGGCAGGTGGGACTTATGGATGTTGGGATATAGTTTTATTAAAAAACCTTTTGTACCTTGACTGGGCCACTTTCGATGCAAGATTCAGTTTGGATTTATTGATTATTCACCCCTTACCTGAGGAGGAGCGCAGACAGAGGTTTACCTCCCTCTTTGGTGTTTCATGAACTAGTCCTGCTTGGGGACAAGCAAGAGATAAGCATGGGGTAACCGGGTTCGAAGTTGGGTCATGAAAACTTAGAACCGGAACCGGGCGGGTTACCCAGTCTAATTTTTTTTTTTAATGTCTGAGTTACCCGATTACCCATTGACATCATGTGTTCTTCCGTTGCCTCCATAATTTTGAGTTATACATTAGTATTACTAAAAAAAATTTGTTAATATATAATACTATAAGAAAATGATATTTTTTTTAATGCTTGGATAAAATGAAAAGTTGTTTGTTAGCTAACCAATTGGACTTTAATGCATGGTAAATGTCTAGCTGCAGCTCTATTAAATTTGATTTTGAACGAGCAATTAGCTAGCTTGCTGGGTGTATTAATTCTCTCACAGAGTCACCACCACATGTCAAAAATTTAAATGAAATGAAATAAAACAAAATAGGAAAACATTAGGAATTGGGTCCCCGGTTCTAGACCCAATCATTGTTCCATGAAAATGGACTGGTTAACCAATCAGGCTCAACCCTAGGAGACATAGATATTAGAATGAATACATGTATGATACTCCTAAAGAGCATTTTTAAAAACGAGCAAGATAACTGCGAACTTGCTTTTGACTATGACATTGTGAAGGATACTATCCTGGAGCCTACTTCTCACAATGAATAAACTGGGTTAAAGTTTAATAATTACATACATGAGTTGATGAAATCAAAAGTGTTTGTTAAGGACACTGACACATAGGAACATAATCAGGCTCGTTGCAGAAAAGAAGGGAGCATTTGGAGCAAATAATACAAACTTTGGAGGTGATCGCAAAAAATAGTACGAACTTTTTTGCTTGGCCACCAGGAGTGCCAACTTTCACCCAATTTACTTTTAACATGCCAACCCCAAGTTATGCGCTAGTTGACTGGGCCAACGCAATGATGTGGATGCGTTTTTTACATGCATGAACAGTAGATTGAAGGTATTTGATTGACTTTTGGGGCTTATATGTACCTGAAAAACAAAATAGTAAAAGCAAATTTCCTTAAATCCGCCTTGCACATCATGCGCTGCTAAGTCAACCACTGTATAACTTGGTAGTGTCATGCTAAAAGTAAATGGGGTCAAAATTGGTGGTGATAGTGGCCAACAAAAAAGTTTATATTATTATTGGCCCCACCTCCAAAATTGGTAGTGATAGTGGCAATTAGGACAGGCGCGTAGAATACGAGTAAGTTAAACTTTGAGTTCAGGTTTCAAACTGCTAAACCCTAACCCTAAAGTTTCGGGTTCGGGTCAACTCAACGGGTTAGAAGCATATTTTAATTTTTTTCTTCTGCAAACATTATAAACATAAAAATAATTCATTAAATAAGAAAGGTTAATTGAGCTTTCATAACTTCAATCTTTTGATATTCAAGTATTTTTCAGGAGCCAACAATATGGAATATAGGATTCATTAAATCTCTTGAAGTATGTTTTCTCAACAATAAAATAAAACAAAATTTTGAAAAAATAATTATTGTTACGGATGCTAAAGTTCTGACAAAATTAAATGTCTAATGATGTTGATGTATCCGTCTTAATTACCAAGAGATGTTCAACCGCATATCATTCCTATTTTTCATAACATGTACTATTTTATGCAATTGCATGATGTGTCTAACTATGATGAGATGGTTGATTGTTCTTAAAGAAAAGTTAGACAAGATTAACAGCAATGTTTCATGAACGTGGTATTCTAGTAATATTGATGGAATATAGCATTGGCTTTTTTCTTTTTGATAAAAAAAAGTGACGGCTTTAGAGTCATAGCAGTAGAAACGATTCGGAAGAAGTTGGAAATGTATGAGTTCTGTTTTTTCAAAGTGAATTTTTGATTTATCGTGTGCTCATTAAAAGACAAAAATTCAACTCACATAACTCAATAAATAGAACTTTTGCTTGAGAAAATAATTCTGTAAAAAAAAAACCAATCAAACCCAAAGGGGTTGACCCAGCCCTAATGGGTTTGACCCAAATGGGCTTGGGTTCCAAAATCTTGCCCAAAATCCTAAATTTCCTGAGCCGGGTCGGATTATCAGATCGGATAGGTTTTTGCTAGGTCTAAAGGTACCCAAAAAAAAGGACAGCAAATTCATAACTTGGAGAAATGACATCTTTTTGGGTGCTTAAAGAACCTTTTATTCAATGGATCAATCGAAAAGCATCCTCAAACAAATAGTTTGTAAGCCAAACGGGAGGATGAGCATCCCGAAATCTAACAAACCCATAATTGCAAGACAAACTCTAATGAGCAGTGCGATGAGTTGTTTCATCAACCGTTCCTCTGGTCGGACTGAAGCTTATAATAACCTTCCATTTCTCTTGTTATTAGAACAACTTCAGCCACTATAGCACACAACTAGACTACTCCAATTTCTTAATTATGTATTTATGATTCGTATTAGACACTTAACATCTTGATATATTTATAACGACTTACAATTCTTTTTATTGAAAACAAGAAAATTTTAGGTATGAATAAGTTTGGCATCTAGTAGGCACACATTGGTTGCAATTTATTTATGTTATTATTTATTTGTGGATCTCTTGGAATCAGTCTCTTTATGGGTAGAGATGTCAGTAAAAGTAAGGTTGCCTACATTTGAATCTCCTTAGACCATGCGAAAACGAAACCCACATTAAGAGGTGTTGTTGTATTAGACACTTAACATTTTGATATACGTATAACAACTTAGGCTTTTTTTTAATTAAAAACAAGAAAATTTTAGGTATGAATACGTTTGGCATGTAAAAGGCACATATCGGTTGCGGATGATAGGAATTCTAACCTAAACAATTCCTATGTCATCATAATTAGGACATTCTAATTGACATTGTTGTGGCTCTTATTTAACTTGTAGCATCTTTAACATATCAGGATTATTATGAATTTAAATTAAATTTCAATAAAATATTATATGTGCTTAACGCAGCTTAATTGATCCTTGGCTGAACCCAACCAATCTTAACTACTTTAGCCCTACAGGGTCAAAGATGAGCCAAATTAGAAATTGTGATTAAATTTTTTGAGTCCATGGTTCACAATAAAGAAACCATAATCAAATCTAACCCGCCTTTTCAATCTCTGGTTACTAATTTTCTTTTTTTTTTTCTGAAAAAGGAGGAATGGTCACCGTTGGATTGGAGTGACATGATTCCTAGGTCTAAACAATTTATATATAAGCTAGACGGCTTTAGCTCAACTACATAGGATATGAATCCATTCCGAGTAGCGGTGGCGATAGGCCGGGTCACATCAGGCTGAGCTAGTTGGCCTCTTAAAATAGAGTCAATGAAGGGTATTGAGTCGAGTCGATTCAATGAACGGTATTGAGTCGAGTCGATCTATTAATGACTTAATGTTATGTCCTAAAATTTTTCACAATTGACTTATCACGCTAATTAATATGATATACTTGGTTAAATTTGTTAGTAATAATTTATATATAGATGATTATTATATAAAGACTTTCAACATTGTTTTACTTAAATTTTATAACATGCCAAAAGCAAGTCAATCCAACCAAATCTACTTATTTTCATGAAAGTTTGGCCCGATTAAGGATGGCAATGGAGAGGGTACGGCGCGGATTTTCCTATACCCTCACCCATACCCATTTTCAAAACTCATACTCATACATATACCCATATCCACCGGGTGTTCTCAAATCATGCTCATACCCATACCCACTGGATTTTGCAGGTATGCGGGTTTTATTCTGGTCAACATATGCCAAAAATGTTTCTATCCATATTACACCCATATCCTGGTGATGTGTATTGCATCAATTGCTTGGTTGCCTGATCGGTTGTTGATTGGTTGACTCCTCGGCGGTTGTCACAGAGACAACAGGGATAGAGAGAAGGACTGATGACTAACGAGGAAGTAGAGATGTGAGAGTATGAGTGACTCAGACTTTAAGAGTGGAGTATAGAGATATGAGTTAGAGAAGATGGATGTCAAGGATAGGCTAGGTTTTTTACTTAGAAATCAACTTTAAGAATCAGGCATGGGCCATGTGGAGCGTGTGCTAATGGGCCGGAAGTAGATTGCTTGAGTTTAGTTGCAAATTTCCACTTTGATGAAGGATATGACTTGATATAAAGGCTAAGCCACCAATCAAGCCTAAGGATACACCAAGAATTGCATAAAGGCAATGCCACCAACAACTCTATAAAGGATTCCACTCAAGACTCACCACCTTTGCAAAAAGGATAAAGAGAACTCAAGATTTTTGAGAGAGAATGAAAGCATAAGCTTCTTTGCATCAATATTCAACTTGCCTTTCTACTTCCTAAGGCTTCCCTTATATACGAGAGCTTCACAAGGCTTCAAAATGCAACAAACAAAGCCTTGGTCGACGATAAAGCAAAGATGGGAACCAAAAAGCAACAAACAAAAACTGAAAAGTGCTTTTTACTTTATGTCAGCACTTTTCAGTTTACATAGGTCAACTTTGCAAGGCTATATCTCCTAGGTTTGTTGGCCAAATGAGCAGAAAAAGGACTTGTTGGAAAGATCTAGAAGTCAGATTTCAGGGGCCTCCTCGTTCAGGTAATTTGGATCAGCCGTTTGGGAGATATGAGGCAAAAATGTGCAGCGTATGTAGGCTGGCAATACTTTTCAGTTTGCATAGGTCAACTTTAAACAGCCATATCTCTTAGGTTCCTCAGCCAAATAAGATAAAATAGACCTTCCTAGAAAGCTTAGGAAGTCAGATTTCACGTGGTTTAAGTTACAGGCACTTTGGAGCTACCGTTTGGGAGATATGGGGCAAAATGTGCAGCATATGCAGGTTGGGGCAGATTCTGCTGCATGTGGAAAAAGTCTCCTCTTGACCTATGACCCAATGCCTTCACCTAGAAATCTTTTTATGCCCTTTTATCTGACATAATAAGGTTCCTAAAAAGTGGGTTTTCAGAAATTTAAACCCCTTCTAAGCTTGCATAAATCAGGCCACAAAACCGGGTTAAAATCGGGTAATTTTGCCGTTAGCATGCAACTTGCTGTTTTAGGGATTCTTTATTATCTCCGAGGGTTTAACTTCATTTTAATGGACTAAACCATTTAGAAGGCCCCTTGACCTTCCCAAAATAGATGAGCCACGCATCCCAAAGTTTTAGGATGAGGTTGGAATTGGAGCTCTAAATCAGCACAAGAGCCAAGTCCCCTTCGATGGAGCTTGTGAGCATTAAGGAGGAGTTGTGAGTCCTCTTGGACTTGAATAGGCATGGCATTCGCTTCACCATGTTTGATAAATCTAGTAGCCCTTTCTTTTTAACTTTTTTGTATAAACGGGTTTTTCGATGTTATGTGGGGTGGGTATGGGGTGTGCTTGGTAGATACGAGTTATGGGTGTTATATGGGACGGCTACGGGGTGGGTTTTGCTCGCTTTACTGGTGCTAAAGGAGTGTGAGCTTTTTTGTCAGCCCTATGCTCGACTGACTATATTAATAGGTCGCACTCGACATAATAGAATCCACTTTGTTCTTGGGTCTACCCTATCTGACCCAACCCATTATCCAACCCGTAGTCTTGGGCCATGCTGAGCCGATCTTTCAAGTTCAACATGGCCGAAAGTCCAACTAGCCAATATCTTATATTAGATGGTTCGTTTGAGGGGAAATGCACACAAATCCATCTCATGTCATTTTGTTGTCATGCACCCACACCCTCTCTCTTTGCTTCCCTTATTTAATGTCAATTCCCATTCTATTTTGCTTGCTTATTAATTTATTATATTTTTATACAAAAAAATTAAAGTCCAATAAAACGTGACAGCTTTAAAAAATTTTAGTAGTTGTGCTTGATAACACACAGAGTTCAATTCGATCAAAAAATTATTAACTTCATAATTTTCTTATAAATATATAGATTTAATGAATAGTCTATAAAAGTTAACTTTTTTTCAACGGACGTAGTTATCATTAGCTTCTTTAAAAACGATCCACATTTCCTTCCACAACAAAAATTAAACTTCATGGCTACTATTGTGTTGGACAAACCAACCGTGAATGGAGTTTAGTCGCTCTAATTTTCACAGCCAATCAAAATAACAAAAGAAAGATTGACGAAGAATAAAGTAAGAATTATACCAAATTAGGTGATAGAAGGGTTGAAAAGGGTCTCCTTACTCAACTAAATTCAAGTCCAATTCTCAGTCACCACTAATACGGTTTTGAGCTTGAAATAAGTAAGGGATGACTGAAAATCAACAAAATTGAAGCAAATTGAACCGACAAGCATTGATAAACATACTCGCAACTCACAATCCACAATGGATCACAGTTAATTAAATCAAGCTTGGTTCTCGGCTTAGATCAAAGCACAAACACGGGAAGAGAAAACTCAAACATAGAATGAAATAAAAGGGTACTAGCCTAAAGGTTCCCATGCACTTTTGTTAATGGGTTCCAAAAACTCTCAACAATGGCAGAAACACCATGGAATCGTCCAATTCTTTGAGCAAGAATCAAGCATTTATATATGCAGTAGAAGCAAAGCTGATGGGTCTCAGCCTTGATAAAAGACTGTAAGCCCAAAATTTTTCCTTCTGGTGTAGAGGGTGAACCCGTTTGTTAACACTGTCTACATAGTTAGTGGTAGATCCAAATGTTTGGATTCGCAGTGTCCATCTACTAACATTCATCACCGACTCCACTACAACCTGTATCATTTTCTTTGTGTTTTTCAAATTGTTTCCTTTTCAAGTATTGTAAAATAAAATCGGATCAATCCATACTGACATGGACAAAAGAAAGACAAGGAAAATGATATAAACATAGCTAAGAAACAATAAGGTAAATGGGTATTAAAAAGGCCACAAAGTAATTAAATTCCCCCAAAAAAGAGTGGTATTTGGGCAGGTTTTATGTAGTCTCCAACCTTGCAAATTTCTCTCTTTTTTCCCCATTTCATGACCCTTGGAATCCCTTTTCTCTTCCCAAGAATTCTGAACACTAGATGCTGATTTGTGTTTGAAGAAGCAGCCAAACTAACTCTGTCTTCTGTGCCCAAACATTCAAGAGTATCAATTCAACTATTCCCATTTTAGCTAATCCCAAATGCACCAGTCACCACTCACCAACCACTTGGGAATACACATATTATATAAACATGTTCCTTATCCATTTGGAAGCATGCAAAACCATTTTATTTCGTCAACAACAAATTTCATAATGGGGATGTTCACAATCTACAAATCTCAAAAATATCTTTCTCTTTTGTTTGTCGTTATGAGTTCATTATTTCTTCTTCAGAATGGGTTGTCCGTATAAACTACCACAACCCAACAACCAATGAACCAAGAAGAGCAACCCAAACCAACAAGCCTCACATCAATTTCCCGACATTATTGGTTCACCGATTGACTTGAACATAAGAATCTGTTGAGTTTGAGATATCATTAGCAACAATTGAGAATTTCCAAAACACGACATTTTCAAAACCGTTAATTAGATTCTCATACTTGGACCTGTTGTTTTTCACTTTGTACTTCCATTTATTAATTTTCATGAGAAAGAGAGAAGAGAGATAGAGAGACATACACACATGGAGAGAGACAGAGCGACACGCACACACACACAAAGAGAGAGAGAGAGAGATATGAACTCAATTTGGGGTTTGCCACTACATGTTTTGCATGAGAAGAGGAGCGAGATGTGAAATTTGCTAAAATAAATTTTAATCAATTTTCTGATCATATTCCTGTGCCCTTCATAGCTGTAATTTTAAAAAAGGTCAAAAATATAAGTAGTCTTGGGATTAACCTGATAATGTTTATTGTATTTTTTGGCCTGTTTTAGAGGTGTTCACATATTCCCCATACTTGGTCTCTTTAAATAGATAATTAAGATTTTTTTCTTTGGAGTAGAGTGTCCATAGACACCCCTAAGGTGTACCAAGATCTGCCCTTGGGCATAGCCACGCTTGGCCTCATTGTCGCTTTCTTTATCTACCCTTCAAAGAAGCACAAATTTGGCTTCAAAAATCTAACCCAATCAAATCAAAATTCACAAACCAAATTCACTGAATAACCATAGCTCTAAATCCGCTGAAATCAACCCTAATTCAGACACTTAGAGTACAACATACGTTCATTTTTAAAAAAAATATCCCTTTCCAATATAAGTGGATACCTAACTTGAACTTCAGAATTAAACTGATGCAAGAAATTATGTTCCTTGAGAGTTGAGATGAGTTTCATCAATTTTGAGAATATTGGTATGTTTGGATCGAAAATAGGGGAGAAAGTAAGGGTAGATTTGTTTTAGGAGAGAAATTACATTCATTTTTGCATCAATTGTTGCACATGGATCAAAAGAGAGTAGCGAAGGAGGCATTCAATAGAGAGAGGGGGTTAACTTGTTGTGTAGGTTGAAGGTAACTATTATCAATGGTTATGTCAAATTATGAGATTCTGAGTCAAAATTCGATGATCTTCAATCATCATTTGAACACATTGTAGCAAGAGTATGGAAGATGAGAGAGATTGGGAGAAGAGAGATGAAACTTCATGTATTATTCCAAAATGTACAAGTTAGAGGATTCTCCTCCATATATACACATGGGAGAAAATGCAGAGAAAGAAATATTCTAACTCCTTTCCTAACTGACTGATGGTTTGTTTGTAACAAACTTACCAGCTCACCCTGAATAACTCAAGTGTTGGTTGCCTGGTGTTGCTTTTGCATGATGCAAGGGTCTCCAACACCCTCCCTCAAGCTTGGAATATTAAGGCAACATACCAAGCTTCTGCAGTCATGTCCAATGCTATTGTGAAGGTAATACCTTTGTAAGGAATTCAGCTAGCTGTGACTGTGTAGGAAGATAGCTCAACTAAATCAACCATCACCTTGTCTCTTGTAAAATGACAATCCATGTCTATATGTTTTATTCGTTCATAAAAAGCAAGATTGTGAGCTGTATGTAGGGAAGACTGATTATCACAATGCAGAGTAATAGGTATGAGATTAGACATAGCCAACTCTTGAAGTAAGTTAACCGGCTAGGTGATCTTAGTTGCAGCTTGTGTCATAGCTCTATACTCAGCTTCTGCTGAAGATCTAGCCACTGTACTTTGTTTCTTTGATTTCCAACTGATGGGAGATTTTCTAAAAAGTATCACATAACCGGTTATTGATCTTCTGCTCATTAGAAAGATGCCCAATATAAGTCAGAGTATGCAGTTAACTGAATAGAATTAGCACCTCTAAGTGATATACCCTGTCCTAAAGCACCTGAAATATACTTGAGTAAATGGTCCAAGGTAGCCATATGGGATAAGGTAGGATGCTACATAAATTGGCTCAAGCTTTGGACAATAAAGGAAATGTTTGGTCTTGTATTGGAGAAGAAATTTAATTTGCCAATGTAAGTCCTATAAATGGTGGATCTTCTAAGGGAACACCAACATCAGCTATAAGTTTGTAATTGATAGGGAGAGGTGTAACAATTGGTTTAGCATGCAGATGACCATATTCTTGTAATAACTCCTGAGTAAATTTCCTTTGTGTATGACTTACACCATCATGATGATGGGACACTTTAAATCCCAAAAAATAATGTAGCAATCCTAAGTCCTTTATCCCAAATGTTGTATACAGATTCTGTTTGAGGACTTGGATCTGTTTTCGGTTAGAACCTGTCAAAAAAATATCATCAACATAGACAATTGTAATTGTAAGGTGCTGATATGAGTTTTTAATGAAAAGACTATAATTTTTCTTGGACTATGTATAGCCTTGACTCTTGAGGAAATCAACGAGTTTGGATTGCCATTGTTTAGATGCTTGTTTGAGGTCATACAAAGACTTTTATAACCTGCACACTTTATTGTTAAGATTAGGAATCGCTTTAGCCATCTTCATGTATACTTCCTCGTGCAAATATCCATGTAAGAAATTATTATGAACATGCAATTGGTAAAGAGACCACTTTCTTGTAGTTGCTAAAACTATGATTGTCTTGATTGCAGACATTTTAACCATTGGAGAACAAGTTTCTATATAGTCAATGCCCTCTCTTTAAGTATTGTATCTAACAACTAACCTTGCTTTGTACCTTTCTAGAGCATCTGTGTTGAGTTTTACTTTGTAAACCTATTTTGAACTGATAGCCCTTTTTCCAGGAGGTAGATCAACCTCAATCCAAGTATTATTGGCCCACAGAGATCAATTTCAGCTTGCATTGTCTACACTCAATGAGGAGAAGTAGTAGCTTCTCTAGGGCCGGCAAAAAAATATGTATCTGCCTAAAATCCGCAGAACTCACCCCAATGGGTATGGGTATGGGTGGTGAAAATAGAAAAAAATGGTATGGGGCGGGTATTGTAAAAATACATATGGGTATGGGTATGAGTATGTGTTCTACCCGCGCCATACCCATTTTATCAATACCTGTCCCGTACCCGTCTCGTAACCGCCCCATATAAAACTCATACTCATTTGTTTAAAGTTCTAATTTTTTACTTGCACTTGAATAGTTTGCTAGTTCCTTTGAGTTGTAGGATATTCAATACTTCAGCGGAATATTTTGTTTAAAACTGTAATGGTCAAGTGCTAATTTATTGCTTTGATTAGCAAACTTTTAGTTGTATTTGATGTGATATGATATGTTGTTGGAAGCTTGATGTTAATGTGACATATTGGCTATTTGATGTCAAATATGAGTATAAAATGGGTTTAATTCTTTTTTATCTATATGCACCCAAATAAAATCCGTATACCCGCTATACCCAGTGGGTATGAGTATGGGTATAACTTTATAATACCCTATGGATATGGGTATGGGTATAGGTATTAATTTTGAAAATGAGTAAAGGTGAGGGTACAGCTAGACCCGACAAGTACCTGCCCCATTGCCACCCCTAAGCTTCTCTACATGTGACTGGTTCATGTAAGTGATCTGTAACGCCCCAACTTAATCACCTTCTAAATGCCTTTATTAATAATTATTATGCATTAGTGGAATGCGCTATCAAGCTAGGGCATTACCGCCGTCCCACAGCGACAGGACTGCAGATAAAGATATAGAGTCGACCAGACAAGTAACATCTGTCAGTTACAATAATTGCACTAAATAAGGTCTAAGATTGTTATTAAACATTTCAAAGTAAGCATCACACTATGATTTACTCACGTCCGTAAGGGGTTTGTATTTCACTGAGGCTGCACATGTGCTCAAAACATAAGTCGTTTTCCAAGCCCTCAAAATAACTAATTAGGGTAGATGACTAACAATCACTACTCTGACCACTTTTCTACCTCTGCATGTTCCTAATTCACTTTAAGTTACTTCTCATTCCCTAAAACAGTTTGGAAAACACAAACAGTGGAAAAATCAACTATAGCTTAATATGTTACGCTTGTACAATCAATAACTATTTGCAATGAGTCAGTGAGCACACGTACAATGTTAAAAATATGCTTTGTAAATGTCGAGCAATGTATTCAAAGATGGATTATTAATTCTTTCTCAGCCTGGAGTAGGACCCAAATTTGTGAACAATAACCATGGCATCAATGAACAATAAACTGTGAATTTCCCGTTTAATGGGAATGACTCTGCTAGCAGAAACTATGAACAATAAACATTGGACATTGAATATTAAACATTGAACATTGCTTTGAACGATAAACAATGAAATAGGTCCTTAAGGTTCCAGTGACGGAATAAAACTTGGTAGTATTAGCAAGTGTAAATTCAGACATCTTTGAAGGGCACAAGTAGTAACGTACCTTTAGCATTTATTTATATTATTCTCTTTTTTGTTCCTCCTTTGGGGTGTCATTCTTGAAAATATATTCAGTGACGCTATGTATTAATTAAGAGAACTAATGATTGTAAGTCTTAAATCATTCCGGTCGTACTCTTAGGCTTTGTAGCGGAAAGGAGGTATTTTATTCTTCTCATAAATCCTTTTTCATTCAATGAATGGCTTATAGAAGTGTGGTGTGGCAATATTTCTTTTAGGATTGTGGTTCATTTAGCCGACCTCATGACTCTTTAGCTCCTTAATCTCATAGCTTACATACATTTCTTGGCTTAGAACCCAAAGTAATATATACAATGTGTTACCATACTTTACTGAACCAACACCCTTAACTAGTGGGGTGTTCTTTCGAGGCTGAATCTGAATCCAATCCTTTTTTTTTTCAAAAAGGCATCACTTGGTTCCAACATCCTGAGCATAGCTAATAGACTTATCTCCTTCAACATTGCCATTAAAATTTCCCATGACTATAATTGACTCGTTAAAACCATATATCTATTGGATAAGCTGGTTGCTCAATATGTAATTAGTTAAGCATACTATGTCTTTGCTTGAACGATTAAACATCATCTAAATTGCTATTCTCTTATACACATTTTTTTACCACAAAATTTCTTGCAATCATACCTCCACACTTATATTATGACTATTGCTAATTACTTATCAATTCTTCCCCCACTTGAATTCATGCTATCATCCCCAACAATTACATAATCAAAACACAATAATTCATCTCAACATTCGTATGAATAACCATTGACATATGAGGTTAAATATAACAGAAGGGTAAAATTTAATTACCTTGCAAAAGACTAGAGGTGAAGATGGGTGCAACCAAGGGGTCTGAAGAGTAGGAGATGGTGGAGCTAGGCTGAACTGGCAGCTTCGGGCGGCGGTGAAGTCAGGTGGCGAGGATCGAAGACTGCTACTGGTCAAGGGGTGTCACACGTGGGAGATGGAAGGAGGAGAGTCGACTCTCTTGGGTGGCTTATTTCTAAAACTCATATGCCATTTAAATAGCCACTGCCTCCACCCAGATTAGTAAGGCTCTTTTTATTTTTTTTCTTTGTTTGGATAATTTCTTTGTCACATCAAAATTAATGCGAGTTTATTCACTTGTCACATCAAAATTTATGTGAGGTTATCCACTTGTCACATCAAAATTAATGCAATTTTATCTACTTATCACATCAAAATTAATGCGAGCTTATCACTTTGTCACATCAAAATTAATGAGAGCTTATCTTAATTATTTTTTTTTTACACATGGCTCAAAACTAGCCATACATTTGGCCAGTAGTAATTCGATAGTTTTCTTTCTTTTCCTAGCTATTAAGAAATTATCATGGTTCGGTATATTGCCAACCTTAATCGGGTACAGACGCATATATATGATAAATTGTATATTTTTGCATAATTATATAAGACTTTGTATGAACTGGAGAAAGTTTTGCATTAAAGTAATTTCTCAATGAAGCATTGCTTTGTTTATCAGTAGAAAATGCACGGTTCACAGCTCTGATTAGTCATAACCATGTGACTAATGCAACCAATTAAACATCATTAAGTGACGGGGTGTTACATGACCAAGATGCGTAATTTGTTGCTGTTAAAAAGATGTTAAGGCATAAAATTTGACTAAATTACACCAATGTGCAGTAGTAGAGGCCTGAGACTGAGTCTGAGAAGGACATATATAGTCCTAAAGATAAGAGGGAGGTTTAGAAACTCTTGTAGATCTTCTAAGCTGTGATTGATGTTGGACTGGATGTGATGAAGTAGGAGGTTGTGAAGAAGAATGTGGTGAAGAAACAGGAGAAGGAGAAGGAATTGATATGCTTTCAGTTTGGGTGGTAGATATACTACTAGTTTGAATAGGATGTGGGGTTGAAGAAGGTGTAATCCGCTGATAGTTAGCATTGTCTGAAGAAAAGAAAAGGCTATTAGGCAATACTGTATCAGAGGATTGCATTTGTTGATATGGGAAGTAATGCTCAATGAAAAACCAAATCTCTATTGTAAAGAATCCTTTTGGTCCCCAAATTATAAACTTTGTAAGCTTTCTTGGTGATCGGGTATCCCAGAAATATGCTTAGATGTGCTCGGGGTTCAAATTTGGCTCTCCCTTGTTTCATTGTAGACATAAAGCAGAGGCAACCAAAGTTCCTTAGATGATCATAACTAGGCTGAGTATTAAATAACAACTCATATAGAGTTTTAAAAACAAGCACAGAGTTTGGTAATATATTGACCAAATATGTAGCTGTCAGAACACAATCTCCCTATAACTTGGTTGCAACTTTAAACTGAAACATTAGAGCCCTAGAAGTCTCCAAGAGTTTCTTGTGTTTTCTCTCAACTATCCCATTATGTTGAGGGGTATCTATACAAGAAGTTTGGTGTATAATACCTTTGTCATTATAGAAGGCTATGGCATGTTTATCACCAAACTCTTGCCATTGTCTGATCTAATAATTTTCACTTGACTGTGAAACTGAATCCAACATAAGCAATAAAAGATTCCAACATGGAAAAAGCATTGCTTTTATTTGACATCAAGAATATCCAAGTTGCTCTGGAATAGTCATCGACAATGGATAGAAACAACTTGTAACCATCATAAGTGGTTATCTTATATGGACCCCATATGTGTACATGTAAAATTTCAAAAGCTTTAGCTGCTCTACTGATACTCAAAGGAAAACAAGATCTATGATGTTTTGCTTGTGAAGAAATGCTGCAAATAGTAGAAGGTCTTTTGCAAGGTATTGCTTGAATGTGTGCCATGTGCTGAGATGAAGGATGCTCTAACAGTGACATAATTCCGAGACTGATAGGTAAGTAGCATTGGAGATTTGTTGATGCTGGTAAAGAGTCTTGACAGAAGAAGTTGGATTGGGGACCACCACTTTCCTTACCAAGAACCAGCCTCCAGTGGCTGGTTCTTCAAATGGTCCTATATGTAATCACACTAGAGGATAAATCCTTAGCCAACTTGCTTGCTGAGAGGAGGTTGCATTGAAACTCTGGCACATAAACTACATCTTGTAAAATAATATTATTATTCAAAACAATAGTCCTAATATGTTTAATCTAAACCTTCCTCCCATTGGGTACTGTAATGAAATAGTCTCGACTCACTATTTTGTAAGAACTAAATAATTGTAACTGTGGTGTAAGATGATCTGTGGCTCCAGTGTTAATTATCCAACTCAACTCAGGTTAAGTAGTAAGTAAACAAAAGGACTTCAAAAACTAGCATGTTGAGTGGATAATTTTAGAGACTTCCATGTTCTACTTATTGAGCAATGCTAAAACTTGAGCATATTGTTCTGAGGATTGATTTAGAGTAGGATCATTGTATACTAAGCCTGAATCATATTGTTGTACTGAGGCTGCTACCCTTTTTCCTTTATCAGTTTGCCTTCTCAGCCTTTGCAACTTGTAACACTTGTCCATGGTATGCCCTAGCTTTTTGCAATAGTTGCATTGCACATTGATTTTTTTTTATGTCCAGAAGCATTATGATGTAATGGTGGATAAGACGGAAAATGTGATACATGATGTGCAAACTGATGATAGGGGGCAGTATTTGGGTTTGATCTATTATGCAAAGGTTGTGATCTTTGATGTGACAAACATGTTGTGGAATCTAACTCAATCTGGTGAGGAACTGCAACACTTCTTATTTTCTTTTGTTGCTCTTATTGCAAACCATACTTGATGCTTGACTCGCAGAGGTAGTAGGTTTAACAAAAGTATATTGCTTCTCACTACTTGATAACTAAAATTTAAACCCATCAAGAATTGCATCAATTGCTGCCTTTCTATAAGTTTCATAGTAGAACCCTTTGATTCACATGCACAAGGTCCAATGAAGACAATTTATTCATCCTAAAGCTGTTTGCATTTGGTGAAATGAGCAAAAACATATAGGTTTCCCTGAGACAAGTTACTCATTTCCTTTCGTAATTGAAAGATCTTGGTCCCTTGATTGAAACTAAATCTTTGTGATAAATCTTTCCAGATTGGAGCAACTGTAGGTGTATATATAATATTTGTTGCAATGTCCTTGTCAACATAATGCAGTAACTAAGAAATCACCATACTATTGCATCATTCCTAAAGTGGAAGTAGTGGTGATACATTTGCAGGTTTAGCGTAATCTCCAGTCACAAATAATATTTTATTCTTAGCACTAAGAGAAGCTTCACAAGATCTCTTCCATTGACAATAATTGTTACTAGTAAGGGGTTCATTGGTTAAGTTGCAGTTTGGATTATCAGAGTGATGCAAGTACAAAACCTATCTAGGATCAAGTGTATAATTGTTCATTGGCACTTGATTCTGATTGTTTACCAAAATTTGAGCCATTTTGCACAATTTCTAGCAAGAACAGAATCTCATATTCAAGTCTAATGCTCGGTGATCAAGATATTGTAAGATACAAGGATTCAAATGTAGAATAAAAAAGATTCAACTCAGGAGATTACAAATTCTCCAAAAAAAAAATAGAGAATTAAACTAGATTACAAGTGAGTAATCAAAAAGAAAAGAAACAACGAGACTGAAGGAAAGAGATTACTTAGATCAAGGTCTACGAATGATACTCAAGCACTTGTAAGAGATCGAATAAATGGCTCCGATACCATGCCAAGTTCTAAGATTCTAAATCAGAATTTGATGATCATCAATCATCATTTGAACGCATTGTAGCAAGAGTAAGGAAGATGAGAGAGATTGGGAGAGGAGAGATGAAACTTCATGTATTATTCCAAAACGTACAAGTATGAGGATTCTCCTCCATATATACACATGGGAGAAAATGCAGAGAAAGAAATATTCTAACTCCTTTCCTAACTGACTGATTGTTTGTAACAAACTTGCCAGCTCACCCTAACTAACTCGAGTGTTGGTTGCCTGGTGTTGCTTTTGCATGATGCAGGGGTCTCCAATAGGTTAAGATGGGACTGATCTTCATGGATGATTAAGATTTGTCAACCACATTCTCTGGAGAAAAAAAAATTCAATTACCATACAATTGTTTCTAGATTAACAACTTAAACTTAAAATCCATAACTAAAAAAAAATTGTCAACATTATTTATGTAAGTTTCTTGTTTAGACACTTATCCGTGTAATGAAATTATCCAAAGAAAATTATTTCAACTTTAGTCTTTTGTGTTTATATAACAAATTTCACGAGCTATACGCGATAAGTCAATAATATTTTAATTTAAGGATTCAAGAAGACCTAATTCATTAAATTTCAGTTTGGTTTTCCTTCCCTTTGTATTGCACCCATCTTTATTAACATTTATAAATTTTTTGAGAGTTTTAAAATAAAAAGTCCCTGGTCAATGTTAGAGAACGCCCCTTAACTTTAAAAGCGAGCCTTGATTTATTTAAGTTATTTTTTTATTTACTTTAATTGATGGTAGGGTGGGCAATGGACCGGGTTGGGTTGGGTTAGGACCGAACCGTTTACAAAGTAGATCGGGTCGGTCCATAGTTGCCTGTTAATCATTCGGACCGGGTTGGACCTTTTGTACAAATAAATGGGTCGGCTCGGGTCAGCTCATAGGTGACCTCCTTTTGGTCCGTTTTAAAATGGAACAAATTTGCATAAAAAAATTATGTATAATAATTATTGTTATGTATAAAGTGTTGGTAATAAGCTTAACTAATTGGAACATGTAAGTTAGTGCATCAAATGAGATTTAAAAAATAATGGGTCACTAAATGGGCCATTAATAGGCCGACCCAACTTGGCTCGTTAATATGCCTTAATAGGTCGGCCTATTATTGACCCGATCCATTATTGACATGACCCTTTATTGACCATATTTTAAACGGGCCTACCCACTTGACCCAATGGGTACCTAGCCTGTTGCTCATCCTTAATTGATGACATGCTTTTGGCCAAATGATGCGACAAAAGTAGGAAGAGCAAGAAATGCTACATGAGCTCATCTATACCAATACATAATAGTAATCTTTTAATAACTACCATTTCCTAAATTTTTATTAACTTGAACTTTTCAGCCGTTCGATTTACATAGTAATAAATATCAGCCGTTGATTTTAACACGTCAATCAAAAATAAATTAATCAGTCTAATACATATACCTATCCACATTCCACTTAACTGGAAGTTTTCCCACCTCTCTCTTCTTTTCTCTCTCTCTTGCCCCCCCCCCCACCCCTCTCTCTCCTCACCATATACCCAAAAATTACCAAGAATAAATTAATCAATCTAACACAGTCTACTCCCAATAAAGAATAAGCGAGTCATCTAATTTTCTTGTCTATTCTTCATTTGCAGTCTTTTCTCCTAGGCGTGCTCTTGATATTGATATTTGTTGAGGTTATTTTGTCATATTTTTGCATTCATTACGTTTGCGTATCCTTCTTTGTTTCTATTCCATCGCTTTAAAATTTCCTTGTGGGAATAATATGCATATATTGTTTGTTAATATTTTGGCGACTATATATTATGCACATATTTCACCAAACTTTTCAGTCGTTCGATTTACATAACAATAAATAGCAGTCATTGATTTTAACACATCAACCAAAAATAAATTAATTAGTCTAATATATATACCGATCCACGTTCTACGTAACTGGAAGCTTTCCCACCTCTCTCTTCTTTTCTCTCTCTCTTCCCCCAATGAGTCTATGGTACATACCCATATACCATATTAATATACACACCTATATAAAAAGGTCTTCCACTACCTTGCCCAACAAACCTGAAATGTTTGAGCCCAACAAACCTAATTCGAATTTGACTAGGCTGAAGGTTGACTTAATTGAGCCCAACAAATCTAATTCCACTACCCTTACCCATGTTGTAATTGGACATTGTCTCTTTGAATTTGGGCAGCCCACCATACAAACGTTCAGGATGATTCAGCAATACAAAGCACCAGATACATGATTCATCCTCAAATAAATAATTATAGCTGAGACAGAAAACTCTATTTGAAAATTAGCAAGAATACACACTTAAATCAATGGATTTTGAGGAAAAAATTATAGCTGAGGCAGAAAATTTGCTTATTGAAGAGTTACAGCTGTTAGGAGTTCATGCTGGAGGTATGTTTGATAAAATTTCTCAAACAAACAGCTATATATCAATCTTTAATGCAAAGTATGTTTACCTAGTGCAACTTTTAAAGTCAACATTCTTTGCACATAAGGTATTCAACAAAATTTTCCAAAGGCATGATTGTAATAGCAAAAATCGTTGCACATAAGCTGACAAAAAAGGTACACTGATTTAGTCAAAAGGTTCACCGCAATGTACAAAGGTTTCACTACAGTGTACAAAGGTTTCACTGCATTTTTGGAAAGATACACCAAAAAATAAGAACAGTTAATAGTCTCAAATTCTGTACTCAAATTCTCAAAATTACTGAGGTATCACTGTACTCAAATTCTCAAAATTTAATTAAAGAAATAATGAAAAAGTTTCATTTTCACTTTATAATTAAATGAGTAACTTATGTGGTTTTGGAAAGCAACAAGTGGTCTACACCCTCCGGAGGATCCCAGCATGTCCAACACTAATGTTGGAGTTGCAACTGCTGAGGTAATAAACTACAAGATCACTCTATATTTTAATAAATATAATTAGAAAAAATTTATCATTAAAGGACAAAATATTTGTTGATGCAGGTGGCATGTACCATGGCGTCTGTCGGAGATGGTGCACTTGGAAATATTTAGTGACACTATGAATGTCAAAATTGATAGCATGAGGACACCATCATTTCTTTTTACACAATTTAATATTTTGTGGATATTAGCTAATTGAATTTGTCGATGTTAGAGTTGTTTTAGTGGTTGTAAATGTGCATGCAACTATTGATTTCTATTTAGTGATAGGGTATTGTTTGTAACTGTACATCTTAATTTTGATTGAATGAATCTTTTATGCAATGCAATGAATCTTTTTCCAACTACAGGGAACATTTCCTCAATTATAGTGAACATTTTGTGCCAAGAAGCAAAATTGAGATGTTTTATGCAATTCAATGAATCTTTTCCGAACTAAAGGGAACCTTTCCCCAATTGCAGTGAACCTTTTGGGCCAAGAAGCACATTTAAGTGCTTTTTTAAGACAAATTGTCCGTTAATCTCCTCTCTTTTGAGGCTTTGTCTGAGAATGTTGTGATTGCTATGATAGGGAAAGCTCTGAGGATTGATGGAAGATAAGGCATTGTAAAGCTATAAGGAGTTCTCCAAGGAGGACGATAAGGATTTCAAGCCTCAACCAATATTTCTTTGTGTTCAATACATAGCCGATCTATGTAACTAGACATATGGACCTTTACTACATGTAATTATACTCTCAATCCATCTGGACGTGGCCCTTGGTAAGTGGACAGGATGGATGAGCTTCTTCAACAAGGGAACCTGTTGAGAGCAAAAAACTTGTCAAAACTTTTGATGATATAATTCACTTAATTATAACAAGGAAAAAAAAAAGGGAATTGACATTGAACTTCTTAAACCCAGTATTCCATTTCTCAACATCTCATATACATCTCCAAGTGTTGCATTGCATACACCCCTCAGTCAGGATAAACTTTTCTTGAAATTTCCATCCAAGGTAGTTTCAGTTGCTTTAATTGCAAACTCTCCATAGAAATAGCTTTACCCCTGGCTGATTTGGGGATTTTATCAGGAAAATACTTTGAGAAGCACCGAGCCTAGGGAAAAAAAGCAGTATACATTTATAAAAGGTAACTTCAAATATTAGAAGATTAGAATATCAAAAGGATTAAAAGGTAGCATAGAAAATTACCACGAGGCTGACACAAATAAGAATAGCACCATTGTCCACATTGTTATGACTAACAGAATGGATAATCTCCACCTTCTTTGCCAAGAAATTGAATCACACAACAAAGTAATATCCATTCTGAAATACTAGAAAGAATATCTGCATATCAACACAACTATATAAGCATATGTACACCATTAAGCCATATAAGCATATGTAAGCCACATTGTCATTGTGGTGCGACGATGGCAATGGTGAAATATGGACAACGTAACACCAAAATTTACTCCACAGTTTTACATCTTAATTTTGATCCAATGAGTTTTTTATGCAATGCAGTGAATCTTTTCCCAACTATAGGGAACCTTTCCCTAATTGCAGTGAATCTTTTGTGCCAACAAGTAAAATTAAATTGTTTTTAACTGCTATAGGTCTGAAACTGTGCACTGTACGCGAAGCATATGTACCTAATAAGGTACATACGTTTGTTGAGGTTATTTTGTCATATTTTTGTATTCATTACGTTCGCATATCCTTCTTTGTTTCTATTCCATCGCTTTAAAATTTCCTTGTGGGAATAATATGCATATATTGTTTGTTAATATTTTGGCTACTATATATTATGCACATATTTCACCAAAATTTTCAACCGTTCGATTTACATAACAATAAATAGCAGTCATTGATTTTAACACGTCAACCAAAAATAAATTAATTGGTCTAATATATATACCGATCCACGTTCTACGTAACTGGAAGCTTTCCCACCTCTCTCTTCTTTTCTCTCTCTCTTCCCCCCACCCCTCTCTCTCCCCACCATATACCTAGAAATTACCAAGAATAAATTAATCAATCCAACACAGGCTACTCCTAATAAAGAATAAGCGAGCCATCTAATTTTTTTTGTCTATTCTCCATTTCCAGTCTTTTCTCGCAGGCGTGTTCTTAATATTGATATTTGTTGAGGTTAGTTTGTCATATTTATGTATTGATTACGTTCACATATCCTTCTTTGCTTCTATTCCATTACTTTAAAACTTCCTTGTATGAAGCATGGTATGCGTTATAAAAAAGATATCGATATTAACATGAGAACTTTCACCTGCCTATACAAATAACCCATTGTGTACATCCCCACATGAATTAAAACCAAGATTGATATACATACTATACTTACCTTTGGTTAAGATGGAAAACCTAAAAATCAACATTAAGAGAATAATAATTACACGTACAAACATTACCACAATATTTACGATGTAAATAATATATGTACATAATTAGTAATTGCTATACTTAATATAAATAATATATGTATATAATTATTATACCACATATTTGGTTACTACAAATTGTTTACTTACATTATTTATACTTACATATCAAGCAAATTAAAAACACCCTTTACATTAGCAAACTTTGCGACACTCCTACAATTCCTTCAATGAATGATAAGTCCTTTATGAAATAAGAGGCAGTATTCTCAATATTTTGCATAGTTCATTTCCTAAATATTATATACATAAACCATAATGTACAACACAATGGAACCTAAAAGAGCATGAAATTGAGAATACTTCTGTACAAAATCATACTATAGGAGTCATATTTTGTCAAGCAGTGAGACACATTTACATACCAAGCAAATTAAAGACACCCTCGACATTGTTAAACTTTGTGACACTCCTAAAATTGCTTCAATGAATAATCAGTCGTTTGTCAAACAAGAGGTAGATAATTTTCCTTTGATTTTATCCCCAAATACACATTTTTGGTCAAATTATCAATATTTTGCATAGTTCATTTCCTAAATATTAAATACACAAAAAATAACGTACAATACAATGGAACCTAAAAGAGCATGAAATCGATGAAACTTCTATACAAAAACATATTGTGTGAGTCACACTTTGACAACCAGTTATATACATTTACATACCAAGCAAATTAAAAACATCATTTACATTATCAAACTTTGTGACACACATAAAATTCCTTCACAAATCTATACAAAATAATACTGTATAGGGGGGAAATATGTTACTAAATAGTCTATGCATGCAACTACATCTGCTTCACTGAACAACAAAATGATGAACTTTTACCTAATAACACACATAATTTTTCTGAAGCAGTGATGGAAACTCCAAGTGGAAGTGGTGAGAGCACTATAAATAGGCTTCGAGCTACTCTTGCTCGACAAAACGCAAGATGGAGGTTATTTACTCAGCGTAATCCAGATCACACACAATCGCAATTCATTGCGGAGTGAGAACGCTATCAGTCGCAATCTAGAAAAATCCAACTAGCAATTGCACGTAGCACTCCACCTGCAAGAAGGTTCTTAAGCCGTTGAAATTTCACAAGAACTTTAGTTTTTTGTGGCCACTGTCGAGCGACCATGTGGTTGGATGAGAGAGTTGCAAGAGGTAGTGTGTCACAACCTCGATTCACCATATGTTGTCAAAGTGGACGACGTGTTATGTTGTCGGCATTGCCCCCACCTCCTCCACTACTAAACACATTGTTGAATCAACCTAATTTTCTTGATAATATAAGGATGTATAACTCCATATTATCATTCACATCAATGGGTGGAGCTATCAACTACTCTGTAATGGATGAGCACGGTCCTTGCTCCTTCAAAATAAGTGGAAATAATTACCATTAAATTGGTTCATTACTCCCTGCAAAATGACAGCGACCCAAATTTGCTCAACTATACATCTATGATACACATGACGAAGTGCGAAATAGATGCCGAGCTTTAAACGGTCAACAAAGTATACATGGAGTTGATGAGGAAACATTACAGGCTTTACAACATATGCTTGATGTTGTAAACCCTTATGTGAAGTTTTTTTTGCAATGCACGTGATATCTTCGAGGATGATGATGTAATTAATTTAAGCATTTGCATTATTAAAGCACGTCCGGGAAAACAATACACACTACCCACTGCGGATGAAGTTGCAGCTCTCACAGTCGGGGGTGACGTTGGAGGTGAAGAACATCAAGTTATTATTGTTCGAAAAATTGGCGGAAATTTACAGCAAGTATATGAAACGCAACCATTGTATATGCCCCTTTAATACCCACTCCTATTTCCTTATGGAACAGATGGTTGGTCAGCTTACATTCCATGTTTGGGGGGATCAAGCAGTAATCGAGTAATGGTGACAATGTGAGAATTTTATGCGTTCCTCATACAATATAGGCTTGACGAAGGAAACATTCTACTTTGATGCGGCAGATTGTTCATTCAATTTATTGTGAATTGTTATGCTGCGATTGAGGCTTGGAGGTTACTATATATCAAAAATCACCAAAGCACACTGCGAGCAGAATTATACAGCGGCTTGCAAGATGCTATTACTGCTGGTGAAAATGATGCCCATAAAGTGGGAAAAAGGTTAATACTACCTGCATCATTCACATGTGGACCACGCTATATGAGATAATATTTTTTTGGACACAATGGCCATCTGCAATCAAATGGACTATCCAAATTTTTTTTATCACATTCACCTGCAATCGTAATTGCCCGGAAATCCAAGAAGCTCTGTCACAACAACTAGGCCAATATGCGAATTACCGACCAGACATTGCTGCTCGAGTATTTCGCTTAAGGCTAAAAGAGCTAAAATGAGACTTCAAGGAGAGAAATCTTTTCGGCAAAGTAATTGCAAGTAACGTTGTCAACTAACCATGTCATGTATTTAGCATATTATTAAATCTCTATCTTACTTTATTTATTGACATTTATTTTAATCCTTATAACCTATACTCATCTGTTACATGTGTAGATATACATGTTATTGAATTCCATAAACGGGGATTATCACATGCCCATATATTATTAACCCTTGTAAGTGAGGACTAGCCTACGTGCACTGAAGACATCGATCGTATTATATGCACAAAGCTCCCTAATGAAGACATTGACCCCATCGCGTTCGAAACTGTTACAAGACATATGATACATGGTCCATGTGGCACTGATATCCCGTATGCTCCATGCATTGATGGTAACACGCGCACGAAGCATTACCCTAAGAGTTTTTGTGATAAGACCATTATTGAAGAAAATCATTTTGTGAAATATAAGTGCCGGGATGATGGTCGAAGTGTAACTATTCGTGGTAAGAGAATGGACAATAGATGGGTAATATCATATAACAGTGATTTGTGTGTCAAATATGATGTACATATTAATGTTGAGTGGTATGCACAAAAGAAGGTCATTAAGTACCTTCACAAATACATGCATAAAGGAGCTCATAGAGCTACCATGGTGATCGAAGACAATGTCTAGAATCCTCAACAGGGGATTGGTCCTCCTAACTATGAAGACGTCAACGAGATTAAACAATACTTGGATTGTCGTTATGTGTCACCAGTTGATGCTGTTTGGAGAATATTTGAATATGAGATTACGCAAAGTTATCCGTCAGTTGAACTATTGCAATACCACTTGCCGAGACAACAATATGTTATATTCAATGATCGTGATCGACTTTGTAGGGTTGTGAAAGAAGGACCACATAGGGTTACTATGCTCATAGGTTGGTTCATTGAGAATATTGAAGATACTGAAGCAAAACGTTACACTTATGCAACATACCCATCTTATTATGTATGGAATAAGGGAATGACAAAATAGACTAAAAGAAAATAAAGGATATGCATCGGCCGACTGCTCTATGCTCGCCCAAACATGGGCGGGAGATACTATCTACGAATGTTGTTGCACATTGTTCAAAGAGCTACATAGTATGAGGATTTAAGAACTGTCAATGGCATATGATATTCAACTTTTAAGGAAGTTTGCTTGGCACGAGGGTTGGTTGATGATGCTAATGAGTGGCATGAGGTGCTAGCATAAGCATCACTATGGGCAACAGGGGTTGAACTTCGCAGTATGTTATGTTCAATGCTTATGTTCTCAGAAGTGTCTGACCCCCATCGATTATGGGAGCAATACTGGGAAGACCTTACTGATGATTTACAAAGACGAATGGAGAGGGATCTCAGAGACCATAGTTCACAGATTACTGTGGAATAACGACAGGACCTTGGACTTCATGAAATTGAGATGATTTTGAATAAGAATTGCATATCATTAAGGGACTACCCTCCTATGCCTTTGTCGTCACCTAATCTAATGCATCAACTTGGTAACAAACTTATTAGAGAACAACTTGATTATGATCAAGAACAAAAGAAACATGACCTGCAAATGTTGCTATCAACATTGAATTCATATCAAATGCGAGTTTTTCACTCAGTTATTCATGCAGATAAACATGGAGGATGAGGTTTTTTTCTTTATTTATAGTAGTGGGGGAACTGAAAAAGCATATTTTTGAAAAACTATCGTAACACAATTTAGGTCAAAAGGCTTGATAGTGCTTTCCGTGACATCCTCTAGAATATGCAGGTCAGATATTGCCGGCTTTTTGCATACGTCATTGAAATTCATTAGTTAATTTATGATGCCTGCACTAATTGCAAAAAAAGTAATCACTCTTACGTATTTGCTCTGAATGTACCTTACTATACGTGTCAATTTCCAAATTTGACATAAAAGAGGTTTGCGTACTTGATTGCCTATTATTATGTAGTTTGTTCTACTTTTCCAAATACATGTTTGCATTATTATAACCGTCCTGTGCTATTTAAAATTATAGGTATATCTTCAGAGTTCTCTTACAAGATAATACAGGTTGTAGAGAGTTTACTGTTCTTCATGAGGATGTTCAAACTCTTTTGCATACGATGACTGCCCAGTTGGATGTGTATACAGCGCAGGTATTACAGTTTTTCCTATGTATCACATTTGACACAGTTTATTCTTTTATTATTGACTATCCTATGTTAATATTTTCCACAGCTATATGGTCATTTATTGCTTTATGCGATTATAGATGATTACATAGGTCAACCATGGGTATTTATTATGGAGCCCCCACGTCACTATGAAGTGGAAGTTCCTATCGCTTTTGTTGCACCAGTTCATTGGGAGGAAGGGGTTTATTACTTACGAAAGACCAATGTTAGGTACACCAGGTTGATCACATATAAATATAAACTTCAACCCCATCATTGTTATTCAAATTATTTCTAAAACTTCATTTCGTCTGTAGGTATAAAAGGAGAAGGTGGATTCTTCGTTATTGGCGTGATAGATTGACTGTTCATCATATTACTTGGCGTGTCTTTTGTCATAATCACTATCTACTACTTCTATCATACTATTATAAACCTTTTCATAAGGCATGTGGTTTTTAGTTGTTCATCCCAATGGTTATATATGAAGTTGCTATCCACATATATTTTTCATTGATTATTCTGTCATCTTTCCTAAATTATAATATTAACTATGTCTACAATGGCTATCGGTTCATTACTTGCATAGCATATGTCATGAAATATCTATTTTAATATGCACCGTGCATAACACGAGTCCAGACTAGTTGTTATATATGTACATAATGTAGTTTGTTAGATAAATTACTTTATCTTGGGTGAAATTACCTCATGGTTTTTTTTATAAAAAAATAATATCACATTAGACGACAACTTCTTGAATCATCTATAATTAATAGCATGCTGACTATTTCGTAATAAATTATTATGAGACAATCACGCTCAAAAATTTGTGCATTCTAATTTATAGAACATCTTATTATAGTTTAAAATAAAGACATTTATATTTTTTGTGATTCACCAACGTATACAAGCAAAGATTTTCTCAAACTTACAGTGTAAGTTTTTGTTTCTTTAGTTCACTTTGACAAGTTCGTGCTTCCATGCTAGTATTAAGAAACATGATTATAACATGCGGAGTTTCATTTCTTCTCCCTTTGTTTTGCTATGTAATTAGTTTCTAAAGCTAGTTTAAATAAATTGAATTTTGGCTCCTTCATTGATTTTTTAGATTAAGTGTGAGAAAATGTTTCTTTGGATACATACGTGAATCACTACAATGTAAATTTATTTATTTAAATTATGGTGAAACGCTTTATAAATTAATGCACTGCAAATTTGTGGGTGAGATAAATAAATTATTATGAGGTGGTTGATGTGGTCATCATTTGATTATCATTTGATGAGTTGTGGGTTAATGAAGAATTATTGTTTCACAAAAAACAAAATCATGAGACAAATTTACGCACGATGATAAAGTAGTTAGATTATGTAATTTTCCAACAGATTATGTCATTTATATCTACAATAATGCACTTAAGTATGTAGCATTTCTTTTCCTAGTCCTGCCACAACATTTAGGCAAGCAAACAAACACATGTCATCAATGAGTATAAATAAATAAATAAATAAATAATTAAAATCAGTCAATGCGTACTCATTTCACTTTTGAAATTGTGGGATATTTTTTAAATATTGACCATAAGTTAAAGGGTTTTTTATTTTTAGAACTTGAATTTGTGATTTTTTATGTCTCATAGTTTGATCCATTAATCTTTCGACCTAGTTATTTCAGAAGTAATTTTTAGATGTCCTCACGCAACTGTGTAGCAATTTCAAACACATCGTTAGTGTACCCCTTTTTCTACCATCAACACCTAACTCCTTCAACCCATCCCCAATCCGACCTCCAATAGTGCTCAAAAGCCCAAAGGAAATTTGTTAAAAAATGAAAATAAAAACAAGGGTATAATGATGATTTTAGAAATAAAATATGAAAAATGAAAATATAGTAAAGGGCATCCCGGTGCACAAGCATTCCACGTTCACGCAGGGTCCGGAGAAGGGCCGCACCCCAAGGGGTGAATTGTAGGTAGTCTAACCTGACTTTGCCAGTGGTTGATTCCACGGCTCAAACCCGTGACCTTTTGGTCACACAAAGACAACTTTACTGTAATTTTAAAATATGAAAAATGAAAATATAGTAATGCTAGAATATTCAGACATTAATTATAAAATTACTGGGTTGATCAAACTAATATAACGAATTACACAGAAGAGAATTTCAAAATTCGCACTTAGAGAATAACTGAATAACCCGGGACTATTGCACATATACTAGTAAAAATATGTGAATCTTTGCGGCTTGCGCGTTGCATCTTGTTTTTGTGGGTGGTGCTTCGTTAGAAAGCAAAGCCAAGGTAGACCATACAGAGCAGACAAGGGGGGAGAGAGAGAGGGAGGAGGGAGTGGGGTAACCTTCAAGTCCCGTAGAGCGAGCCAACGACAGTTTGCGCTCCACATCTAATCTCTCGCATCATCTTCGATCTCCTATATTCTCTCGCTGTCGTGAAATCTACTCAGCCTCTTTCTCACTTTTTCAATCTTCATTTGGCTGCTCAATACCAGGTTAGTTCATTGTACTTGATCATATCCAATTTCTTAATTCCCTTTCTGATGCTTTTCAGATCGATCAATCGATCGATCGATTAATTAGGGTTATGGGACTCCTGTTTCTGTATTGTTTATAATCCCTAATTTGTCGATTTTTGTTATCTGGTTTTAGGGGATCAAAATGTCGTCGAATATGTTCTCGCGACTTTTCGGTGCCAAATCTAGAGAGGAAACCACTTCTAGTAATACTTTGGCTACTCTGGACAAATTGCACGAGGTTGGTCCTTTCTCCTGATGTAATCTTTTTGTTCAATTGATTTAAGGGTGTTTGTTTTCTTTTGTGATTGATGCTTTATGTAGCTCCGTGTTCAGATGCTTCTTGCATTTGATTTCATGTGGGATTAATTTAAGTCAAGTGTTGTGGACTGCTGGAGAGCTTTAGGTATTGCCAAAAGTTTATTGTCTTGATATATGGGGCAGACAGGGTTGATTAGGTGGATGTGCAAGAGGTAGAATTAGTTCTTTGGGAAGTTTTGAGTGCAGTTAAAAGCTAGCTGACAATGCCAAGTATAGGGTTAAAAGCTAACTAGCTTTGCTTACAATGCCCTCTGATCTTTGGAAAACAAGAGTATAGTGTGGTGACCGGTAAGGATTGCCTTCATGCTTCCTTCTGGAATTTTTTTTGGCTGGGGGGGGGGGGATGAGTACCTCGTTTGTATACCTAATAAGGTAGCCTAAGAATGCCAAGGGAGGTGTTTGGAGGAATCTGGTGAGGATAGCATTCACATGCCATAAGACAAAACATTCATCATGGTATATCTACCAAACATTCTATATTCACAGCACCCCTTAACATTCTTGCTACATTTGCCTTCAGTATGAGACAATAAGCAGCATACCATCTTTGTCCAAAACAACTCTTTCTTGGTGGGTTGGACACAAAATATTAAAGCTGCATATTTAACTTGTAGCATCTGACCCTGTAGTGTACCAATTTCACTGTTACAAACTTGTTCTCACCTGTAACCTTTTACTGAAAAAGAGCTTGGGTGATGGGTATAGGGGGAACTATATTAGAGGGGGTGGCCTGCACTTGCTTGTCATGTCCCTTGGGTCTGATATCTTGCACACCCTTGTTATTGACGGTGAAGTTAGCTATTTCAGCAATGCAGTCTCGCATGTTGCGTGCTGCAGGGTAGTTTTGTTAAGCATCGAAGTGCTTGCTTACAATACTTGCATCTGTGTCCTTACCAAAATTGTGCTTGCTTGTGTTTCATAATTCATAAGTTTCTAGCGATTAGTATGCAAGGTTTGCATGTAATATTGAGTCTTTGTTTCCCTTTATAAGGTTCTGATGGGGTCGCCAATTGCATCGCTTTTGGCAGTATTTTTTGGAAAAGGTCTTATGAATGCTGTGGGGCTGCTAACTTTCAGCAAGTGTTGAATTTCAGTGGTTACTCTCATGATCATTCAAATATTGCTTCCATCTTCATGGCAATATGGTTTTTTAAAGAATAAGTCAAATTACAGCAATCATATGGATGACATCGAAGCTCTTGAGAGTTGATTCACAGGGATGAGATATGAGATCTGATTACAAATTAAACTGTCTAGGAGTTACCACTAAGTTTATTAGAAAAGAAAAGGCAAAACTGAACCAAACTAAATCAAGGACAAACTATGGAGAAGATGAAAAAACTTTGAACCTTAGTTTTAAGAGGGGCCAGGCGCATTGAGCTAGATAAGGTCCCAAAGCGTGAGGCGCAAGGCACGAGCCGAAGGTGCAAGCATCATGTATGTGAGCCGCACTTCTATGCAAAATTTTTGGAAGTCTTTCAGATTTTGCAAAGTAGATTTTGCAGAAACAAGTTAGATAAATTCATTGAAAAGTGGTTAGATATCAATATAACTACTAACACGCAAATAACATTAAGATATATTATCTTATCATGATAGTTCTCCAATGCACACATTTACTGTACAAGCATAACTTAACTTTTAGCTCTCAAGGAAAGATAAGAAGAAAAAAGGTAAAGGTAAGGCTAAAAAAAGAAGAAAAATAGGAAAGATATAGCCTTGCATCCTTGAGGCGCACCTCATCCCCTTTGAGGCATTGACTTGGTAGCCTCACGCCGAGGCGTGCCTCAGGCGGGTTTTTTTAAACTAAGCTTTGAATTGGACGAAACAATACGAGAGCAGATAATTGAGATTGCGTCCATGATTGAAACAATGAAATTGAACCAAAACCAAACCAAACCAAACCAAACCTACGTGGGAGAAACGATGAAGGATGGTGAGCGAGGAATGAACTTTTGTATTGACCTACTTGATTGAATACTCACTACCAAACTTGAACTAGAAAATTGGAAAAATTGAAGCCAAACTTAACTTGAGAATTGAAATCACAAAACAAGGAGGAAAAGAGTTTGAGAGAAATAACATTAAATGAGACAAAGGGAAAAGAGAGCAGAGAAAAATAAAAAACCTACTCTTGCTACTGCAATGACAGCCACTTCAGCTTGTTTGTCCTCCTAATAACTCCAAGAGTCCAAGTAACATATAAGACTCTATAGCACCCGATCATTCTCATTAACTAGCTATTTGATGAGTGATGATCAGCGTTACCCGGATCGCGGGTCGAGGCATGGAATTGCGTCCTGATTCGTTCGTCCCCATTCGCGGGTCGAAGACGATCTGGATCGAGGTGGGTCGTGCTCCAGTTCAGCAAAGTCGGCGACCTAGAAACCATGAGAGGAGGTTTAGTTTTTTGGGCAGAGCTAACACAAGAATGAATACATTCAAAGCAATAGAAACATACTGTGACAAAATTGAGCAAAATCTGATGAGTAAATCTCAACTCTTGAAGATTAGTGCTAAATTCAAGCAAGATACCCCAAGCCGCATCATTTGCAACCAAAAAAATTGAAGATGCACGGTGGATGAGAAGATTTATGGAACGAAAATTACAGATCAGAGGAGGTTGGAGATGGTGAAAGGTCTCTGAATCAGAGAGCTCTAGGCTTTTGTCTTTATCATTTCCTTCGTTAACATTGTAACTATAAGAAATTGAACTGAAGAGAGGAAGGAAGGGGAAGAGACACCGTAGAAGAGAGAGGCCTGTAATTGATTTTGCCCTTTCTTTAATCAGTTTATTAATGCCAGTAGCCGGTAAGGCAGAGGAAGATGAAAAGGCACACTGTGGAAGGTGCCATACTTTGTTTCTGAGGCCTTTTTTTATTTTATTTTTTGGGAACCGCACACTTTTGTTTAATTACAAGTACAAGACTTTAGCAAAGGTCACACCCAAAACTGGTTTGGCTATTGGTATCTTTTTGTAGCCATTAATTAGTATTACTAATATATCATTCCAATTTATTTTTTTTTACAAATTAATTTGATCGTCCCAACATCAAACGGCGTATCCAAGATTGTACCCTCGCATACCCGATTCCTTGTAGGTAATGTCCCGCGTTCCCGTTCCCGTACCACGTATCGGAGTGAATGGCGACCCGGGTAACTATGGTGATGATCCATCTCTTTTGCTTTTGGATGTGATTTTGGGATCTATGAGCCAAGTAGTATTTTGCTGCTTGACTCGTTATGCTTGATGATACATCAGCTGTTGAAAATCCTATCATGTTGCAATTTTTGGACGAACTTCTGACTTTTATTATTTTGTATAGAGACAAATCAAAAGCGGCATAAAAAAATCCCAAAAGCGACATTATTCATAAGCAAAAAGATTAAGTATGAATAGGTATTCAAAATGTAAGAATTTTGTACTGAACAATGGTCTATATATATGCAAGTCAAGCTACATGCTCTAGGGGTGATGTCGAGTATCAGCTCTGGTTTTGATACGTTCACACTTTGAAGCATCCTTTTTGGCCATGTTGACAATTGTTTAATGTTTAGCAATAGGAGATGGTCATTCAAGGTTCTTCATTTGGATACTTGGATGCTTGTCTACTTTTTTTTGCTTCATTCATGGATGATAGTTTCGGTTTATAATATGGGATATCCCAAAAGCTTTTGTGCTACCTTGTTGCAGTATTCTGCTCTTTTTCTTCACATAATGCACTTTGTTTCATTATTCTCTCAAAAACTTGCCATTTACAGTGACAATTGCCTGAAAGGGAGGAAATATGCATTTATGAAAGTGGGGTGCCTTCATTAACCTTGTTTGCCTTTGTTCAAATAAATGCCTTATTCTTATGCTGCAAAGCCTTTCAAATAAGACGAGTGAAAATTTTGATTGGTTTACATATGTTTGGGCCTGGACTAAGTCAAAAGTGTTTTGTGAAGGTTGAAAGAATAAGTTGCTTCATGAAGTTATCTGGAGGGGAAAACGACCGGATTATGTTAGGAGTGAAGCGAAAATTAGGTGGAGCATAAGTCTTGACTGTGGCTGTATGACTTGACTTTATTGAGAGAAAACTGAGTACATGTATAAGCTTGCTTGCGGGTTCCCAATATTTCAGACCTGTTAATTTTGACTTAATCAAGAAATGTGATGGAATCTTGGTATGAGGTACAGGCATTACTCCGCACATGGTTTCTTGCCACTCCTTGTGTTATGTTCCAACCATATTGATGAGATCTTTGGTTGGCTAGGGGTGTACAGAGGAAGCATTGTTGCTAGAAAACTGAATTGCTGGTGGTATCATCAGCTACAGAAATAATGATTGCTGGACTCATATACTCATAGTTGTCTTGTCCCAGTTATGCCTCTCCTGGAATCTGGATTTTATTGACTGCAGGTCATATAATTTGTGTTTGAATGATGATCACTCTAACCATATACTCATGGTTGTCTTGTTCCCATCTACTTTCTACAACAAAACAGTGAAACACTATAAAGCAGATATTAAAGATCCATTAAAATTATAATGAACAAAAAAGGAAAAGGACCATATATTCCTATTTTTTTCACCCTTCTTGTTTTAGAGGTTAGACAGGGTCCGACGTGTATCCCATGTCCTATCCGCCAAGTGTCGTGTCCAACATGGGGACTGTGGAGCAAAATGGGTGAGTTCAGGTACCATAGACTACTACTATGTAAGAAATACGTAAACTGTTTCATCGTGTTTCATCCTGGTAAATCTAGCTCATTGCTGTATGTTTTGCCTTGCTGCATAGCTTTTATGCATTCTTTTCTGTGTTTCTTTTTTTTTTTTGTGTGTGTTTTTGTTCTGCGGATTTTATGCATTCTTATTCAATCTGGTTTCTGTGACATTGCTAGCACTAGATGTCACATCATGATGTAACCAAGTGTTCAGCTTCGTTTGCGAATTTCCTCCAACTATTAGTTAAGTGATTATACTCCTATTTGTCATACAGACACTTGAAATGTTGGAGAAGAAAGAGCAGGTTCTTTTGAAAAAGGCTTCTGCGGAGGTTGAAAAGGCAAAGGAGTTTACAAGAGCAAAGAATAAGCGTGGTATGATCCTGAATGTTGGTTTTTTAATGATTGAGTAACACATAATTCCTCCATCCTGTATTCATTGTCAAAAACATCTTCCCTGTAGCCCATAATATTGTCTAAAGTTTGCTTCTCCAAAATTTTTTTTCAATGTTCTTATTGGCTGAAATTCTACTTCAATAAGATGAATACATTTAACATTTATTTTTATACATGCCTGAAATTTGACTATGAATATAGGATGGAGGAAGTAATCCTTATGTAATTACTTTACATGTGTGGAACTCCCATGAATACTGTCAGTTCTTGTTCATTCCTGTTCAATCAAGGGCCATGTTTTCAGGCAGTTTTTCTTGTGCTGTTGTATAATATAAACTTCTGTTAAGTATCTGTATATAATCGATTGTATTCTGGAAATTGTTCACTGTTTGTGATTTGTTAAGAATCAAATTGAGATGATCACCAATGAAATCCTCGAAAGTGAGCATGATCTTAATGCTCTGCAAAGTAAAGTCGGCAATAGCTGTATGATATTCTCTCTGTCCCTGTCTGTTCAGTGATATCTGTGGTAAAATGATCAAGGTGGGAATTGCATTTGCTTGTTAATTCTACTTCTGTCTTGCGTATCTATGTATGACATCCTTTGTGTTATTCCTCCTATGAAGCCGCAATACAATGTTTAAAGAGGAAGAGGTTATATGAGCAGCAAATAGAGCAGCTTGGGAATTTTCAGTTGCGGATTCACGATCAGGTGAGGGCTTATGCTACTGTATAGCATATCTAGTTGAGATAGTATATTTTGTTCTCACCAGCTTGTTTTGTATCTTTTCAAGGAGCGAGTGTTGCATATTTGCATTTTGTGCTTCTGTCTTTTACTGTGGTTACCACCTCTTAGGTTTTGCACTAAGCTGTGTGTTTCATGGCATCAAAATGTTCTGTTTCCATGTGCTTCCAGATGATAATGCTTGAAGGGGCAAAAGCAACGACAGAGACTGTTGCTGCATTGAGGACTGGTGCCAATGCTATGAAAGCCATGCAGAAAGCGACGTGAGTACAAGCTTTCTCTAACTCTACTAGTACTTCATTGTCATGTCTGTTCACGTCTAATTCCCCCAGCCCCCGCCCCCCCCCCCCCCTTCACAGAAAATGGGGAAATAAATAGAAACATGAAAAACACTGAGTTGAATGTAGTGGGTTTCTCCTTCTGATTTGGCGTTAGCTATGTGGATTGTCCTATGTTCTCTGAAAGATGTGCACAAGTGAGGTTGTGAATACATTAAAATGAATGTCTCTAGGAGACATCAAGCGGTTGCATTGTCGCAAAAAATGCGGATTAAGAACAAAGATCATCATGTTGCTCACGAAATCTATGAAACAAGTGCCACTACGAGGGGAGCATTTGGCTCTAAGTATGCAACAGCTTCAAACAGATGAAGTCTCAAAGTGCGAACTTCTGACTCTACCTCTTTCTGTCTTTGTCTTTCCATGTGCGCTGGGTAATTCTGAACAATGATATGATCTTTGTAATCTTTCTTTCCTCTAGCCACTAGCATGTGTTTGGTTTCAAAGCCTAATAAAACACCGAGATGGAAGTGATGCTTAACAGTCTGTTTGGATTGAGGGGACAGAAGGGGAGGGGAAGGGAATGAAGGTTAATGAACACTTATTTCCCTTGTTTGGGAATATTAAATGAGGGGGAAGGAAGGGGAGCCGAGGGGAACATTTCACCCTCAACCCCCCCCCCCCTCCCTCATTTTTGTTCACCCCCAAAATGAGGAAACTAGGGGAAGGAAAGATTTTTAAGAGTTACTCCCCCCTTTCCCTCCACCTCCTCTTATAAGATATTTAAACAAGGTGAGTACAAATCACCTTCCTTTTCTTCGCTTCCCCTCCATTACCTTCCCCTCTATTCCCCTCCCTTCCCCATCTCTATCTCAATCCAAACAATGTGTAGGGAGGCAAGGGTAAAGGACAAAGAGATGATTAGTTTGACTCAGAAAGAATACATTGGCTCGCCATAGAGCTATTTCTGTAGAACACATTGTGGGGATTCTCTTTTCTTGATTCCAGGGTATCTCATCTGAAGTAAAATATGCATTGTCGAAATTCACCTATAACTATTCAACTATTGTGTGAATTTGTTTGTCTGGAAAGAAAATTGGTGAGTTCAAGCAAATTTATATCCATATCTGCTTCACTGCCTTGGTGTGTTTGTTCGCAATTACTTGAAAAAAAGAAAAGAAAAGGAGAGAAAGTAAGAGAGGGTTCAGCAAATGTTTTCCTTGGTCTACATTAGTTTCAGTTTTAACATTTGTGTGGAAGTGACTTCTGAAGCTATCTCAGTAGAACATAGAGTGAGGTGCATATTTAGTTTTTCACATTGCAGCTTTTGGTTGTAGCTGTGAAGATTATTAATTAATATGTCTTCCATTGGCCATGTTGTTTTGCAGAAACATTGACGATGTGGACAAGACAATGGATGAGATAAACGAGCAGACGGACAATTTGAGACAGATACAGGAGGCACTTGCTCAGCCAATTGGTGCAGCTGCTGATTTTGATGAGGTACGCAGTTTTCTGTTATTTTTATTATTTGTTCTAGTTCCAAGTGTCTCTCCACACTAAACCTGTAAGATTTTGGCATGTGCTGAATTATTGTTTTTTTTTTCTTTTTTTATTGCTGCAGGATGAATTGGAAGCAGAGCTTGAAGAGCTTGAAGGAGCAGAATTGGAGGAACAACTTCTACAGCCTGCTATCTCTGCCCCAGCTGCTCCAGTTCGTGTTCCAGCAGGTAGCCAGCCAGCACGGCCCGCACCTCAAAAGACCACTGCTGAAGAAGATGAACTCGCTGCACTTCAGGCAGAGATGGCGCTTTGAACATACATTGATGGCTTTTAAATTATATGCACGAGGGGAAAAAGGGCTTAAAGAAATACTATTTTCTTCCGAGTGTTGATTGTGATATATAAAAATTGGGTGTTAATAGCATCTTGCTGCCATGTACTTCTTTGTATCCACATTAATTATATAAAATCAACGACTTTATTGTTGTCAAATGTCTGTTTTCTCGAGTGCATGGCGAGGAACTGTTAAGCAGGTGCTGTGGTGGTGGTGGTGCTGGTTAGATGCTCAGTCTAGGTTTCTCTAACTCGGCTGGCTTTGTTATTAGTTTTGTTAATCCTGGCGCAGTGTGTTCATGTTTAACCGGTCTTTTGAGCTCGACCTGCAATTCTTGACCCACGGTGGCCGGTGGCTCACTGCTCCAGTTTGCCTCGCATGCCTGCAGATGGTCGGGGCTTAAGATCTTTCCATTTTCCTTTTTTAGTTTCCACTGCTTTTTTATGTTTGGGTTTGACGATAACCGGACCTGACCCTCACCAGTCCGTTCTGGGCCAGGGCCGTCTGAGAGGTGACTTGACCTAACTCAGCTTGAGGGATATTCCATGGCTAACAACGGAGAAGAAGGTTACCCACCTGACCTGCACTGATCCAATGTAGGCCAGGGCCAAAGTCTGTTTTAGGCCACGTCTAAGTGGTGCCTTTCCGTAACTCAGCCGGAGGTTTGCACGGCTAGGAAAGGAGATAAAGTTTCCCCACCTGACCTGCATTGGTCCAATGTGGGGAAGGGCCAAGGTGACTTGACCTAGCCCAGCTTGCCTTGCTCTGCTGTGCTGTGAAACCCTAATCGGCTCAGCCAGACCCAAGCACAGGTAGGTGGTGCACCCCATCCAGGCTCTGATATATGACCCGGGACCAGGCGGTAAAAAACCAACAGAGAGAGCATTATTTAATAATAGTATGCTGCAGTGTTGGGCAAAATTAAAGTTGTCAGGGCTTCCCTTTTCCAAGGAGGAAGATGCAATTATTTTGGGAATAGTTAGCTTTTACTGTGAGTGTAAGTGGAGAAAGCCGTGAAGATAAATGGTTGCCTCTTCGACTACTGGTCAACGGAGTCATGTCAGGCTTACACTGACAGATTGCATTTTCTTGTCTGATTCTGACTATGCATACTGCCATGTCGGGCCTCGATCTTAGTTTTTTGTCTTCAAATAAATGGATGAATAGTAACTTTCGTATATTGAGACCCTATTTTTTTACTATTTTTTTTTATGATAAGTTTAAATATAAAAATTAATTTAGGGTCTGTTTCTCTCGTGGTAAATTGGATGGGTCAAAAGGGTGAAGTGAGTTGAAGTTGGTTGAGGTGGGTTGAGATAGGTTGAAGTTGGTATTTTTTTTTAGGTGGGTTGAAATAGGTTGAAGTAGGTTGAAGTGGATTGAAATGGGTTGATGTTGGTTGAAGTAGGTTGCAGTGAATATATTTTTTATGTGGTGGGTTGAAATCGGTTAAAATAATGACAATATAATTAATGTGTGATAATTTATGAAGTTATCCAAATTTTGTTAAATTTTTATTTTTTATTTTTTATTTTTTATTTTTTTGATTTTGATTTTTTAATTTTTAATTTTTTAATTTTCATTTTTTTTGCT
>JACYFF010031955.1:26486794-26510761 GCA_017589665.1 Selenicereus undatus
ATATGTACATCATATTGATAATGAAAGAAATCAGTATCCCAACTAAAATTATGAAGCGTGGAGAACTGATAGTTCAGACTCTAAGGACATGCAGATTCCCAGAAGAAATCTAATAGTTAACAGATTAAAAAAATGGTGAAGACAGAAGAAGATCACATCATTGTGCTACTGGACCAGTTGCTGTGAATGAATCACAGGGCTCTCATCTCAACTGAATACCAGGACCATTCGTTCTTGAATTCCCAGTATCCATCTCCATTGCCAAGCACTCCTTCAGTTTTGTAACAATCTGACTCATACTCGGCCTTCCAGCTGAAAGTTAGCCTGACACATAAAAGGGCAGCCCGGTGCACACGCATCCCGCGTTCACGCAAGGTCCGGGGAAGGGCCGCACCCCAAGGGGTGAATTGTAGGCAACCTAACCTGACTTTGTCAGTGACTGATTCCACGGCTCGAACCCGTGACCTTTTGGTCACACGGAGACAACCTTAGCATTGTTCCAAGGCTCCCCTTCGAAGTTAGCCTAACACATGACATGGCTATATCAGTTGATCTCCAAACTGGGTTGGAGTTGTGGACTTCTTGCAATTTTTCATCGGCAATGCTCCATATGTCGCCCCTTTCTAGCATGGGGCTACCCCACTGCACTAAACCGGCTCTTTCCTCAGTCAGTCAGTCTTCATTATTGCGGGTTTTCCTATGATTAGGTCTAGCAGAACTACCCCAAAGCCATACACGTCACTCTTCTCATTCAGCTGTTGTGTCACGTGGTACCTAGAGAGAGAATTTGGCCCCTTAACCCTTTGAACATCAACAATAAATTCAAATCAGGGAAATGAAAATGTTGGGATTTATCGGCTCACTCGGGATCAAGGTAACTGGGTGTGCCAATGACTCTTGTTGATACATAGGATCTATTCATTTGGGAAGATTTTAAACAAGCTTAAATCGGCTATCTTTGTCTGCAGATTCTTATTCAATAGAATGCTGGGGGTTTTCACATCTCTGTGCACTATTGGTGGCCTGCAACATTGTGCAGGTTGTCCAATCCTGCAATTCAGATAGAGTATGCAATAGGTTAGTGATTAAGATTAGTTTGATATGATGTGTACACTGAATAAGCATAGTTCTTTGCAGACCTTGTGATGTAGGACGCTCTAGCCTCTAAGAGTAATTCTCACCCCTAGAAAATCACACAGGAACTTTCAAAAACTCAATAATTCAATTCATTCAAGTGTGTCTTTCCCCAATGCGCGAGGGGGGTTTATATAGGAATCAATACAACTGAAAGAAGGAATATAAAATAAAACCAAAGATTACAATAACTAAAAATAATCTAGGAAAATAAAAAGATTTTATCCTAGAAGAGGATTCCTAGATTACGAAATCTCCTGTTATTCCTAGAATACACATTGCCATAGAACTACTTAGGAGATACGACATCATTCTTCCGCACCAGAAAAGAACTCGACGCCGACGAGTTGTCTTAGAGGTACTACTCTAAAAGAGTCGGATTCATATAACGGAACTCATCTTTAGTAATTCAAGTAGCATCTGACTGGGGCCGTCCTGACCATTGCACCAGGAAGCGTCGGAACCCACCATGAGAAGAGGACACAAACTCATCAATCATCATCCAACACCGCCTCGATGTTGGTCTGCGATTGTGGCAAAGGTGGGAGCCTAGGGACCTGAGTACCCGCAGAAACCCCAAAAGGAAGACAAGGAAGACAAAGAGTGAGATCATCCACATTGAAAATAGGACTAATACCTAAACTGTGAGGGAGATCAAGTACATATGTATTAGACCCCAACTTTCGAAGGATGTGGTAAGGTCCCATGGCACAAGTGTGAAGCTTTTTGAGGGAGTTTCTGAGTAATTGTTCAGGTCAAATCCAAGCTATAACAAAATCACCCACCTCAAAATTCGCAGCTCTGCGATACATGTCAGCTGAATGCTTATAGCTGTCATTGCTTAAAGCAATCTTGGGTCGAATCTCAGTATGCAAGTCACGAATATGCTGTGCAAATGTGGATGTAGGATATGACACACAGGCATCAGGTGGGAGGGGAATGAGGACATGAGGGGTACGAGGAGAGTAACCCTGGACAATCTCAAAAGGACTCTTACCTGTGGTCCTATTGACCACATTGTTATATGCAAACTCAACAAGAGGTAAAGTCAAATCCTAAGTGCCTTGTTTCTCACCCACAATGCATCTAAGTAACTCCCTCAGACTGTAGTTAACAGCCTCAGTTTGCCCATCCGCTTGGGGGTGAAAGGCCGTAGAAAATTTCAGAGTAGTACTGCACAATTTCCATAAGGTTTTCCAGAAATAGCTCATGAATTTGACATCCCTATCAGACACTATGGAAGTGGGAAGACCATACAACCTAACAATCTCTCGGAAGACTAACTTAGCAACATGCAAAACTTCATCTGTCTTGCTACAGGCAATAAAGTGTGCCATCTTAAAAAACCTATCAACCACAACTAAGATTGAATCAAGACCACGGGATGTTCTAGGCAGACCTAGTACAAAGTCCATGCTAATGTCTTTCCACGGAGCACGCGGGCTAGGAAGAGGAGTGTAAAGTCCTATATTGTGCCTCTTCGTCTTAGCTAACTGACAGGTGCAGCACTGAGACATAATGTGATGTACATCTCTTTTGAGAGAGGGCAAATAGAAGCGATTTGCAACCAAAGCAATGGTCTTGTCTTTACCCAGGTGGCCAGCTAGTCCCCTAGCATGCATCTCCCAAACTAAGAAGTCCCGGAAAGACGTCTTAGGAATGCATAGCTTGCCCCCCCGAAACAGGAAACTGTCATGAATGACAAAGTCAACATGATGGTTGCGATTTTCCGCCGAAAGGTCTGAGTAAATGAGTGAAAAGTCAGGACAAGAGGTGTAAAGCCCTTTAAGCTTGTCAAAACCGAGAACCTCAACCTGTATTGTTTGTAAGAGGTAACTAATGCGACTGAGGGCATCAGCCACCTTGTTCTCAACATTAGATTTGTGCTTAAGGACAAAGGAGTACTCACTAATATACTCAATCCACCTAGCATGCTTAAGATTGATACTAGACTGAGAATTCTAGTGCTTAAGGGTCTCATGATCTGAATATACAACAAATTCATGCGGGAGAAGGTAATAACGCCAGTGACGAAGGGACTGAAGTAGAGTGTACAACTCTTTCTCATAGGTGGTATACTTGATCCGCCTAGATTCGCTAAGCATTTTGCTAAAGAATGCTATGGGATGTCCCTTCTAACTTAACACTCCACCAATGCCATATCCAGAGGCATCGCAAGCAACCTCAAAAACCTTACTAAAGTCAGGATGCCTAAGGACTGGAGCAGACGACATCATCTCCTTAATCTCCTAAAAGGTAGATGTCGTTTTAGGAGTCCACTGAAATAGTCATTTCTTCAAGCAGTTTGTAATAGGTGCCATGACAGAGCTGAAGTGTCTAATGAACCTCCTGTAGAAAAAAGCAAGGCCATGAAAACTCCTAACCTCAGTAAGGGTCTTAGGTTCAAGCCATTGTCTAATGGCTCTAACTTTGTCAGGGTCAGTGGAGATACCTTGAGCAGACACAATGAATCCTAAAAAGAGGACTTGGGTTGAAGGAAGATGCACTTCTTTAGATTAGCAAACAATTTGGCTTCTCTAAGTGCGCACATGAGTTGCTTGAGATGAGCAACATGGTCAGTTCTAGACTTGCTATATACCAAGATGTCATCAAAATAGCCAACCAGAAATTTTCCCATAAATGGCTGAAGAACATGAGTCATGAGTCTCATAAAGGTACTGGGAGGGTTGGATAACCCAAAACGCATAACCGTCCACTCAAACAAGCCATCCTGGGTCTTAAAAGCAATCTTGCATTCGTCTCCTGGTCTGATGCGGACCTGGTGATAACCACTACGCAAGTCTATCTTAGAGAACTAGCTAGCTCTAGCAAACAATCAAGCATGCCCTCTAACATCGGGATAGGAAACCTATACTTGACTGTAATCCTATTGATGGCTCTACTATCAACACACAACCTCCACGATCTATCCTTCTTAGGGGTAAGGAGGGCAGGGACCGCACAGGAACTCATGCGATGACAAACAAAACCCTTAGACAATAGTTCCCGAACCTGCCTATTCAATTCTGCTCACTCATTTGGATTCAACCTATAATGAGGAAGGTTAGGGAGTTGGGAACCAGGCACCAAGTCAATTGCATGTTGTATGTCACGAAGGGGAAGGAGCTCACTAGGAAGTTCCCCGGGGACAACATCTACAAATTCTTTAAGTAGGTCATCAATCTCAACTCGGAGGTCCCGGAGAGACATGTCGCCCAAAGGGACGTTAGGGAGGGCAATGGAGTCTGAAGCTAGCTCCCTAGCTACGATTGTCAGGAAGAACTTGTTAGAGTTTCCTAGTCTTTCAAAAGGTCTATGGTGAAGAAGGGAAATAGTTTCCCTTAGAGGAGCAGACACACTGTTGGCAGAGGACAAGGTCGGGAAAGGTTTGGGACCTGGGGAAGACGGCAACTCTCTAGGTCAGCATGGGTTAAGAGTGATGTTCCTATTCATAAACCTAAAGGTATAAGTATTCTCTCTCCCGTTATGTAAGACATTCTGATCATAAAGCCAAGGATGACTTAGGAGCATGTGAGCGACATCCATCGAGAGGACATTACATAAAACCTTGTCTTTGTAACCACCAATTTGGATGGGAATCTTACATCTATGGGTAACTATGAGGTGGGTCTTGTTGACCCAAGCTACTTTGAAAGGGTGGGGGTGAGGTTTTACCTTAAGATGACAACTCTTTACAGCGGCCTCGGCAACAACATTCATGGTACTGCCACCATCTATAACCATTTTCATAAGAGTTTCCCCACACCTCACAAGAGTATAGAAGATGGTGGTATGTTTCCACTCATCGTTTATGACTGAGTCGGCTAAAAGACATCTCACAACTCCAAGATGTGCATCATGAGGAAGGTTATTCTCAACGTCAACAAGATCTTCAAAGTCTCCCTTAGGGTCGACAACCTCTTCCTCAAGTTCGGGTGGTTCAAATGACTCGTGCTCTAGGGCCAGGGTATAGTGAGGGCACTCAAAAGCATAATGACCTTTCCCACGACAACTAAAACATTGGACTAGGTTACGAGATGTACCAGAGGATGCTCCCTGCGGGGCTACTTTAGGTGGAATTTGAGGGTTATGACCATTAGAAGTTGAAGCACTGAAAGAAAACTCATTCATCTTAGGAGCAGATTGGGTGAGTGCCCTAGAGGAAGCAGCAGTACGTCGCACAGGGTAAAGCTTGTCAAGTTTTTCGACCTTTAAAGCCTTGTGGTAAGCCTCATCGAGAGTGTAAGGTGCAGATAAGGTTACCTCCCTCTTAAGGTCAGTCCGCAAGACCCGAATGAAGTGGGCTATCGTAATGGAAGGGTCCTCATGTTATGATTTTCCGCAAGCGTACGGTTAACGTTGTAGTACTTACGGGTATCGTCCTCAGGGATGGAGAAAATTTGATTATTAAAAATTCTAACCTAATTGAAACTGAAAATTAAAATCGACTAACCTGAAAATTATCATATTTGATTTAATGAATTTACAAACTAAAATAATTGAAAAACTGTAAGAGATTTGAAAGTACCAAAAGGTAATTTGGAGGATCAAACTGAAAATGAATCACGTGAGCAACACCTTGCAGTAATTAAACTTTGAAATCTTCTACTTCCTGGCTGAATCGAAACAGAGGCTACGGTAGAACAGAGCAATGGCGCACAACGGGAACCGTCACAACATCACAACTGAGTGCCAAAACAAGAGGATGACGACTTGCAAAGGCCCAAGATTCAAACCCAACACCACGAATCAGAATCTGAAAACAAGAGTAATGAAAGCTTGAATTCGAATGAATGCTTCAACAACTAGGTAATTTCCAAGCCAATCAACACACCCAAGTTCCAAAATTACATCAAATCGAGAACTAACGGTTATCCTGAATTTGGGAAAAGAAAAAAAAAAAAACGAAGACGGAAAGAGCAATTCGATAATCAACTAAAAATGAATCCACAACTTGAAAACTTGAAAACGGAAAAGAAAGCCCAAAATCGAAGCCCCCACATAATTGCTTCAATTACTCCTCCAAAACTGATGGATTGATGATAAAAATTGAATGAGGGAAGAGAAGAAGAGGAGGAGTGCGGTTATGGTGGAGGAAGAAGAAGGCGAAAGGTCCCTGTTCTATTTCTGTGACTTTTGGTTTGCTGGCCAACACAAAGAAGGAGAAGGAACGATGGGGGAAGAAAGCTGGGAAGGCACACACGTGACTTAGGCGTGCAGTCTTAAGTGAAAGCATGCCACAACAAAAGTTGGGCCAACCCAAACTTGGAACAAAAACAAGGAAAAGCAAAGAGGCTCCTCGAGCCGGTCTGGGCCTCGGTTCTGCTAGGCCTGTTTCATTCTTTTCCCTTCTCTTGGTCCAAGCTCTAATGCATTTTATTCATTTCTTTCAATTTTTCAATCCCTACAAAATAAATAAAAATAATATTAAAATCGCAAATTAATAATTTATTTCGAGCAAATATTAGGTAATAAAAAGTATTAAAATGTCAAATTTGCAGGTTCAACAAATACCCCTACACCTAAGTTTTGCTCGTCCTCGAGTAAAACAAAACTAAAAAGCCTAGAAAAAGAAAAAAGAAACCCAAAAAAAAAAAATACTATGTACAAAACTGGGAAAAGATATATACACATTCCAATCAACTAAACCACCCATGTAACAAAGATAGTGGTCGACATATAAACATAATGTATACATCAAGGCCCTGCACCCCATGAACGACATTGAAGCACTAATTTTTCATCCCATTTAGTAAACACAAAAGCTTTGAATCCTTCCCTATGCGCGTGTGTGCATGTGTCTCATCATCCTAAGGTTTATGTTTCCAAAATCAAACTTAATCCCACTTGGTAACACAAATTATATGATTGACTCATTAACAGTGGAAGCAAGCTTTCTCAGTAGCAATATTGCCTCAAAGGGTAACACCCAGTAGCGCATGCCTCAAAGGGTTGCATTGTCATTCCAAATTTTATTTCATTTCCTTTTCTTTCTTTCTTCTTTTTTTCCGGTCTTCTTTTTCTTTTTTCTCTTTTTTTTTTGTTTGTTTGTTTTTTTTTTTTTCAAAAACAAGTGGGATAGCTGATAATGAAAACTAAAACCTTTGGACAATGAGGATGAAATAAATAGGGATTAGATCACACAGTGATAATGAACAAATGGGATTAGAATTAGAAGCAAAAATGCCACATCAAGGACAGAGACCTAACATGCATATCATGCGTATATACAGACTATCTATCAATGTACAGAGGATTTATGCTAATCAAAATAGTACAAAAGTTCCCCAAAAACAAAACAAAATCTTTTTGGAATTTTTTTTTGGTTTTTTTATTTTTTGGTGCAAATATTTGTGAAATCGAAAACAAAGTTTTCCCACCCCCACACCGAAATATCACAATGTCCTCATTAGGAGTGAAAAAAAAAACTAGCAAAATAAAAATGAATATACAAAAAGAAGACTAAGACTCAAAAAGAAAACTATAAAAATAAATCAAAGCAACAAATATAAACAAATAAAAATAAAATAAAAAGAAGAGATAAAAAGGAACGTGTATACCAGGTCAGGTGCTGAATTACACCTAAGCTATAGCCTCTCTCAGATGAGGACAATGGAGCATCAGCCACTCCAGCACAAATAGATAAGCTGCTATGCAAATCAAATCCCATTAAAGCACGTAATAGCTTATCATATAGGCATGAACAACTCTTAATAAAATTTTGACAACAAAAATTAAAGAGTTGATGCCACAAAGAGTACATCCACCATTGCAATTCAGCACAAGTAAGGGCCCGCTTCAACTGATCAAATAGTTGGGCCCAATCAAAAAATATCGTTGTAACCCTCGTGAACACTCCTATGATCAGTTTCAAGGTCTGTATGTCTAGGCTCCTTATGGTTACCCGTCCTCCTATTATCTCTAGGGGTGTCAAACCGATGGTTCCTATGGTTCCCGTGGTCATGCCTCAAGTTACTTCCCTCCCTTTACACTTGAGGGTTAGATGGAGTCACTGGTTCTGGTTCTCTCTCCTCAAGCTCATTAACTCGACTTGACTTATAAACGACCCATTGACGACGATCATTCCCTTCCACAAGTAGTTCAAGGGAAAATTAGGGTGGGGTTTGAGGTTGGTCAAACATGGGTAACTTCTCAAACACTCAAGTAAGTTTGTCAATCTTGGCCTTGAGCTGGTCAAACCTAGCATCTTGACGGTCAAACCTTTCTGATAGAGTGTCAATCTGAGATTGGTAAGGCTGTTTGGGTGAGGATGACATGGTGGATGCAACTATGAATGCAAGATGTAAGTGCTGAGATTAAACCAAGTTGCAATAGTAATGACAATGATAAACAGTCACTAAGCGCACCACAAAGCACAAAAGTTTGATATGGATTATTGATATGACTCGAACCAAGCAGGGAATAAGCAGCAAGGAGAAATAGGGATCTAAGCAAACACTCAAAGACCCAAACAATAAGGAATTAGGCTAATTTTGCTTATAGAGAATCAAACTCTTATCAAAGTAAAATCGAGATCCCCGTACCTCTTAGCGACTTTCGAGTAATGGTTTAGGCTCCGTACCGTAGACAGCAGCAGAACGGAATCAGGCATTGGTGGAAATAAGTGGTCAGTCAAGTGCAGATTGACCCCCTCCTTGAAAACTTCTTGGGAGCACCGCAGCACAGGTACGGCAGCAAGATGGGCAGGTGACGGCGGGATGACCCGAGCAATGGGATTCCGGTCTCCTCTGTCCAAGATCGAAGGTTCAAAACCCGACGACTGTGTGCAAAGACTGTTGCACAACCTACGGTTTCGCGGGATGTAAACACCAAATTGATGGTCAAAACGAAAGGTGACTCGTCGATTGCTTCGGGGCTTTTGGTTGCGGCTAAGTGAGTAACACAGGAGTGGAATCAATTTTGGATGAGCGTGAGGGATCGATCGCAAATTTGGGGTCTAGGGTTTCGGGTATTTAGGAATTCGACAATCAGGGCTCGAATTTGGGGCTTCTAGGTTTCCGGCTAGCGGCTGGGGTCGGTGGGTGTGTGATGGTGGTTGACTAAGAGGGACGAGGGTTGGGTGGTGGTCGGCGTTGGTGGTGGTTGGCTGTTTTTGGGTGGCAAGACAGAAGACAGCAACCACAGGTTAGGGTTTCTAGGTTTGCTGATTTTTTTATTTTTTTTGAATGTAAGGAAAAAAAGGAAAAAGGGAAATCAAGGGAAGGCCAAAACAGAAAAAGTCGAGTGAGAAGGGGTTTTGGCAGCGGTAAGAGCACCTGCATTGCTAGGATTGTGAGCCAAAATTTTCGCCCGCGGTCCAGAAAATGACATACAATGGTGATCCTTTCAGCTCGCCCCACGGTCCAGCTCATGGCCATGATCCGCTCACCACCATTTTTTGTTTTTATTTTTTTGTCAAGTAAGCTTTAACCTTTTTTTTGAAAAAGTTTGACCAATGATATATTAGTAGTGGATTCTACAAAACATTATTTTATTTGGTGATCCAAGTTGGTGATCCATGGAATGTAGAGAAGAAAGAAAAAATTGGCTTGTGGGATGATGTGGAGGGTGTGGACCCCCACTTGTGATCCAAACTCTTGGATCCCCAATGCGGATGCTCTAAGGATCAAAAGCTCTAATACCAATTTGATGTAGGATACTCTAAGAGCAATTCCCACACCTGGAAAATCACACAACTTTTGAAAACTCAATAATTCAATTCATTCAAGTGTGTCTTTCCCCAAAGCACGATGGGATTTATATAGGAATCAATACAGCTGAAAAAAAGAATATAAAATAAATCCAAAGATTACGATAAGATTGCGATAACTAAAAATAATCTAGAAAAATAAAAAGACTTTATCCTAAAAGAGGATCCCTAGATTACGAAATCTCCTATTCTTCCTAGAATACACATTGCCATAGAACTCCTTAGGAGATACGACATCACCTTGTGCAGCATCAATGGCTATTTGAAGCCTTTCTTTCCAACTCAATGAATGAGAGAAGCTGCATTTATATCAAGGCAGAAAATGAGAATTGTTTTGTTCAGAAATATTATCTAGTTTGTAGAAAAATCGATCATAGTACATTAGATAGAGCATTTTCACTGCCACTTCAATGCCATCCTTTAAGCAACCATAGTAAACAACCCCAAATCCACCTTTTCCCAATTCTGTCTCGAACTCTCTAGTCATATTTGTTACCCTTCCTTTTGATATTATAGCCAGCTTCTTGAATTTCAGTTTCTACTTGGACCGCTGTAGCATCAACTATTTCTTTTGCAAGAAATGACTTGATTGATCTAAACAGTAACAAGCAAGCATTATTGACGTTACGATGTAGGGTTTCATACTTTGTTTCCTTCTTCTTGTGAATACCAAAAATGAGATGGAAGTGGCTAAAAGTAGGACAAACAGAGCTGCACGTGCAACTGCTGGACCGATGAATGTTTGCTTCTTATTCTTCAATGTGCATGAGGTGCTTGAACAAAGGTCAGGAGTGCTGCTCACACTAATTTCAACAAGCAATGCAACCAAAAAACATGTTAGCTCACTCACTAGCTACTCTAAACTGAGACCAAAATTAATCTATGTATGATGATCAGAGAAATGATCAATTAAAATGTACTACAAAACAAGAGAATCACCTCAAAGACAGTGACCCGCTCTTGGATCTTTCCAACAGCTTTTCAGGAACATGACCAGTGAAGTTGTTTCCCTCAAGATTCCTGAAAATGGTTTAGTGTGAGCTGTTTTGCTTTGGCTAACACAATCATATAAACGTTCAAAATAGCTAAATGGGTCGCTTGAGCTGGGCTCAGGTTGGACCAGAACTGAGTGATAGAATATTAAGGTCAGTTTGCCAAGGCTTAATGAAAATTTGCAGGAAGGCTCCTAACTTCAGGTTCACACGAGGGAAAAATGGTAAAGATAGAAAGACAGGAAGAACTAACAAAATTAGCATAGGTAAATCTGCGAGAGAATCACGTATGTATCTGGCCATTTAGTTTATTATTTGACAAATCCCAGAAATAAAACATTGGCATATATATCAGAATACAAATGACTATATGAGTCTGTGATAGTTCTGGAATAGTAAAGCTTAGTCATTGTTTGCTGAAATATTACAAGATTGCAGAGCAGTAAGATTCAAAACTGCATACGGGAAATCTCCTGTAGTCCACTTGAACTCAAATTCCTGATGACAAAATCTCACAGATTAACATCATAATCCTAGGTAATGCCATTTAAACTGTGCCAGTAATACCTAGGGTGCTGGGGCAGTATAGGCAAGTGAGTTCCAGACTTACAGTGATATAATTCTGGGGAAACTAGAGCTGTTGTAACTGCAGTTTACACCATTCCAGGAATAAGCCTTTGGAGCACATGGATCGCATTGCCAGATCTTTGTCAGGTTTTAAGATCGAATATTTGATATCCATGATTCCAAGAACTATGTAGAATCAATTGATCCACAAAAGAATGATGAATCATTCAACACTTGCAGGTGTAATCAGTGAAAAATAACCTTACTCACAAGACTGGAAGCCCCTGACCCAGCTTAACATAAGAACAAGAGAGTTCTATTTCAATTCGAACCTAAGATGAATGACCTGTGCATAACGCTTTAACAACTCACACCCAAAACAATAATCCATTAAGCTTACCCGTTTCTATGTTGTAATGTGTGGCGATGAGACTTAAACTAATATAATTTGATTTATCTGATTGAACATCATATCGGCTCAGCCATCTGACATGATATTGGCATGACCCTGATGATCCATATCTGAAATGATGATACCAATTAAGCTGACCTGTTTGTAACATGTTATTATTAGACTTGGTCTACTGAAATGAAATTCATCTATCGGACTCAACATACATTCAACTGCAATTGACGCATATTGTACTGAATCCGAAATATGAGGGACAGAAAAATGACCGAAACCCAAAACAATCCAAACTGACTCTATTCAATCCAAACATAAACCATTTTGACCCCTCAGACCCAACTTCTATGACCCATTTTCAATACCCTCACAAACTGTTATAAGACGCAATGAATAGAGGTTACCGTCTATTACATTAGTAGACCTCTGAGAGAGCTGCTTAACACTGTAAATCTCCACTGCATTCAGGATAGGAGGAAGGGTGGATCTATTGTTGCTTTGGAACGAAACATTCAGCTGCAACCCTAAGGGGTTGGGTGCTGTAAATGGTGTCTGAAGTCAAGTATAAAGGGACATAAGGGCCGTAGAAATGCAGAATTGCAGACCATTGACAGTTATGTCGAACTCCGTGACTTGCCATTCATGAAGGCTTTGAAGCTCGGCTATATGGAGGTACATGTAGAACTCTGCATTTAGATCAGTGGCAGTGTAGCAGAAACTGATGGGTGTGTTAAATTTTAATATCAATTGGGCAATTAACAAAGAGTCATGCATATAAGCTCAAATAAGGTTCCATCCCAAAACCCATTGGCAATAGGTGGAATAACTCACAAGTTTATATACATGTTCAAGCCCTTTAATTTTATTACTAGAGGACAACACCCACTATCATATTTTTTGAATTTTATCAATGTGGGACAATACCCTCTTTCATACTCCAACAGAGTGTGCCACTAAGATTTGCTGGTGTAATTGCTGCTGTCATTACTGATGATGGCAAGTTGAATGCATCTAGATTAGAATTCACCTTTGATGTGGTGCTAATGGAGCTTCCATCGGTTAGGTACATGGGTTCCCAAACTCGTTCGTAAGTATCATCACTGCACCTAAGTTATGTTTAACCCCACAAAATTATCAGTTAGTTACAGATCACACTTTATGACAATGTCTTGGTTTCGATCCTACAGCCGCCGGTTAGCAAAGTTGACTTGTATCCAGTACTCTACCCAAACCATATGGAAGACCGAAAATAGTAAGTCGATTTTTGCCATATTCTGGAATGACCTCTGCAAAGACTGCAATTAAAGTTTCTCATTATCTGTGGTTGCATTTCTCTCTCTCTCTCTCTCTCTCTCTCTCTCTCTCTCTCTCATAAGCTTAGAGACGTGCTGATGACATAGCAAGCTATAAAGTAAACCTGAAATGTCACAACTAGCACCCATGTCCTCCTGAATGTTCCATCAATTTAATCTGACCAGATCGAAACAAACCAACCGAGACAACCTGTCTTCCAAGGCAAGTGATAAGAAGAATTCGAGTTTTGTTAGGGAAAAATTTTAATATTTATAAACCCTAAGTGCAAGGTGCATCGTTGAGTATTCGGAGTGTCGTTCGCAGGGAGTTAGGTTTTCAAGTACCATAACTAACTAAAGCGTCTCAAGTTAGGTAAAATAAAAGGAGGACAGAAAATAGAACAACAACAACAACAACAACAAACTCCTAGTGTGGGTCCCGTTTTCAGGACAGAAAATAGAACTAAACTACTAAAACAGACAAAAGACTTCAATTATGATTAAACCTGAAATAAACCAACTAATCAACTCAAGCCCTCACCTTTCCAAGTTATGCTAATATTAAGAGATGATCGGTTGCATAATTAAAGACCACCCAAGCCCTCTCTCAAGGGTCATGAGTTAGTCTAATTGTTCTAACCTCCTATTTTTATGGGATTAGCGCAATTAAACTACAAGATTGACAACCCTTGACCTAGTTAGCGACCGAAACTATTTTCAAGTTTGAATTCCAGCTATTCTTTCTACCCACACTAGACATTCAACATTGCCTCTCAACATAAGTTGAATGTCCCTAAAACACGGACAAAAACTCTTTCAAGCATTTCATCGAACACTTGGCGGGCATGAAAGCAAACTCTAAATTCTAATATAAACAAGATAGGTCAAGGCCTAAACAAGAATCAATCGACCATCTTAAGAACAAATCATAATTAAAGATCAAGGCTTTAATTCATTAACAAATATTAAAACCAAAGCAAAACAATAATCAATTGATCTAGCAAACAAACTCAAGAACATGAAATTAAAGAGAGAGAGGGAAAAGAAGAACTTTGCATTAAATCTTGAAATCGATTCATCTTTTACAAATTAACACCCCAAACAAACCTAATCTAATCCCCCTAAATGGGGTTTTTATTGACTAGACCTAAACTAAACATTCTCAAAAAGTCGCCAGAGGAGAGTCGGGGAGACCCAGAACAAAAACGCCCAAAGGGTTTAAATAGAAAATCGGGGGAGCAAGGAGCGGGGAGGCCGGCGCACGACCGTGCCATATGTCTGGCACGGTGGGGCAGCGTCCTATCGTCCCTGCTTGCCTTCTTTTTTTTGCTCTTCTGATTCGTCTTTGCTCCTTTTCGCGACGTTTTGCTTGATTGAAGATTATTACCTACAAAAGCAAACAAAACATATAAAAAACCAAAAATTATATTATTATACGAGCTAAAATTAAGTAAAAGGGGCACGTAAAATACGACAAATTATCGCATAACAAATACCTCCGCACCTATCTTTTGCACGTCCCCGACCAAAACAAAATAAAAACTAACCTACGAACCTAACTCACTGTCGTAGAAATCATGGTTGCATTTAGCGTATGCAACAAGCCATTTAAACCCCTTAGTTTCCCTAAGTGGACGAGTGAGGTTTCGTGAGAGTTTGCAGAAGATATACCCACAAAATCTTGAAAAAGAAAAATAAAAAGGAAAAGAGAAATAGAGACTTGAAAAACAGTTTGAATATACAAACAAAGCGCAAATATATACAAGGGAGAACTTTATACATATTCTAAATAAAGAAAGCACCCATGCAAAAAAGAAATTAACCTGCATATAAACAAAATATACACATTAAGACTCTATATCCCTATCGATGACATCAAAGCATCAACGTTTTAGCCCACTGTACATCAAAACTTGGAATCCATCCCAGCGCTTAGTGTGTTAGTGTATCATCATCCTAGGGCTTAGGCTTACCATAATCAAACTAAACCCCACTTGACTGACACAAACAACATTATTGGCTTATTAACACAGAAAGCAAGCCTTCCTAGTAGCAGTATTACCTCGAAGGGTGACACCCAGTAGCAGTATTGCCTCAAAAGGTGACGCCCAGTAGCGCATGCCTCAAAGAGATACTTGTTATTCCAAATTTTATTTTTACTTTTTTTCCTTTTTTTTCTTTTTTTGAAATGCAATCAAAACCAAAATAACCATGTATAAGACAAATGGGAGAGCCAATCATGAAAGACTAAGACCTTAAGATAATGATGATGGTATGAATAAGGATTGGATTACACATCGATAATTAACAATTGGGGTTAGAATTAGGGTCCAGAATGACACACTAAGGACGAAGATCTATCATGCACATCATGCTTATATTCAAGCTAATAGTCAAGGCACATGGGATTTAAACTGATCAGAATGAAACGAAACTTCGCCAAAACCACAAAGAAAAACTATACAAAAGTGAAAAATTTTCATGAAAATATCACAAAAGGATATATGACTTCCCACCCCCACATTTAAATCTCACAATGTCCTCATTGAGAGCTAAGGAGTCACTACATCCACAAAAACACACAGAAACAAAAAAAAAAAAACAAAATCACACACATATAAGACAACAAAACAAAGCACACAAAAAAGAAAACAAAGCAAAAAGGTGATATAGCCCTCAGTTGGCTCAACAACATCCCAAATTTCAGCTCAAAGTTGATCACTAACAAAAACACAATCCTAATATCCACAACTAAACAAAAAGAAAAAAAAGAAAAGAAAAGATGAGAAAAGAGAAGGGTTAGAATGATCATACCAGGTTAGGTGTTATGTGCACCTAAACTATGTCTTGCTAAGATGGTGCTGTGGATGCATGAGGAGCATCAGCCACTCCTCATCATCGCTCAGGACTCATGGCGGCGACTCTGATGCTGTCAAAGCTGTTAAGAGCTTATTAAATGCTTGATCATGCAACTTAGATGGATGCAAGTAAGAGCACCCAAACATAAATCTAGGAATGATATCAAGTGCTCTCCTAAACTTATCAAATGCCTTGGAAAAATCAGTAGAATAATCAAACGCAATAGGTATCATGATTTTTCTAGGCATGTCCTCTAGGTATAGACTATAAGGATCAAGGGAGGGTCTTACCCTCTAAAGGTACCCGAGGACTCAGGATAGTTAACCTCATTCCCCTCAAGTATCATATGAGAATCTATAAGCAACATATCACAACACTTAGGGGAAGGGAAGGGTAGTGAACATGAAGAAGAAACATGGAATGTATCAAGAGGGTTGGGGGATACATTATCAACAAGATCAGGACTAGCGAGCCCCACAACGACAACATCCACACATGAAGTCCCTGTGGGAATTTCACGAAGATCATGCACCTCAATAAAAACATCACCTGACTCAGAACAAGTATCATCCTCATCAACACTAGCGCTAATACCAAAGGTTTCACCTACCTCAAATTCCATCGACTGAGTTAAAGGGGAGGTGTATCAAGAAAAGTCATGATAAACGCAATGTTGTTCCTAAAAGTGCTAGGTGAGGATGGAGCAACAATGGTTAAAGTAGTCAAGCGAGCGTCGAGTACTTCCTCTAGTCTGGACTCCATAGGAGGGAAAGACTCAGCATCATCATAGATATTAACATCAAGTCTAGGAGAACTAAACCTAAGGACTCCCTCATTTTATTAGCAAACTCAATTTGTTGCTCATTCATTGTTTCTATCATACTGTTAAGTCTAGCAAAACCCTCATCGGAAATATAACAGGGACAAGAATTACTTTCAAGATCAAAACAATGGCAAATTTCACACACAGGATGAGCATAATCAGGGATGCAAGGTGGTGGGACGTAAGAATCAGAACAACTAGTTTTAAATTCATAAGTATCCCAAGCCAGCCAATCAAGAAAATCACATGCTTCATTAACATTTTTAGCACAAAAATCCCAATACTCTAAAAGGGCAAATGTCTCATAAATCACATCCTTATAAATTGTATTCAAAAATTCCCACTTCTCCAAGCAATAATCACAATGAGCAAGAAAAGCATGTAATCTATCATAATATCTCCAAAACAATTCATGCTCATATTGAGGAAAGTGGAAAAAAGACATTTTTTTTAAAAATAAAAACCTAGTCTCGAATACCTAAGTAACCTTCAATATTGAAAACCGCCAACTCCCCGCCAACGGTACCAAAAACTTGTTAGGGAAAATTTTTAATATTTATAAACCCCAAGTACAAAGTGCATCGTTGAGTACTCAGGGTGTCGTCTGTAGGGAGTTGAGTTTCCAAGCACCAGAACTAACTAAAGCGTTTCAAGCTAGGCAAAACAAAAGGAGAATAGAAAATAGAACTAAACTACTAAAATAGACAAAAGACTTCAATTATGATTAAACCTGAGATAAACCAACTAATCGGGTCAAACCCTCACCTTCACAAGTTATGCTAATATTCAGAGATGATTGGTTGTATCATTAAAGACCACTCAATCCCTCTCTCAGGGGTCATGGGCTAGTCAAATTGCTCTAACCTTCACAACCCTTGACCTAGCTAGTGTTTGAGACTATATTCATGTTTGAATCCTAGCTAGTCTCTCTACCCACACTAGACAATCAGCCCCACCTCTTAGCATAAGTTGAATGTCCCTAAAATACGGACGAAAACTCTTTCAAGCATTTCATCGAACACTTGGCGGGCATGAAAAACTCTAAATTCTAGTATAAACAAGGTAGGTCAAGGCCTAAACAAGAATCAATCAGCTATCTCAAGAACAAATCAAAACTAAAGATCAAGGCTTTAATTCATAAACAAACATCAAAACCAAAGCAAAACAATAATCAATTGAACTAGCAAACAAACTCAAGAACATGAAATCAAAGAGAGAGCGAAAAGAAGAACTCAGCATTAAATCTTGAAATCGATCCCTCTTCTACAAATTAACACCCCAAACTAACCTAATCTAATCCCCCTAAATAGGGTTTTTATTAGCTAAACCTAAACTAAAAACTCGCAAAAACTCGACAAAAGAGAGTCGGGGAGACCTAGAACAAAAACTCCCGAAGGGGTTTAAATAGAAAATCGGGCGAGCGAGGAGTGGGGAGGCTGACGCATGACTATGCCATGTGGCACGGCCACACCATGCCATACGTCTGGCACGGTGGCACAACGTCTTGTCGTCCCTTCTTGCCTTTTTTTTTTGCTCTTCTTGTCCGTCTTTGCTTCTTTTCGCGACATTTTGCTAGATTAAAGATTATTACCTGCAAAAGCAAACAAAACAAGTAAAAATCCTAAAAATTGTATTATTATACGAGCTAAAATTAAGTAAAAAGGGCACGTAAAATGCGACAAATTATCACCTAACAAGTTTTAATATTTATAACCCCAAGTGCAAGGCTTTACTGTTGAGTACTGGGGGTATCGTCCACTGTGAGTTGGGTTTCAAGTACTAGGATTAGCTTAAGTGTTCAATCTAGGCCAAGTGAAAGGGAAAGAAAGGAAAGCTAAACTAAGCTGACATACATAAGAAAAGAGGCTTGGAGTCATGATTTGACTAATTGATGGACTAACTAATCGAGACGAGTCCCAACCCACCCGACCTATTCAGAAAACTAAAGATATTCAGCTACACTATCAAAAATCACCCAAGCCATCTCTCAAGGGTTATGTGCTAGCCTAATTAGTCTAACCACCTATTTTCATGGGGTTGGACTAATTAGGCTATCAAATTAGCAACCCTCGGACCTAGTTAGGATTGGGGCTATTTTCATGTCCAAATCAAGGCTATACGCCTATACCCTCTCCCACATTAGCTAATTGACCTGACATCTAGGCATAAGTCAATCGCCCAAAATAAAGATGAAAACTCTCTCAAGCATTTCATTGAATACTTGGCCGGCGTGAGAGAAAACTCTAAGTTCTAAGCATAAGTTGGTTGTGGTTAGACCTAATCCTAGATTAATTAGCTATCAAGAAGATAATCACAATCGAAGCCAACCAAAATTAACAACTAATCATCAACAAAACGCAAAAACCCCAAAACAAACCTAAACTAGCAAATAACTCAACAAGCATGAACTAGGGAAATCATTCTAATCTAACATGGGCCAATACAACTAATGTACACAAAATCACAATAAAAACTAAATGTTTAGGCTACATATAATCTAAACTAACAAGGTCAAACAAAAGAAAACAAGAACAAACATGAAATAAAAAGAGAGAAAGAAAAGGGTGAACTTATGGATTGCTTGGATGAATTTGAATCTACAATGTTTGAATCCCCAAAACAACCCAATTAATCCTAATTTACCTACTTTCTTTCCTCCTAATGGGGTCTTTGAAGCTAAACCCTAACCTAAACTAGCCTAAAAATCTCCCCAAAAGAACCCCTGAAAGGTCCCCAAGAAGGGCTTTAAATAGGAATCGTGGCAGGTTGAGAAAGAGGATTCACAAGCCCGGGGGGCACCGGCTGTCTCTTGACTGATGGCCTGTCGGTTGGGCGACCGACGGCCGTCGCCAACCCCTACCCATGACTATAGGGGTGGGCGACGGCTGTCGTGCCTCCCCCCGGCTACCCATCGCCTTGCTGCTTTTTTTCTTTTATTGTTCCTCTTTTGCTCCTTTTCGCGACACTTGCTGAGTTGAACTTATTACCTACAAAAGTAAATAAAACAAGTAAAAATCCTAAAGATTATATTATTAGACAAGCTAAAATTGGGTAAAAGGGACATGTAAAATGCATCAATTTAGCACCAAACATTAAGATTTATGTATTGAACGTCATGCCCAAAATATGTTATTCACTCACAGATTGCATATGGATTCAACATCAGATATGCCTTCCAAAATTTATAAGGCATACATGCCTCATATGGTCTGGCGATGCTGTGTATGTATAATAATGATAGAGAAGATCTAGTGACCCGGACTTCCATTGATAGATTGAGTCATTCATATATCGGGCGTGGATAATCTCCTTCGAGACAACCAGTGATACGTTCTCTAGTTTAATGGTGTCCCAAAGATCAACTACTAGGTAAATATCAAATGTCGGGAGCTTATCTGGGGAGTCATAGTTTGCATACATGAAGTAAGCTCTGATTAAGTAGCTGTTGTCTCTGCCTTGAGGTGGTGTTAAGGAGCAGCAACTCTTGGAGCCCCGAGGAAAGCTTCTGACATTGTTGAGCTGCTGCTGTTGTCAGATGAATGCCTCGTAGATTAGGAGATGTCCAGGTTTATACCGGTTTCAATGTAGTTTGAATATGGGGTATAAGTTATGGTGGTTGATTTGTCTGTGTAGCTTGCATCCATGCCGCAATCAATGCCTATCATGAATTTTGTTATGATTTACGCGAAAAGATGAAAACAAGGCATTAGTTGGACTTGCACTTGCACATATGCTTATATAGCTAGTCATATACAGTTACCCTGGTCCATTTCAAGGGTGACGACACTTTTTTCAGTTATTGCAAATATGTGTCTTTAAGGCCTTTAATTTGGTACTTCACGGCAAAGAAGTAGAGGATAACAAATTCAAACATTAGATTTAGTCCATTAAGAATAAGAGCTTAAAAACAATGAGTTGTAAATTCCAATTCTAGCTAGAAATCAATCAATCTGTAGGAATTTAGTAACCCATACTACTAATAACATCAAAATCAATCCTATGTGTATATTGTCAAGGGATGATATATAAAGAACTCCAGATGTAGAAACCTTTCTGCTAAAAGAAAGGAACCGACAAAAATCTTTTGGAAACGAGCCATAATAACTTATGTGAGATCAAGCAAAACTTTATAGTCATTATGCATAAGAATTAAGCACTTTGTTCTAAGGATTGCACAAAAGGGAGGAGAAGAGAATCATGGAAAACTAACTTGACTGATCCTCCTGTGAATCTGTTAAGTACTAAAAGAGCTTAAAGGGTTATGAACGCCTTCCAAATTGTGACTGCCATCTTCTTGCTGACCGAATGTAACGTTCACAATATTATGCTATTAATTAGGCAGTTACAAATGATTAATTATGTATTAATCATGACCATTAAATTCCTATTAACTACTTATTGTCGGTTACAAGTTGTGTGCTGCTATATTAAGGCGATTTAGTGACCTAATTCCATAGGAGTAGGACCTAACAAAAACAGCAACCCTCACTCTCTCTCCCCTTATCTCACGCTAGCCTTACTATCATTCGAGTTCGGGTTTGGGGCGTGACAATTCCGGTGACTCTAGTAGTCACCATCAATCCAAGTTCAACTATTCATGGGCAATCTTCGAGCAATGAGGTCCTATGCTTCCGCACTAAGGTACGTCCTTATTTTTCAACAGTGGTATCAGAGCCAAATTGCTCGGTATTGGCCCTGATTCAATCAGTCATGATATATGCAATTTGTTCCTTTAATTTGCAAATTATGCTAATTCTAATATGTTAATAGCATGATTAAGTTTATTCTGTGAGTACCCCGAATCCCTGTGGCTCGACCTCTACCTTCGCATAAACTCTAGGTATGGCCTAAGTAGGTGAAGATAGAGAATCAACCTAGTTTCCCACACCAAACTCCACCATCACTATTGCCAATTTTGTGGGCGAGGCAGTAGCCGTGATGGCGAGGCATTTGCAGCCCACCAAACCGCAAATCTGACCGACCCTTTATCCAAATTACTTATATATTTATAAAAAAATGTAGAACGTCGCCTGAAAGACTAATACAGACCTGCCATTTCCTTTGTGCCTATAGCGGCGGTTGTCTTGATCAAGCCTTCGTAGCCTAAGCGAGATAACTCCTCATTTTCACAACAATAATAACAAAAATGAAAAAGAAAATTTTGAAAGAAGTGTAAATGAGGAGGAAAGTTCTAAAGTACCTATCAGAAAGCCGCCCGGAAGGGTGGCTCGTGTATGTCACGCGCCGCCAACGAAGGCCATCTTAAGCTTTCTTCTTCCCCCTCAGCCCCTCAACCTACCAATCTACGCATCACCGGCCAGAAAAATTCAAAATCCATCGTACTGGAGGTACATGAGGCCCACGTGCCACCATCTCATTGGCGCATTGGTCACGTAGGTCACGTCCTCGAACTCAGTTTTGGCCGATCTATGCTCTAGCGTTGTCGTATTCAACTGGAGAGGCTAGATCTGAGGTTGTGGGCCCTCGATTTGAGGCAGAGAGGCGCATATTCTTGCATCATTTGGGTATTTTGGGGTGGTTCAGCGGCCATAGTTAGTTGTCGTTGAAAGCTAAGCCAATTGGGGTAGCCATTTATGGCGCCGAGTGAAGAACGAGGAGTTTTGAGCTCCAATTTTCCCGACGTGAATGAGAGTATAAAGAGAGAGAGAAACAGTTTTTTTATAGTGAGAGAGTCTGAGGGCTCTGGAGATAGAGAGAGAAAAAGCCAAATTGGGGCTGGGGGGTTTATTTGGGTATTGTTCAAAAGTTTGTTTCGGTTTCACATATTGCTTAAACCAGATTTATGTTTTAAACTGAGGTTGTAATTTGTGGCATGTTAAGAATATTATTATTGTTACTGTATGATTTTGATTATGTTTATAAGTTAGCATGGTTCATGCAATTAGTTTATTAGTTGAATTAAGATTTTGAATTAATTTTAATTCAGAATGCATGAATTTGTTATAAAGCATTAATATGTTTAATGCCATATATAAATTTGTTTTATATATGCATCAACTTGAAATTTTCATGCTGAGTGTCTAGTGAATAATCAATTGAATTGAAGTTATATGAATTTGTTTCATATATAAAATTAGTATGTGTGATATGAATTTGTTTCATATTACTAGCTAGTAACATTATATAATATTGCATCTGAAAATTTTGAAGTTTCATATTGTGTGATATTGTACTAATATTGTGTTTTATATTATATGAATTCATTTCATGTAATCTAAAATGCAAAATGTTATTTGAATAAGTTTCGTGCCATTATTGGATACACATGGTATGCGATTATTTCATCTATCCGTTTCATGAAATTTAAGTTCGCAATATTATATGAATACTTTTATTAATGATTTATGTGTGATGTTTGAATATGTTTCAAATAATTCATAATATTGCATGAATGTGTTTTATATAGTTATGTAATTAAGCAACCCATTATAAATCTATTTCATAAATGTGTTGGTAATTATATAAATTTATTTTAGATAATTATTTGCAAGTGTTATGTGAATAATTATGATGAGTTATGTTCCATAAGTTATATTATATGTTTTATATTGTATTGTATTTAAACATGTTACATGAATATGTTTCATGTCAATAATCACTTAGTGATATTATACAAATATGTTTTATTAAATTACATAATTTGCTAGTTGTTTTAGCACTTTTCCCTTGCCCAAATTATTGATTATGTATTTGTTTCATGTATCCTGCTAATTATGTAATTTAGTAGTATTTTATGAATTCATTTCATAAAATCTAAATTTATAAAATTATGAATGTGTTTTATAATTTGCGAGTAAGATTTGAATAAGTTTCATGTTATCTATAATTATATATAAATGTGTTTTATATAATATTGTTTAGGCTTCAATGTAGTTCTTTTGTAACATGTTCAAATATGTTTTGCAATACAGATTCATTTTATTATATAAATAAGTTCTATATAATAATATGAATTTTATGGTTGACATGTCATTGATAGATTTTTAAATGACAAATTAGTAGTTATATAAATTCATTTTATGTAATGAGATAACTTCACATAAATTTGGTTTACATGATAAAGTTGAATGTCTTTGTGATATTTCTGAAATATTAATTAGTTTAACCATTATATTCTCCATTAATATTGTTTTATAGAAAAATATGATAATTAAATTATAAAA
>JACYFF010031955.1:26510771-26531619 GCA_017589665.1 Selenicereus undatus
ATAATTTAATTATTTGAAAATATACCTATTGTCTATCTTTTAAAATATATATTTTTAGTTATGGCAATTAATATATGGTTGGTAATTTATTTACCAATGAAAAGCTTGATAGCGCTGACTATGACACAAACTGTCAGAAGACTCAGTTTCTTCTGAACGAGCGTGAAGTGTTAGAACACTCATCAGGTTTTAGGTCTCCTAGAGTGGCAAAGATTAGAGTTGGGAAGCTGACCCGATATATTACCGACCTGAACCTGACACGAAGTTAAGTGGTTTTGGGTATGAAGTTTGAGCCTGTTTAATTAAATAGATTGACACGGTAAACTCATTTAATTAATTAGGTTAGGTTCAGGTTGAGAATATCGACACGAAAAAAATACCTATTTACCCCGTTTAATTAAACGAGTTAAATAGGTTTACCTGTTTACTATTTATTTACCGTTTACCATTTATTATTTACATTTTCTATGAGAATTAGACTTTGGAGAATTATGTTTTGTGGTCTCTTTTATGGACTTATTGGTTGTTGACTTGCTGGTTATGTTATTAAAAATTTCAAACAATTTGACTTTATTTGCAATTGTTTACGACTTGACTTGGACATGGTTTATAATATAAGTAGTTGGCTCTTATGTGAACTTTCTAGGCTGTAAAATTATGCTACTTGTTGTTTTACTGGAATAGACTCTCAATATGTCGAAGTAGTAAGTTAGCTTCTATTTTGGTGTACTTTTGAAAGCAGCTATGCCTTATGAGGCTAGACAATATGTAGTTTGTTTGATAAATTATCTTCGGGTTAAAATTTATGTTGTAATTAAACAGGTTTGTGGGTAAATAGGTAACCCAAACCTAACCCATTTTATCCATTCACTTAAACGAGTTAGGTTCAGATCAGCTCGTTTAAATGTTAAGCGGTTTGGGTTGAATTTTTTCAACCCATTTATTAAGCAGGTCGGGTTCAAGTTTGGGGGTTTTCAACCCGTTTAAGTTCGACACAGGCACGAACTCAACCCCCACATAACTCAGCTGTAGCAAAGATAGTACTACTAGTGAGGAGTATCAAGAAAAATTAAAATCATACCAAAAACGGTTTGAGAATGGATCGATCGCCATGCTTTACTTTGTCGTATTGCATCTATGATCTTCTAGTGAGGGAATTTAAAGTTATCCCACTATTGAGTACACGTGGAATTAGCTTAGCATCAAGTTCGTCTAGATTCATTTCCTCTTAAAGTTTTGAACCTAAGGGTAGTATTACTCAATGAAAAAAGGCTAAGGGAAATAAAGAGATGCATATAGCACATGTGCAGTGTTATAACTGTGGAAATAAGGGACCCTGCGCTCAGGATTGTTCTGAGCCGATTGAGGTACCTTCTTTCCTAGTTGCTCCTGGATAATATGTGTGCTCCCAAGCATTAGTTGCCAGTTATGATCCTTAGTGGATTGTAGATGGGAGCAACCATGCACATAGTTCAGGATCGATTGATTTTGTGAGCTTTCATCGCTACCCAGTGAGTTCACAAATTATTGTTTTAGGTAACAACGATGAAGAAGGTGTCCTTGAATTAAGGACATATCATATGAAACTCCATGAAGGGACTCCATCTCTTCTTCATGATGCTCTTTATACACCTGGGGTGCGATGTTCCCTTGTGTCTTTTGTTTATGAGATTAGTTTTCTTTAGTTTTCGTCTAAATGTCTTAGATATTGCATACAATGGCAATCTGCTTGGCCATGTCACATTGAAAGGTGTTTTCAATGTTTTGGACGAAACAAGACATCTTCGATGTTTGCCTCATTTTTGACTCTGTTTTAGGCATGCTCGACTTGACCATGAGAATCAAGGTAGAGTTAACAAACTAGCTAAGGATGGTCTTTTAAAACCAACTCACTGGGCTTAAGTTTCAAGATGTGAGTTATGTCTAGCTAGTAAAACAATATGAAATCCTTTTGTAAGGTTCTGAGGACATCGAATCCCGTAGTGTTCGTTCACTTCAGGCATTTGAATGTGAAAGCATATCCTGGAGCGATATATGATTCATGATACAAGTATCTGTACCTATTATCTCACCGTTCTTAGGTACTTGATGTGTTCATATACTTTATAGCGGTAATAGGACTCAATTGGAATGAAGTATTGGAACTTTTTGAACCAATTGAGATTGTCAAATGAATTCCAGCAATATTGATTTTTTTGAGGATGAGTTCCCAGGATTTTGGTGAAATTTAAAAAATGACCTCAATTTGAATGAGTTACAACAAGACCTTCAACCATCTCTTGGTGAGGGGGAGGATTTGAATTCTCACTAAGTCACTGAGGATGGCACACCTTCGTTATTTGATACGAATAGCGAAGGTTTGTTTGTTAAGGAGAATGCGATTTGTCCCTAATCTCCAAATGTTGAGGAAATTCAGTCTGAGAATGAGGTTTATCCTTAATTTTCCATTCTTGAACATGCAGTTAGTCCACGTGTTCAAGATCCCACCTCCAATGTATAGTGGGAGTAGTTTTCTCTCCATGCTCATGGTCCCATACTTCTTAGAGAAAGGGGGAGGGGTTCCTGGTCCCATACCTTTTAGAGAAAGGGGGAGGGATTTCTCACCTAGTCAGACAAATATTATCGGTCCCAGGACCCAAAGGAGTGGGCATGAAAGAATTCCTCATCACCATTTCTAAACTAAAGAGGAAATAATCCTATGTACTTCCTTGAAAGTTGAGGATACTGCCTCTTATTAAGAGGTGATTGATTCACCAAATCACAAAGAGTGGCTAGATGTTATAAGGGATGAGATGGACTCATTGGCAAGAAAGAAGTTTGAGAACTTGTTGATCCTTCACCCTGATATAATTCTATTGGAAACAAATGAGTTTTCGAGATAAAACATTGGGTAGATAGTTTAATCGATAAGTTCAGGCCCGATTACTCCTAGTCCTGGTTCCCCATTTGGACTTTGAGTTGTTCAAAATAGACGTAAAGATTGCTTTCCTCAATGGTGATCTTGAGGGAGAGATTTATATGGACTAACCCATTGATTTTGTATCAAATGGACAAAAGGATAAGGTGTGTTGTCTTAAAAGGTGCATATATGATCTTAAGAAATCTTCCAGATCTTGGTACTTTAGAAGCCATAACTTAGTTTGGCTCATCTATGGTCATAGAAGACCATCGTGTGTGTGTCAAAAGCTCAACATGGGGATTATATTTCTCACCCTATACGTTGATGACATACTGCTGGTTGGGAACGACTTGGAGATGATCGAAGCTACTTAAAAGTGGTTGATCTATGTCTTTGAGATGCAGAACATTGGTGAAGCTAGGTATGTCCGAGTAGTGAAAATAATTCAAAACCGTCCCAAGATGCATACATAAAATGGTATTGGAACGATTTTGGATGTATAATTCCAAACCCATGGATAATCCAGTTGAGAAGGGCCTAACCTTGGGTCTTGATCAATGCCTTAAAATAGATGGTAAAATAAAGATAATAAACAATGTCCCTAATGCTAGTGTAAGCCATGTCATTTACATGGTCTGACATTGCTTTGTGGTTAGTTTGGTAAGTCGTTAAAAGTAACCCAAGACTTACTGATTGGCAAGTCGTCAAGAGAATCAAGCGCTACCTTCATACTATAGAGACATGTCATGGTGCAGTAAGAAGTAGAACTGCACAACAATATCAACTATAGAGGTTGATTCTTGTTACCATAGAGACAAAAACCATTACCATTAGGTATATACATACTAACAAGGCGATTATGTTCCCTTGACTAAACCTATTTGTAGTGATACGTTCAAAGCTCATTTGTTAAGTCTAGGAATGCATAAGGTTTAGTGCTTGGATGTATCTTGTGATGGACATGTTCCTTTTTATAAATAAGTGACATGCTCATGATTTACTTTTGCGTGTTAGGCATATTGAAATATCACAAGTTTCTAATTGGCCAAGTCACACAGGCAATCACCCTAATGCTTGAGTAGCTTGCCAGATGAGACTGAATCATGTTGGCACTAGGTGCGGAATATTAATTACTGACATGAAAGTGTATGAGTAAAATGAATATAGTCGCCTTAGTGAGTCTAAGACGAGACTCGAGAGAGTCGAGTATGAAATAAGATTTCATACTGAAGCCTTAAAAGCTTAATCTTGAGTGTTAAGATTAACATTCAGTATGTTGATCTAGTGGCTCAGGTTAGATTTTCGGGTGAAAATCTAGACTGACAATTTGCATGGCTTAAAGAGTGACGTACCCAGCTGAGTGGGAGTTATGCTATGACACACATCTCATATTGTGTGTGCTTATAAGACGACCAATACATGGAGTGACGATTGACTTCCCTATCTCTTGTCACTATGTGACCCTATGGACGATGACCCTTTCACTTAAAGCTATGATATGAAGTCGAAGCTTGGTGATGCCACCTTAATGTGTTTCTTAAGGGCCATGATGTATATGGTTCAGCAAGAACATGTTAGGAAAGCATTTAAGTTGAGATGAAATTTCATGACTGTTTAAGGAAAAATCTATTCATTATCACCGTATCAGCCCGGACGATTATATTGAGTATATAATCATATGATATATCACATGGCATAGAGGGACTAAGTATGCCATTGGTGATGTTGAGGATGATTTGGGGTATCGTATTTCGTGAAAGTGTTATATTAGTTAGATGGTTACTTAATATCACACTATTGGTTGCTTTCTGGTCGCACGCCCCATTCCTAGTATGAGATGTGAAGAGATTAGTTGGGAGAGAAAATTGTAACTTATGGTTTATGTGATAGAGGAGGAGCTGTTGACCGAGTGTAACTGTTACATTATTATGCTATTAATTATGTAGTTACAATTTATTAATTATGTATTAATCATGCCCATTAAATCCCTATTAACTACTCATTGTTGGTTACAACTGTGTGCTGCTATATTAAGGGGTTTTAGGGACCTAATTTCGTAGGAGTATCACCTCACCCAAAATAGCAACCCTTACTCTCTCTCCCCTCCTCTTACGCTAGCTTTACCATCGTATGGGTTCGGGTTTGGGGTGTGACAATTCCGATGACTCTAGTAGCCACCATCAATCTAACTTCAACTATTCGTGGGCAATCTTCGAGCAATAAGGTCCTATTCTTCCACAATGAGGTACGCCCTTATTTTCCAACAAAAATAAGGTGCATGTTCAAACTTTGGTTTTCTGAACCTTGACTTTGCTAGAGAATTAACACTTAAATTCTACTTAAGCAAACCGTTGTAGGAAATTTTTACTTGAGAATAATTTGGAGCAACTTGCTGTAATTCACTTTCTGGTAGTTTGGAAACTAAGCAATCAATATAAAATATAAAACTCCCTTTTGATATTCTTTCTTATGGGTGAATTGCATTGACAACTTTGTGCTATATAGAGTATTATCATTGCCATAATGTGCTTGGGTTTATCTTCTGGCTTCTGAAGCAACCCCCCCCCCAAAAGGAAAAAATAAAAAAAAGGGCCTTAGGAAAGTCAATAACACCTAACATTAGATACTTTCTGAATTAACAACCCAAATTAGCTCTTAATCCCGACTAGAGCTTGAACTTGAGTAAATTGGCTTGGATTCGTTCTAAATTGGTTCATCTGCTGTAGCGTGTTAATATGTATCTAGAATTAATGGACCGATGGTGCAAAACCCATGGGGTCGTTAGAACTAGAGCCATTAACTAGCTCGGTTATTAGTAGGTTAATTTTTTCCTTAATTAAGGGGAAAATTACTGCCAAGGTATTTTTATCTGAAGTAAGGGGAAAAATACTAGATCGCTTGGCTAGTGAATTGAGGCTAGTTTATCCAAGGCTAAGACTGGCTAAGCATCTCGATTCAACCATCTAATTTCATGAGCTGAACAAGTTAAGGCCTTGAATTTAGGGATTTAGGCAAGCTTTGGTTTGGTTCTTTTTTTTAATATCAGACTCTATACATCATGTTACCTCTTAGTAGAGTCCTGTGTTTTTAATACAATTGCTACCCGTGTTTATCTGCCGCTTTCCTAATCAAAAGATAGGAGAGCAACCCTTCTCCTGAAGTTAATTACTGGGTCATTTTGTCGGGTTCCTTCGATATGGTTCTCTCAAGCATCCTAGCATACTCTACTTGTTCACCTGTGTCGGTTTAGAGTACGGCAGATCAATGGGAGGGCCTCCTATTTCGAATTTTTTCTAGCTTGGTAAGTGCAAGTAGGTATGGCAACCATAAAAGGTAAGATGGGAGAGGCTGGACTTAGATCATTTGGACATATAAGGAGGAGGAGTCTGAACATATCAATGATGACGACATGTGAAAGGATCGTGCCTCTAGAAGGTATAAGGGGCTGAGGTAGAACTCTAACGAGTTGGAACGAAGTGATTAGGTATGATTTGAAGATTGTAGGATTGACAGAGGATATGACTCAAGTTAAGAGACTATGGAGGACTACAATTAAGATTGAAGACTGCAGATAGTGTGGCACCGGCCTTCCATTGGTTCCAGGGGCATGTACAGACAGGCATGGGCTTGGATACTACTTATTATGTGTTCCCATCAATTGTTTGTACTAGTTATTTTTCTTTTTGTTCCGTTAGTTATTGTTTATTTATGGCTATTTGTGGTTCTATGCATTTCTCTTTGGTGTATTTATCCCTGAGGTTGGACTGTATTTTATATGTGCTCTGCTCTCGTTTTGTTTCAAAAGATTTTTTTTCACTCAAAATATTTTGCCGAATCTTTTTCGTGGGTTTATTGGAATCAACCATTTTGTGGAAAATGATACCTACAAGGTCAAGTTGCTTACATCTAGTTCTCCCCATACCCCACGCATGCGGGGACCCACAATGGTAGTTGTTATTGGTGGTAGTGCAAGTAGAGAGGACAATGGGTTTTAAATCTGACCCAAACCCTTTAGACTTGATCCAAATTAAAGGGTCTAGGTCAAATTAAATGGGACCACATGGGTCTTAAGTAGCTCTGGATTCTAGTGGCCTGGGTTGAGTTTGGGTCTAGGTCTTGAGACCCAGAGCTGACCTGAGACCCACTTAAAATTCATTAATATTTTAATATTTTTAAGTGTAAAAATTAACTAAACTGCAAGTTTAAGTGATCATTATCTTCTAAGCTTAGCTGTTTTGTGTTGCATTACTTCCTTACACTCGTAGTTACTGCTCTTTGTCCTCAATCCTCACTCGCTTGGTTGCATCTGTCACCCTCTGAGACCCACTCAACTCAATCTCTATCTTGTTTGAAGCAACATTGTTTTTATATCAAATATCATATCTTTTAAATACGATCTTTTGTAATCATAATATGGGAATCCATGTTAGTATGTGGAAAAAAGGTAAAAATTCCATTGCAAAAATTCTTTAATCTGAAAAATGGTTGGAATTCATCAAGGGCCCACGGACCTATTAGACCCATTCCACACCCAACGGATTTGGAACAGGTTTAGATTCTGATCCAAAAAAATTGGTAGATTTGAGTCCCATCTTTCCAGACTTACTGTCATCCCTAAGTGTGAATTAGCTTGGTTCTGAAGAACTGTCTTGAATTAGCTTGATTTCTCATCACTATTATATGTCACCCCTAAGTGTGAATTAGCTTGCTTCTGAGGAACTGTCATGAATTAGCTTGATTTCTAATCACTATTATATCCAAACCCTGTTAAACGAGATGCACATTGGTTATAGTTGTTGTCGTAATACTTGGCTTATGAATGTAAAGTAAGGCTCTGATCCAATTAGGGAGTCTGGCGATGTATATATAATATTTAAAGAGTACAAAAATCACATTATTGTCCTCTGTACACTATTACGCTCCTTCAATCTGTTGGGGAGGGACCAACTAATAGATTGTCCCTGAAAAAATCAAATAATTTAGAAGACAACCCTTTGGTAAAAATATTGGCTAACTGAAGCTTAGTAGGAATATAATGAGCAACTAGATCCCCATGAGTGACACGCTTATGTATGACATGACAGTCGATTGCTATGTGTTTGCTAGATCATGCTAAATCGGATTCACAGCTATATAGGAGGCACTGATATTGTCGAAGTAGACCTTGGTAGGTGAAGGGATAAAAAGGCCAATATCAATAAGGAGTTTGCGAATCTAAATAGTTTTAGTGACTATGTAGGTAACAACCCAATATTTAGCTTCAATAGAAGACTTGGAAACGGTGGGTTGCTTCTTGGAGCGCTAGGAAATGAGGTTTAGGCCAAAGAACACTGCATAACCAGCCGTAAAGCGACAGGAGTCCTTGCAACTACCCCAATCCACATTAGAGTAGGCCACAATAACAGATGGCATGGAAGCTGGACGAAGCTGCAAGCTGAAACTTAGAGTACCCTGCAAATATCTGAAAATACGCTTGACATTAGGGAAATGAGTAGTACATACAGGGAGCATGCATAAATTGGAAAACTACATGAACAACATAGGCAATTTCAGGTTTAGTCATAGTCAAGTATTGCAATGCACCTGCTATAAGCAAGTAACTCTCCATCTGTGAGGCTCAAGGTGGTTCTAGAAAAAGATGGGGTACGAACAGGTTTAGCAGCATGCATATGAAATTTACGGATGAGATCCTAGACATATTTGTGCTAGGTCAAAAATATGCTCTGAGAAGTTCGTACTACCTGAACACCGAAGAAATAGTGAAGATCACCCAAGTCTTTCATAACAAACTGATTAGAGAGAATAGAATGAAATTGTCAGGGACAGAAGAAGAACCACTAGTCAGAATAATATCATCAACATAAAGGAGCAGGATAAGAGTGGTAGAACCATGGTGATAAACAAACATAGAGGTGTCGGAGAAGGAACAACAGAAACCATAAGACAAAAGAAAGCTACTTAACTTATGGAGCCAAGCACGAGGAGCCTGCTTGAGGCCATAATAGCTTTCTTGAGCTTACAGACATGATAAGGTAAGCGAGGATGAACAAACCCAGGGGTTGACGCATGTAAACCTCCTCAACTAGATTACCATAAAGAAAAGCATTCTTAATATCCAGTTGTCATATAGGCCAATTAAATGTAAGAGTTAAGGAGAGAACCAAGCGAATAGTGGGAGGCTTAACAACGGGACTGAAGGCTTCATGGTAATCAATGCCAGCCTATTAGTAGTTACCAAAAGCAACCAACCTTGCCTTGTACTGTTCAATAGACCTATCAGAACGAAATTTAACTCTGTAAACCCATTTACAACCCACAAGATTCTGCCCAAATTAAGGAGGTACTACCTCCCAAGCATTATTAGCAATTAAAGCAATATATTCCTCAGTCATAGTCTCTTGCCAGTTAGGATCAGGAGAAGCTTGTTTAAAGGACGTGAGTTCAAGACCAACAACTGTAGTATCAAGAGACAAAATCAGCTTGGGCTTTTGGATGCCATTCTTGGCCTCGAGTAATCATGTGGTGAGTGTTGGTGGGGGGGGGGGAGGGATAGTGGGCTGGTGGCTGGGTAAGGCGACGGTCTCGGCCAAGGAAGAAGAAGGGGAGCTTTGAACATGGGCCGTGGTGCTGGGTAGGGATGAATAGGCCGGGTTCAGTGATGATGTAGGAGATGGAGGGAAGAGAGTGGTATGCGCTTGTTGGGCCAAGAAGGACAGGACCATGGGAGTAGGCAGGCTGGGTGATGACACATAAGGCGGGCCGGGCGATGGAGAAGAAGCGGACACAGAAGGCGACATTTTGTGGGCTTGCAGGGAGGAGAAGACGAACTGGGCTGGAGAGATGAGGGATGAGGATGGACTGTGAGGTAAAAGGTTGAGAGAAGAAACCAGAGATGGCGGCAACAAAGAGGATGCGCTTGGAAAAGCAAGCATAGGAGTAGTTCTAGATAGCTCAAGAAGACAATCAGGTAGACCTGGAAAAAATTGACCCAACCCGAAAACCCGACCTGAACCCGCCCGAAAATTTGGGGTTTTGAACATGATTTTCTCGACCCGAACTCGAAATAAACTGAACCTGAAAAACCCGTAAATTTTTGGGTCAAACCCGACTCGAACCTGAACCCGCCCGCTTGACCCGAATATTATATACTTACTTTTTATTTTCTTTAATTTTTCCTCCTAACAATAATAGTTTTCATTATAACGAATCGTTTAGAAAGACGTTATATAATTACCACATCCCTTCACAAATTAGACAATGGTTTCCATTTTTTTCTATAAAACGTCATATACAACTTATAAATGGTACAATTTTTGAAAATGGTCATGCAACAACTCTAATATTGAGAAAAACAATTTAGAATTAGATAAGTATTGAAAATGTGCGAGTCATACCATTATATTCTTTGTAAAATGAATACGTCTTATCGCATTTTAAATAAGATTATTCTATAATAATCTAAAATTTTGATTTTATAATTAATAGATAATTATAATATATTGCGTGTATATAATATTCTTTCGTTTGTATTCCTTCTAATTGGTCTCAAATCTAATGCAATGTTGGGCAATGGACCAACTTGTGTTTGTGTTAGGATCGACATACTAATAAAGCATGGCTGATTAGGTAATGCTAGCTTAATTAACGAAACATCAAATTATTAAACGAGCTATTAAAGGGTCGAACCGCTCAAACTCGTTAACATGCTTTAGATGGGCCGACCCATGAATGACCTGACCAATTATTAATATCTTAATTACAGGTCAACCCATCCAAACGTGACTCATTGTCCACCAGCACATGAATTTCACGTATCATGTTAAAAAGTTTGGATATTTTTGATATTCTTTGAAAAAATTACGATTACAATGCTTGTTCATTAAATGCAGATAATTTTAAGTAATAAATATGCCGAATTTTTTATTTTGACAAAAAAACAAATAATTCATTAAAAGGGCGCTTCAAGCCTGTTGGGTTGATCTAAAACCTGTAAAACCGAAATACGATCGCCCGTATTTTACCCGAACCCGAATAACACCCGACCTGTATTTTACCCAAACCCGTATACACCCGACCCGTATTTGACCCGCCCGCCTGAATTGACAGGTCTACAATCAGGTGAGGGATGAGCGGATTGGAAAACGGTGGAGTGAGGAAATTTTGAAAATTCCGAATAAGGAAATTGATCTTCATGAAATATGACATGTTGAATTACAAAGGGCCGACCCGTGAGAGGATCAAAACATTTGTAGCCTTGATAATGGGGGGCATAACTAAGAAAAATACAACAACTGGACCGTGGGACTAATTTATTCGCAGCAGTTGCGGAAAAATTCGGGCAACAAGCACAACAAAAGGTTTTGAAAAAATTATAATCGGAAAATTTTGAAATAATTTCTCAAAAGGAGATTGGGCATGAAGATTAGGCGTAGGAAATGACAAAAACAGGGGTTTGAATAGCATCAACCCAAAATGTGGCTAGCATGTTCACCTCAATAAGAAAAGCTCGAGCAATTTCATTGAGGTGTCGATGCTTGCATTCAGCCACAATATTTTGTGATTGAGTTTTAGGGCAAGATTTTCGAAAATAGATACCTTACTTGGAAAAATGAGCCCCAAGGGTTGTATTATGAAACTCACGCCCACCATCATTTGTAATATTTTAATTTTGCAATCAAAGAGATTTCCCACCAAGTTCTGAAAAGCGTAGAAAGTTGGGAAAAAATCATATTTGCATTTAGTGGATAAACCCAAGTATAACGTAAATATCCACAAAACAAACAAAATACAGATAGCCAAGGTTAGAAAGAATAGAAGATTGCCATAAATCACAATGAATTAATTCCAAAGGTTTGCAACATCGATGTTCAACTAACTGAAACGGTAAACGATGAGATTTTGCAAGTCACGAATTACATGAATCATGAAATTTATTTGGAAATGAAACTAAGTTACGAGTTCTAAGAAAAGACAAAATCCCAACTCCAGAATGTCCAAGCCGACGATGCCAGGTGGTTGCACGATCAATAAGAGCAGCAAAAGCTGAGGGGGAAGAAAAGGGAACAGCTAGGGGGTATATGTTGCTAGTGGAAGAGGCATGCGGCAACACTTCACCCGAGATTTTTTCCTTGACACAAATAGAAGATGCGTCAAATACAACAATGCAATTGTTATGTTGACAGAGTTGTTTGACAGACAACAAATTGTGTTTTATTGTTGGAACATGCAAAACATTATTCAGGACAAGAGGATTAGTAACTGTAGGAATATTCATGCAACCAACGTGTTTAATTGGGAGAAGAGAACCAACCCCAACCCCAACATTATCAGTGCCGGTGGAAAGAGATTTAGAGAGGAAATTACCTTCTGTAGGAGTCATATGTGAAGCAGCAGCCGAATAAGGATATCAAACTGATTCGTTGGCAGCAACCGCACTGAAAGTGGCAAACGTAGGGACGGAATGAGATTGGCAAGGGGTATAGCGTTTGGGGCAACCGACAACAGTATGCCCGAGAGTAAAGCAAATATGGAAAATAGCGTTAGGGTGAGAACCTAAGACCCCTTCAGAGGAATTGTTACCTATAGAAACACTGTTTGTACGAGAAGGAGATGAGCATTGAATACTAGGCCATGAAAAAACAGTATTACCAAACACAATTCCTGTAGGCACACCGCTGCGGCTAGATTGATGCTAATGTTGATGAGAGTTATGATTGTCGCCCTGTTGCTGCTTATTACCTTTTCGTTTGTTGCGCCCCTTGTTTTTATTACCCCCAGAGCCACTGCCATGAGGAGTAGTAGAAGACGAGGAAACTTTCCCAAAATCAGCCAAGGAAACAGTAGTCGCGAGTGCAGTATGATGAACATTAGAAAGTTCCTTAGTCTTTAAAAACTGAAGACGCTGCTCATAATGAATGAGTTTGGATTGAAGATCATCAAACGTGAGTAAATTTGTGCCGTAGGATGGAGTGGTCACCAAATTGTGATAATCTTCATCTAAACCATTCAAAGTGAGCTGAACGAGATCAATATCCGAAACAGGAGTCCGAATGGAAGCAAGGGAATTAGCAATATGCTAAATACCTTGCTTTGGACAATGTCGATAAAGTACGTCTAAGATCCATCGCAGACTAGCAGTGTTAAATCAGCGAGCCAAACATTACAAAATTTGTTTAGAATGGATCAAATCATGAACTTTAGTCAATAATTCAGGTGAAATCGCAGCAAACAACTAGGAATGAATAAGTTGATCCAAACGCAACCAAGCCGAGTAGCAAGGATTAGGGTGTTGTATGCCATTATAGTCAATAATAAAGGAAGTAGGAGTATTGACCGTACCATCAATGGAACCGTTTAACTGTTGAGTCACAATAAAAGCAATAAATTGAGTTCGCCATGACAAAAAGTGTTCAACGGTTGTGAGAACGATGGTGACGAAATTCTTAATGTTGATAGAGAAAATACGTGAGTGTATAGGAGGCAATTGAGAGCCAAGAGTCAGCCACGGTGATTGATCAACCAAGGGAGGTGGAGCAGCCAGAGGGATAGAGAAAGATAGCGGCGGTAAAGTGGCCTCGAAACACCTCGCAGCAGTACCAGGAACGACGGAAGAGAAAGGCATCGTTGGAGTAGTCGCCGAGGACCATGGAAAAGGAGAAGACCCCGTGATGTAGGGGGCTGTGATGCTAGAAAAGGGCCTGAATCAGCTACTGGAGACGCCGGTAGGAGGGAGACAGAGCCCAGGTACGACAGCTTGACTGGGGGGAGGAAAGGATGCAGAAGGAGGCACTGAAATAGAGGCCGAGGCGGGGTCACAGGCTGACGACATCACCAAGGAGGCAGAGACGTTAGCAAGCGAAAGAGGAGTGACCGGAGAAGGAACGTCGGTGGCCATGGTGGTGGTGCAACAGCGGCAGTGCGAGGTCGGTGGTTGCACACAAGAGGTAGGGATTTGATGAGGGAGAGGAGCTCGCGATTCCTTGGAGAAAAAGAAACCGAAAAATTAGGTCAAGAATCGTGGCTTTGATACCAAGTGAATGTAAAGTAAGGCTCTAATCCAATTTGAGAGCCTGACGATGTATATATAATATTCAGGAAGTACAAAACTTATATTGTTATCCTCTGTGTATTATGGCCTAATGGCCATTATAAGTTTCTTCATATGAAGAATAAAGTGGAGGATTCATTCATGCTCATGCAACTGAGTTTTCTTTGCTACATCTTAGTATAATTTGATATATGAAAACTAAAGTCACTACTAAAAAAGTTCACATTAACGACGGAACTCAGCGACGGAAAATATTAACGACAAATTTGGCGACGGAAATGACGACGGATAAATGGCTTCACCAAAAAGTCAGATTTGACGACAGACATGGTAACGGAAATTCAAATCCGTCGCCTAAATTGGCGTGTGGCGACGGAAATTCTGTCGCCAAAAACATTTAATTATTTTTTTAAAACCTGGCGACCGAATATCCGTCGCCTAAAATTTTTTTTTTTAAAAAAAAAGAAAAATATAATTTTTTTTAGAAAGGTGGCGACGGAAATTCCGTCGCCACTTAAAAAAATTCAAATGGGCGACGGAAATTCCGTCGCCAGGTCGTTTAAATGAAACCAGATCTGGTTTCATTTCGCTGCAACTCGAGTCGAGGAGAGAGAGAGAGCAAAACACCGAGCGAACGCCGTGAGCAGCGCCAGCGCCACTCCCCCCGCCATGCCCAGCCGCCGCCGCCGGCCGTCCGTCGCTTCTGCTGCCGCCACTTCCCCGCCCCTTGCCGCCGGCCACCCCCTACCGCCGGTTTTTTGAAGCTAATTGAGGTATTTTTCTCACCTAAACAACTTGAAATTTCTACAAATTTTTGTATGACATTGTTAGAATTTTGTAGTTAGTTCATATTTATGTTGAAATGTGGTGTTTGTGTGAGATTATTTGTCTAATTTGGTTCAAGATTGAGGTAAATGCGATTTAGAGTTTAGGTTTGGTAGTTTGAAGTTAAAGTTTGATATGTTGGTGGAATGAAATAGTTTTATTGATAATGTTGTTGAAATGTGCAATTTGTGTGAGGTTATTGGTCTAATTCGTTACAAGAATTTGTTAAATGCGATTTAGGGTTGAACTTTGGTAGTTTGAAGTTGAAATTTCGTATATTGGTGGAATGAAATGTTTTAATTGATAATGTTGTTGAAATTTGGTTGAAGAATTTGATAAATGCAATTTAGGGTTTAGGTTTGGTGATGTGAACTTGAAAGTTGATATGTTGGTGGATTGAGATGCTTTAGTTTATTATTTTGTTCAAATGCGATGTTTGTATGAAGTTGTAACTCATATTAGTTTTGTGATGTTCGTGAGAATGTAAGTGTATTTATCACGTAGTTGTAATGATTTTTTTTGGGTGCATGTGAAAATTTTGAAGTAAGCAAAAAAAAAAATAATTGCGTAATTTACGTAGTTATTATAATTGAGTTTTAAATTAATCCTTATCAAATACCTTATGTGGTTATTGTTATTTGAGCAGAATATGAATGGTCCTCCACATCGTAGGTGGATGTATAATAGATTACTGCATGATCGTAGTGGTTATACGCAAGAATTTCTGGATGGAGTAAACGAATTCGATCAATTTGCACGTACACAGACAGAGTTTTTGAATGGGGGAAAGTATAGATGTCCTTGTGCGAAATGCAGAAATAGGGTGTACTTGACACCTGATGAGGTCAAGATGCACCTTATGTATAAGGGTTTTGTGCAAGGGTATTGGTTTTGGATAAGTCATGGGGAAATAGAACCTCAGGAATATGGTTGTGGGTATCAAAATAGTGAAATTCCCGAAGTTGGAGGTTCAAGTCATGTTAATAATGACTATTCTGAATCCTACATAGATCGGATGGAGGACATGGTTGATGATGTTATAATAGCAAATCAAAATGTAAGGGAAGAGGGGTCAAGCACTTGCCGAGAACCATTTTATAATATGGTTCAAGCAGCTCAACAACCCTTATATGATGGTTGCTCCACCCACAGTGAGCTATCTGCGGCGGTGAGGCTGTTGAGTATTAAATCTGATTATAGTATGCCTCAAAACTGTTTTAATGAAGTTGTTCAATTAATGAAAGAGATGTGTCCTCCTAACAACCGCGTGCCTAACAACTACGGGCAAACGAAGAAGGTTGTTAAAGATCTCGGCAACGATGTGGTCCAAATTGATTGTTGCCGAAAAGGTTGCATGCTATTTTATAAGGAGGACGCAAACTTGGATGTGTGCAAGTTTTGTGGGCATTCAAGATGGAAGAGGCAAAGGTCACATCAAAGGAATCAGAATCCATTGCCATACGCAAGGATGCATTACTTGCCGTTAAAACCTCGACTGCAGAGGTTGTACGCATCAAGAAGTACTGCAGAGCACATGAGATGACATTATGAACATCGACATGAGGACGGTGTTTTATGTCATCCATCAGATGGAGCAGCATGGAAACATTTCGATTCCAAATACCCTCAATTTGCTGCAGAGCCTCGGAATGTGAGGCTTGGCTTATGTGCTGATGGATTTAATCCCTACACATTGTCTTCAAGATCATACTCCATTTGGCCGGTGGTCGTTACACCATATAACCTTCCCCCTAAAATGTGTATGACCACACCGTTTATGTTCTTGACTTGTGTAATCTCCGGGCCTAAAAATCCCAAGAACAACATAGATGTATATTTACAACCTCTTGTCGATGAGTTGAAAGAGTTGTGGGATGTTGGAGTTGAGACTTACGATATTTCTACGGGGCGTACATTTCAGATGAAGGCTGCACTTATGTGGACGATTAATGATTTTCCCGCATACGGAATGTTATCTGGGTGGAGTACTAATGGCCAATTGGCATGCCCCGTATGTATGAAACAACAAAAGGCTTTGAGATTGCGAAATGGAGGTAAATTCTCATGGTTTGACTGTCATCGGTGTTTTTTGCCAAGGAATCATGCATTCAGAAGAAATAGAACTGCATTTAGGAAAGGGAGAACTGTTACAGGGGGTCCTCCTCGTCGATTGACCGGGGAAGAACTGTATGTGGAGGTGGAAGATTACCCAATGGTAACCACAAATGGTGACTTTGTCATACCAGGATTTAAGGAGAATGAGCACAACTGGACGAAAAAGAGCATATTATGGGAGTTGCCTTATTGGCAACACCAACTGCTCCGCCATAATTTGGATGTGATGCACATTGAGAAGAACTTCTTCGAAAACATTATCAACACTGTGATGGATGTTAATGGGAAAACAAAGGACAATGCCAAATCAAGAATGGATGTTGCCGAAATATGTGATCGGCCGGAATTACATTTACATTCAGGCCTAAGTGGTAGGCCGGTCAAACCAAAAGCGAAGTTCGTACTTCCTGTGGATAAACGAAGAGAGTTGTGTGAATGGGTGAAAGAGCTTCAAATGCCTGATGGATATTGTTCTAATTTGAGAAATATCGTGGACCCTAATGAGGCTAAATTCAACAACATGAAAAGTCATGACTGTCATGTATTCATGGAGACTCTTTTACCAATTGCATTTGGTGCGCTCCCAGATGATGTGTTGAAACCTCTTATTGAGATAAGTCAGTTCTTCAAGAACTTATGCTCAACAACATTGCGGGAAGATATGCTTGAGGAACTGCATCGCAACATTGTCATCACTTTGTGTAAGTTGGAGACCATTTTCCTTCCTGGCTTTTTCAATGTCATGGAGCACCTGCCAGTGCATTTGGCAGAAGAGGCTCAACTAGGTGGTCCAGTACAATACAAATGGATGTATCCATTTGAGAGGTAAATTATACTGTAATTGATGAAAACCTTCTATGAATTCTTATATGTGGAATCACTTAAAAGTGATTGCAATTGTGAATTTGGTAGGTTCTTTGGCCGATTGAAGAGAAAGATAAAGCAGTAGGCATGTCCTGAAGGTTCAATCACAGAAGCATACCTAGAGGCGGAGAGGACATTCTTCGCCTCGTATTACTTTGGCTCTAATGTGCCCTCCATGCGTAGTAGGCACAGGAGAAATGAAGATGACGATGAACATATAAATCATTTTCCAATTCTATCTGTGTTTGAACCGCAAGGGACCACTATTGGTAGTGAAAGATCAAGGTATCTCACGGATGCCGAGTATGTTGCTGCTCATCTTCACGTGCTGTTAAATTATGATGAAGTGAAACCTTATATAGGGTGAGTTGTATTTTCACATCGAATTCAGTTTATCATTCATAACGCAAGTATGTTAATACGCTTCGTAAAATGTGATAGTATTTTCACGGACCAAGTGAGAACCGCACGTCCCATTGTCAGCGACGCAGATGTCGACACCATCATCGAAACTCATTTCGCAGATTGGTTTAGTGAGAATGTAAGTATTCGAACTCATTTATTTACAATTTGAACATAACAATTAATTAGGTGCAGTGTATTAATTAAAACCACTTGTTATGTCACCGTAGGTGCATTATATTCAATTGTTCGAGACCGACAAATATTGCTACATGAGTCAATTGGCTGTGAAGCCAAAACAGTGTGTGTCGACGTGGACGGCGTATAGAGTAAATGGATTCAAATTCCACACAGAAGCTCGTAACGTCGGGAAGAGAACATATAATTGTGGGTGGCACTGGGGAAGGCGATATTGAGAATGATTATTATGGTGTACTGGAGGATATTGTCCAAATTGAGTACGTAGGCGAACCACTTAAACGATGTGTGCTCTTCAGTTGTCAGTGGTTCGACCCCACATTGAATCGTGGGACACGATCTCATAAACTAAGCAACCTTATTGAGGTCCACCGTACAAGAAGATACCGAAAGTACGACCCATTTATCTTCCCAAACACCGCATCACAAGTATACTTTATGCCACATGCAGATCGCTTAAGGGATAGGGCGAATTGGCTTATTGTCATACCAATCAAACGAAGGGCAAGAGTGGATCAGCAATACACTCAACCATCTGCGTACCAACAAACGGACATGACGACTATCGTCGAACCTGCGAATGATGCCATCCCTGCGTCATTAGTGGATGAAAGTGCACCACCGGAAGAGGTTAACGATGAAATAGGGTTTTCATTTGTTCAGGGAAATGACGAGATAGATGAGGTACAAAATGATGAGGATGAAGAAGAGGGGGAGTGGGATGACGGTAATGAAACAGATAAAGTTGAAGAAAATTTGCATTTGAATTATGATGATGACGATGACGATGACGATGCGGATGATTGAGTGGTTACGAATTCTTATGTGTTTGAGTAGTTCGCATGTCAAACAATTGTTTGGGACTTTACTTATGTTGTATGAATGAGTTTTGCAAAATTTGTGTCACCTACATACCGATTATGATGTATGATGTCAAACGATTTACATGTACAATCATTATATATTTGCACTTGGCGTTGTTGTCACATATTTCAGGTATGGATTCAAGTTCTCGTCGAGCAAAGTCCTCCCCTCGAGGTAGAGGACGAGGGCGTCGGAGCTCTGCCGTGGATCCGACCGCAATGGACATTAATCTATCTTCCCCCTAGGTACCTCATACACCAGTTCAGCCAGGAGTGACAATGGCTGCTTACATACCAGGCATTTCAGGACCCCTGCCTCCCCCATTTGGGGCTTTCCATCAACAGACCTTATACATTCCCAACCAAAGCACGATGTACGGCCAATTTGCGTACAACATTCCTCTAAAACCCCATGTTATTCACAATGTGCACCCCACTCCCCACTCCCCAACGCACTCACCCTAACACAAAGCAGTCCCAAGAGAACATTGGAAGTGGTGAAAGTGAAGCACAATCCAGTCATGGGAGCACTCGAGCAAAGATTTGGATTGAGCCAGATGGTAACGGGTAAGTCTTCATTTGTTATATCTTACGAAGTACTACATGAATTTTGCATAACAAGTAATGAATTTTATGTGTAATGTTCAATTAGGTTTCTCCCCAATGATGGTGTTGTTGGTAGGATTTCGCTCATATTTCAAAGCAAGTTTGACGGAGCTTGGCCTACTTGGAGCAAAGTGCCAAAACCAGTACGAGATTTGTGGTTCGGGGAGTTCAAGGTAACTACAGTGACTTCGTATTAACAATTTCTGTCAACGTGCTATATTAGTATTGCATTGTTTGATGTGTTCTTTGTTTTCATAATTGTAGAAGTGGTTTACTTGGGGTCCGATCCATGAGGATCGTATGAGAAGGAATTTTGAAAACCGAGGCAACGCATGCTTGAGAGACTTCTTCGGCAAAGCAAGGAAGCATAACAAGAAGCCTGTTTGGCTCGGTGATGCTCAATGGGAGGGACTCCAACAGCACTGGGCGAATGAACATTACAAGAAATTGCGTGAGACAGCCCAGAAGAACCAACTGGGGACTCCAGAAAGTGGTGGCCCATCTCTCCACACCTGTGGCTCGATCCCCATGCATGAGCATAGACGGCGTCTGGTAAATGAATTAATGTTTGCTATGTATTCGTTAAAGTTTAATACTGTATTTTGTATTGTACTTGACATCATTCTTTCTGGCACGTACATAGAGGGAACAACTTGGGACGAAGCCCACCATTGTCGAATTGTTCAGTCGCACTCACAAACTCCAAGGTAAAGAAGATGCCCCCTGGGTTGACAAGAAATCACAACAAACATATGTAAGCAACTAGCTATTCTCAATCTTCATTGGTAGTTCAACATGAACTCGTATACTTCATTTTAAGTTATTGTACTATGCATGATTTTGTGCGCATGTTGCGGTATTGTAGGAAACTTTTGAACGCGATTTTCAAAATGTTATCAATTCTCAAGGGAGCGGGGATGGATCTTCTGAAGATCCAAACCAGCCATTTCCCAACCCAAATGAGTTGTGGGTGAAGGCGTTCAAGAACAAGAAGGGTCGGATTTACGGCATTGGTGACGAGGCTGTCAA
>JACYFF010031955.1:26536619-26638779 GCA_017589665.1 Selenicereus undatus
GATTGTATTCTCTCTTTTACACACATTGTTGAATAACAGAATATACAACTCTCTCATTGTCTCTCTCTCTCTCTCTTTCTCTCAAACACTCGCATGGCATTCTACCATTGATAACAAAAAGAATGTTTGTACTTTTCTCATTCCAACAGGAAGCCTCATTAACCACATCCCTAATTTCCACATGTTATTGTTTAAATTTGTTTTTCTATCACTATTTTCGAGATTTTAATATGGACTCATGCATGGATACAATATGAATATCATTGTCATCTATTTAGGCTTGCTTTAAGGATTGAGAAATCCATGTATACATTCGATTAGTTGGATTTTATTTGTTGTGGGCAGGTAATTTTAACGTTTACAAAGATCATGGATTGCAATTCAATCTCAAACAGGTGTAATTTACCCTTAATTTATGATATGGTAGTGTTCATACTGTGGGGTTTAATAACTTGAAAGTCTCTGGTGAGGAATACTGAGGATGGACTTACATAACTTGTTATTCTTTGGCCAAGTCTTGACCTTGATAAGGATTTGTATGAAACCAATATTTAAGCGACCTATAGTGGAACCCTAACATGTATAGGAGAAAATGTTGGATTTAAGTTTCAATTATTGAAGACTTCAACAATTATTACAGGATCTCCATTTGGTTTGTGAAAACGGACAAATCAAAATTCAAAAGCGGAATTGAAAATTTATGCTTGGAAACAAAAATTTGTTCGTGCATTTCCACTCCCATGTCTTGTACATGAGAGTTGGAGTTAGGAATAAACTGAAAATTGATAAATGCATCGTAAATATAAACATATGATTTTTTCATAAATGACAATTTAATATTTTTACCCTTATTCCCAATTACATGTCGGACCTTAGCTATCATTCTTTCCCTGGAAGGCTCACACTAATTTTGTGTGAATCTTGACCTTCTATTCTCCATCTCAATATTAAGTTATTCCCATTTTTGTATCTCAAATATGAAAATTTTATAAACTTACTTTGCATTCCCAATCCGATATGTATATATATATTACAACCTACCAAAATGCGAAGTAATCTTGAGTGTGAATTATGTTTCTCACCATATTTGGGTGTGGAGAATAAGGTGATATTTAAATATAATTACACTATTAGTAATTCTCCAAAGGTCATGTTATTTTAATAGATCGCTTTTGAACTACGACATTTATGGTTCATTTTAATTTGATCTCAAAAATAAGCAATTTGATGAGCCACATACAACAGAAAGTCAAGCAAAGACAAGAAGGGAACCTCAACTAATATCTCCTATTGACGTGTACAAGGCTGTAACTAACTAGCCATGCTGACACGTATAAGGTTCTTACTAACTAGCTAGATATTTAGCTATATGAGGCAATTCCTTAGATGCTAACAATTTTCTTCATTCTCTCTCATTTTGTAATTCTTTAGTTCAACAATTATACAAAATGTCTTTAATGGCTTCCTCTCTTCTCTCTCGTTTTCTTGCTTAAGCTTGATAATCAACATGGTATCATTGCTGAATCATCTCTTTCGGTTCAATTCCTTTACTCTAGAGGTGATATTTCTATGTAAATCTTTCTAGAATCATCTCTTCGATTTTTATGGTGAAACTGCGATTTTTTGATTGAATTCTTGATCGAAATATGGTTGAGAATGATATTCATAATCCCTCTCACGTTTCGTTTTTACATCCTTTTGATAATCCGAACAACATACTATTTAGTGAATTGATGAATGGTGATAACTATGCGCATTGGAAAAAGGCAATGGAAGTAGCTCTAATCATGAAGAACAAGTTAGGATTTGTACTTAGGACTGTGACAAAATGTAATACGCTGAGTGTGGCTTAAATGTATTTGAAATGGCCACTCATATCACCAAAAGTGCACCCTTTTTTTCGGGAAGCCAATTTTTAAGAACTCCACAGTTAAGCGTGCTTGTTGAGGAGCAATCTTGGGGATATGTGACCTCCTGGGAAGTTTCTAAGGCAGCGTGTGAGCGAGGACAAAACATGCTAGAAAGACTCATGATGATTTATGGGGTCAGTTGACAATGCTTAAAGTCGTTCTTGGTAACTGTCCCGACCAATGATGGGGCTGGGGCATTGCAGATGGTATAAGAGCCGACCCACGACCATGAGCTGTCCTAGTTTTGGGGGCGGGGCGGGGGAGATCTGAGCAGTCACCTAGTGGGGCAGAGATACTAGGTATGGACCGCCGGTCAAGAGGACACGTAAGTCTTTTAGGTTGTGAGGTACAACAAGGACGTTGTACGCTTAGTGAAGGTGATTGTAACACCCCGAGTGTGACTTAAATGGATTTGAAATGACTACTAATATCACCAAAGGTGCACCTTTCTTTTCGGGAAGCCACCTCTTAAGAACTCCACAGTTAAGCGTGCTTCTGGGGAGCAATCTTGGGATGGGTGGTCTCCTGGAAAGTTTCCCAAGCAGCGTGCAAGTGAGGACGAAATATACCGGAAAGACTTGTGGTGATTTGTGGGGCCAGTCGACGATCCTTAAAACTGTTCCTGATAATTTTCGTGACCCATGAAGGGGCCGGGGTGTTACACAAAACCTCCAATCACATCGCCTTTGTTTGCTCAATGGGATAGATGTGATAAGATGGTGAATTCTTGGTTAATCAATGTCGTTTTTAAAGATATTGACATGAGTATCTTGTTTTTTGCAATTGCAAGAGATGTATGGATTCAACTTGAAAGAAGATTTGGTGAGCCTAATGGCACTAAAATCTTTAGAATTGCAAGAGACTTATGTTTGGTGTCTTAGAACAATCTTTCTATAGCAGACTATTTCACCCAGATCAAGAAGATGTGGGATTATTACAATGGATTAATCACCATTCACATTGTAGTCATGTTTTAGAATGTGCAAGTTGGTTGAGAATAACAACTTATGCAATTTTTGGTTGGACTTAATGAGGATTACAAGATTGCAAGGGGTAGCATTCTAATGATGAAACCCTTGCCTAACATTTATCAGGTTTACATTATGATTTTACAAGAGGAAAAGCAAAGAGCCCTTAATGATATGTCACAGATTTCTAACACATCAATAGCTTTTAACACCATCTATCATAAGGATGTACCTCTTGTGCCTGAACATACTACTCTAGCTACGTAACAAAGATTATATAATCTCAGTTCCAACTATTCTCAACAAAAGACTGGATATAATCCTAGGCACAATTCTGGTAACACAAGCTACAATCCCAATTCTAATTACAAGGCTACACAGAGAATAGGAAACCCAGAAAGAAAGCAATTGTTCAGTGAATTTTCCAAGATGACAGGACATACTGTTCAGAAGTGCTACAAGATACATGGTTGTCCACTAGGCCATAGAGTTTACAAGTGAAGAAAGATGGTTCTAGGTGCTACATACAAAGTCAAATGCTTGTAATACACGCTACAATTCTGTCTCACTACCAGAACAATATTCTTATTCAACTCAAGATCCATACTTCTATTGGTGCAACACCTACTTTCACTCAAGAACAATACACGCAGCTTTTAAAAGTACTCAGCAAGCATTCTGCAGAACAAGAAAAGAACAATACTAAGAACATAAGTGCTTATGATTCTTGGTAGTTAAAAGGTTTTCCTTCTTTACTACAATTGAGAATGACTCATGGACTATTGAGAATAGAGCAAGTGATCACATTAAACGTAATTTTTCAATATTACAAAATGTGAGATCTATACAACAGTCATTCTACATCACTATGCCCAATGGAAGACAAGCTGCAACCAAACATGTGGGATCAATAGTTTTCAACTCTACTTTAGAATTAAGGGATGTCTTACACATGCCAAATTTTCAATTCACTTTGCTATCAATAAGTAAATTGGCCAAACAATATTTAGTTAATGTTGTGCTTACACCTAATTTATGCTTGCTTCAGGGCCACACTATGTAGAGGGCAGTGGTCCTTGGTAAGCAAAACCAGGGGCTATATTATATGAGGAAAGGTTTCTAGATAGATACGTTCAAAGAAGACTGTGTGAAGTTTAATTTTTAGCAGAATAAAAAGGCATTGGATGTTGTCACAACATGCTTTTCTCTTTCTGAACGTTGGCATATCCGTTTAAGTCATTTGGCTTTTGATCAGCTGAAGTATATAGGCATATCTGAATGTAATAATTCTAGACTTCATGGAGTATGTCAAATATGCCTTATGGCAAAAATGCACAGAAACTCCTTTTCTATAAGTAATACAAGAGCTACATCTTGTTTTGAGCTTTTGTACATTGATATTTGGGTTCTTTACCCCTACAATACATACATTAGGTCACAATACTTTCTTACAAGGTGATGACCACTATAGAGCAACATGGGTACATTCGATGTGGCATAAAAGCAATGCCTTTCCTCAACTAAAGTCTTCTGTCATTTTTGTTGAAAAGCAGTTTGGGGCTAATGTCAAGATTATAAGGTCTGATAATGGAATAGAATTCAGACCCTTCAGCCTTAGAGTTTTATAACACCAAGGATATTCTTCATCAGCCATCTTGTGTAGATACTCCCCAACAAAATGGGGTAGTCGAGAGGAAGCATTAACATTTGTCGCAAATTGCTAGGGCCCTTATGTTTCAATCCAAGCTTCCTAAAAGATACTGGGGTGAAGCTATCTTAACAGCAATGTATCTAATCAACAGAATGCCCACTACAGTCCTCAATAACAAGACTCCTTTTGAGATTTTATACAACGGCAAGTCAATTTATCATCATTTGAAGGCCTTTGGGTGCCTTTGCTATGCATCTACATTGAAAAGGAACATAGACAAGTTGCAACCTAAAGCACATCCTTGTGTCTTCATTGGCTACCCTTATGGCTAAAAGGCTTACGAGCTCTTAAATCTACACTCCGACAAAGTCTTTGTTTCCAGAGATGTTTCTTTCTATGAAAACATCTTCCTTTTTCCTTATCTTCCACAACAGACAAATACCCCTATTCCCACCATTACTTACTCTATACCGACACTCGTGTTTTTCAATTACCTGAGCAGAATTACTTCTCTGACCATTTTGCTTCTTCTCCCTTTCCTTTTTCAGCAACTCAAGATATTCATACCAATCACACTACTACGACTACCTCTATTTCATCTTCTCCACAGACTCCTAATGCTCCAAACACCACCACAACTCAAGATATTCATACCAATTACGTCAGAGGCTTGTGAGTGCCTAGGGCTTGCCAAGACCCCAACAATTTAGGCACAGTAGACTCATGGGTCTCAGCAGGTCTACGTCACAACCTCCGCCGCTTGATCAGTGTTTGTCATTCTAGAGTTGGAGCTCGATCTCAATTAATCTGACTTTTGCCCCTTGTTGAGAGACCTGAGTGTCTTTTTTCCTTTTGATCAGCTTGCCTCCCACCTTAATGGAAATTTCTTCTATGTTCATGGCTAATGAAATGCCTTTGTCAAACTAGTTTTTTCTTTGCTTTATTTCCAGCCTATCCATCTTGTAAACGTAAGAAGAGTTACCTCTCTTGAAGGATCTCCTTCTCATGCTCCTTGGTTTTTTCTTCATAGGCGATGCACGAATCCATGTTTCATATTGGAGGTTCGATTCAGGAATTACAGGGTTATAGAGTTCGCATCACCTATATACATGGCTTAACAGTTCGCATACGTAGCAGAAATCTGGTAACTTTATGTGCTTCATCTTGAACCAAGTTGGAGTGCCATTCAACTTCAACATAAGATCTCAGCATAGGGTCTGGTTAAGGTCATGGTTGACCTTGATCTAAATAGCCTTGGAGGGGACCAGAGTGTCCGTTTGGTCTACTTCAACGAAGTTGCCAACCCTATTACCCATAAGTTCTGCAAATTTTCGATTACGCATACTCATGGGAAGATCATAGATCTTTACCAGAAACGCACCGTAGAGAACTCTATTCTGGATGGTTGCTTGTGGACATCTAACTCTTTCAAGAGGAGCACATGGCCATCAAAAGCCTAGGGACCTTCATCCATGACATAGTCTTTGTGATCAGTCGAAAAGAACTGAAAGGAGGTTTTGGTCTAGATAAGTTATTACCAATCCCAATGAGGGTCTTTAGACGTTGTGCATCATTTGTTTCAGCGCCTCATAATTGAAGGAACTGTTCGTATAGAGTTTTCCAATCAGGCAAAGTGAAACCTACGCTTTTAGTTCATCTTCTTACTCTGGTTTGAATTCTATGGGTTCATCTTGGACCTTAGTTAGATTGAATCATTTCCAATCTGCCGCAAGGTCATCCGCCATATCTCAACTACCAATAAACTCACTACTCCACAACTCGCCAAAGAGCCAAACTGATGTTGGTGATGGCTGGTCACAGCGGAACGACCAATTTGCCATAACCCTACGAAGCTCGAGGGTGAAGGCTCACACTGGTTGCCGAGGATTAGGGTTTAAGGGAAGGGGCAACCTGACGGAGGAGAGAATAATTATATGATATTCATGCCTTTCCTCCCACAGACATTATTGTAATTAGCTAGTATTCGCATATTAAGGCCTGTTCTTTTCCGCGGCTGGTTTTAGCTTATAGCTTATAACTCCTTACAGCTTCTTATATCTCTGTACATCTTCTTACATCTCTGTACATCTTCTTACATCTTTTTACTTTTTCTTACATGTTCTTACATCATCTTAAATCTCTCTCTCTATATATTTTTATAGCATTCAACTTATCATCTATTTTTTTTCTCGTATTTATAAAAATATGTATATATTTTTTTATATTACCAATATGAAAAATCTTACAGTTTTTCTATGAATGTAATATTTGTATAAACATAAAAACAGAATTTAATGATATGAATTAATATTTGAGTTTCCAAAGAAAGCATGTATGCCATTATAAAGAAAATAAGTGAACATAATTTAAAATTGTAAAACAAAAATTGCATGTGTGTTTGAGTTTCAATGTGAATCATGCATAAAAATAGTTAAATTGTAAATGATGAAAGCATTTTAGCTATTTCATCCATAAGTTTATCCATAAAAACTTGGTTGCTATCATCGTACAATTGAACATTAGATTGAATTTAATTCCGAAATGTTTTATTCAAGTAGATTTTAATTTTTAGGGTTCTATTCAATTTGTTGAGAAAAATTATTATTTTTTAAATTTGCTTATGGGGAGGTGAAACTAATGTTAATACCAAAAATTCACCTCAAGTGTGGAACATATTTGGTTCTACATATTTGTCGGTTTGAATTTATCTTATTAATATTTAATTGACTTGTCTAAAGATTTATTTTCATTAATTATGTTACGTCAATATTATTTTTTATTATCCAAAATGATAATTGTAGAAAAATAAATTTTTTTTTGTAATCTTAAAATATAATTTGTTTAGTGATGTTATATTTTCATAAAATATTTTTTTCATAATTCATACACTAAATACCAACACTTATACATACTAAAAATTGTACTATATAACTTTTTAATAGCTCAACAACTTCTTATATCTATCCTTACAGCTCCTTACATCTTCTTATACCTTACAACTGCATCTTATCGCGAAAAAAAAAATAGCCATAACAATCCAAAGTTGCAAAAATATCATAATAAAAATAAAATTTAAAAGAAAATAACTACATAAAAAATAAAAAAAATAAATGGACTCGGTTAACTTAGCCATCGGTTTCAAAACTAGAATCAGGATAAAACTGAAGAGCTTATTGATTTTCTGATTTAATTAATTGAATATTTAAATTGATTCGATTAATCTAAAAACGGTCTGGTTTTCCAATTGACAATTCAATTTAACGGTTTTGGGGGGTTTTTTTTCGACACCCCAGATCGATTAAATGACGTTTCAATGACTTGAAACGTTGGGGAAGAATTTGCAATGTGGTGCTCTAAACTCCAAACAACATATCCACACCAGTTCACTAATCCATTTCACTCAATCTGGACTCTGGCAACTCAACAGCTCGTAGAGAACCCCATAACACATCAGCGCAGGTTTAGAGCATGGGCACCGTGTGCCCTGCGAGCCAAATTTTTTGGAGGCGAGGCAGCGGGCAGCCCACGTCCATGCACTGGTTGGCTTCGGCCGGCCGGCTTCCGGGGCGGCTCCCTGTCGCAAGCCTTTCCCCTTCCCTGTTTTTGATTTTTTTTAAAGTTTTATTGTTATTTTATTTGTTTTTGGATTTTAAAAAAGTAGTTGTATGTTGGAGTGTAGGTTTATGAGTATTATTTTATTTGCTGAGCCAAAGTAATGAGCCAACCATTGGAGAAGATGAGGCTTGTGGGATAAAAAATTGGAGAGAGGGTTGATGTGGCAGTGGTAGGCCCCCACCAGTGAGCCAAAAATTCCACCCACCATTGTTCATGCTCTTAGATGAAGTTACAGTATGATTCTGAAATTTGATCGTCTAAATTATCCCATTCCATCTGTTGTTTTTCTCTCTCACTACTTGGTCGTCTCCCCCTAATTTAATGAACGGTCATTTAAAGGTATCTTTGCTCACTACCTGTCTTGTTTTGCCTCTTTTTCTCAATATGTTTTGCATGATTTATTGAAGACTTGTCTGGTCCATTCCAGGGATAATGTGCATGCATCCATTGAGTTCTTAATTTTCCTCTATGATGTTCTAATAGTAGACCTGGTAAAAACTGACCCGACTCGAAAATCCGACCTGAACCCACCTGAAAATTTTGGGTTTTGAACACGGTTTTCTTGACCCGAATCAGAAATAAACCGAACCCAAAAACCGGCAAATTAGCGGATCTTAACACCCGACCCGAACCCGTCCGCTTGACCCAAACGTTATATCCTTGTTTTCTTAATTATCTTTCATTTATCCTCTTGATAATAGTGGATATTCATTAAATCAAGTCATTTAGAGAGACATTATATATTATCTTATCCCCTGACAAATTAAACCATAGTACTATTGCTTTTCCAACTCCATTGCCATACAATAACATTATACGCAACTTATAATTTTAACAACTTAAAAGAATGGATATAAAACATTGTGAAGTAACGATTCACTCTTAAGAAAATCAAACAAGATAAGCCAAATAGTAAAAATCCGTAAGTCATGCCATTATACTTGTAGTGAAATGAATGTATCTAATATTATTTTAAATAAATTACTTTGTCAAAATCTAAAATTTTGATGTTATAATTAAAATACAATATCTTGTACTTCTCTAATTCCCTTTTGCTTGGTTTCCATTCTAATATGCCTTTAACTACAATGCAAGTAACTATATTCGTATTTAGGTCGACTCTTAAGAAAATATACCTAATTGGGTAACTTTGAACTGGTTGATAAAGATATCGAATTATTGAATACGTTATTAGCGAGTTGAGCTCCAACACGTTAAGTTGCTCTAGAAGGGCTGACTCATTAATGACCTAACCCATTATTGACATTACTTTAATGTACTGGTTGGTCTGTCCAACCTGAAGGTGACCCAACTCTCATACATAATGTTCATGTATCATATGAAAAGTTTGAATATTTTTAATACTCTTTTAAAAAATTACAATTGCCATGTTTTTTCATTATATAATTGATGATGATTTTCTGCAATAAATAAACCCAATTATTAATTTTGAAAAAAGAAAATTAATTAACAAAAAGGCACTCTAAACCCGTTTGGTCGACCCGAAACTCGCAAAATTGAAATACATCTGCTTGTATTTTACACGAACCCAAAATACACTCAACCCGTATTTTACCCCAACCCAAATACACTCGATCCGTATTTGATCCGCCCGCACGAACTGACAGGTCTATGTCCTATCGATGATAAAATTCAGCAGAATAAAACTGGGCTGAGTTGAGGGTTGATTTTGAAGTTTCTTTGCCCTGCAAGTGGCTGATTGAGTGATAATGATTGTGATTGTGATTGTGTTTTGTGGCCTAACATGGTAGGTAGACTTAGTGTCATATTTTTTTGGAAGATTTACAAAATGGTATTGTTTAAAATAACAGTTATCAATTGATGACTTTTCTTTCCTAATGATGTTATTTTCGACTAGAACAACTTTTGAGGTACTCATCTCATGTCCATCCAGAATTACTGCCTTGCCCTTAATGAAGTACTTTTTGTTGGAGGAAAAACTGAAGAAGTAGTTGGGCTCTGAACCTTGCCAATGAAGGTTCCCAAAACAGAGGACGCCAAGCTCAGTTCAACCCTTTAGAATCCGAAAATGGGATGGAAAAAAATTGGCGATGGTGGGTTGTGAAGTTGAGATGGGGAAGAAAGGTTTTATTGATGTACAGAAATTTCTGTATTGGTGAGGGATCAAAAGGGAATGAGGAGATCGAAGGAGGAATTGAGGGTTAGGAAAGGGTTATGCAGTTGAAGGAAATTGGGTTGTAGAAGCTGGCAAGGAAAGTTAAGGATGAGCACTGTGCGTGTGGTGCGTTCACAAAGCTCTGGATTGTGCCTATCAATGAGGAGATGGGTTTACTTCTTCTTTGCAATGTAAACAGGTAAGTTAACTGGATATGTAATTTTTGTAGTTGTATTTTTAGTGTGGCTCTGTTGATAAGTCTATGATGCATGTGCTCCTAAGGTTGCTTATATGGTATGCAAAGAGTTGCACTTGTAATGTGGACGTTTATAGTGGTTAAGCCGAAGATGTGTAGCGAATAACCCGGGATAAGTGTGAGAGGGCTATAATAGACGTTAGTAACTGTAGCGAGGTTGTCATGCATGTGCTCTGTGCTATAAAGGTGTTTATTTGACATGCAAAGATTTGCACGTATTGTGGTCATTTACAGTGGTTAACCTGGATATCTGTATTACATAACTTGGGATAGCAGTAGGAGGATGAAATGGATATTTGCAATTGTATTGATTTCATGTCATTTATAGTTGTTAACCCGGATATCTTTGTTAAATAACCTAGGATAGTAGTTGGAGGATAAGATGGATGTTTGTAATTGTAGTGTGGTTCTGTTAATGAGTTTGTGATGCATTGTGTGCGTACAAATGATAATTATGATAACCTAGGTTATACACAGTAAATCAAATGTCGGTGGTGTTGATGTAGCAAAAGTAAGGGTTAATTGTGATGTGATTTATGTAATTTATTGGTTGCAATATTTTAGAGAAGTTATTCAATTAGAGTTAGATATGGCTTATGATTGAGGAGAGTAAAAGTTGATTTTGGTTGTGCTGTGTGATGGCAAAGTGGGAAAAATGTGCGTCTTCAAATGCAAAAATGTGGGGAGGAAATGCATTTACTATGGAGAAATTGGATTTGCATGATGTGAGTATCCCATAAATGCAATTGTCTATCCCAGGGAAAACAATGTGACTTGTTTTGCCCTATAGATCCCTAAAATTGTAATTGTATATTGTAGGTTAAGGACTATGTTTTCAAATAGTTATGCAAAATGTGAGTATCCCAAAAATTACAATTGAATGCCCCAGATTAAACACTCATTAGGTATGTCAAATGTATGTTCAAATGTGAGTATTTTAGAAATTACAATTGTATACCCCATGTTAAATACTAGATAGGTATGTAAATTGTGTTTCCAAATGTGAGTGATCCTGAAATTACAATTCTATATCCCAGGTTGAACACTGATTATATGAATTGTGTTTTCAAAATGCATCTCAGAAATGCTAATTGTATGTCCAATGGTGAACATTAAATGAGAATGTGAGTTGATTTTTGTAAATACTAGTTTCAAAAAAGTTGGAATTGTATACCCCATATTAAACACTGAACATGTATGTGAATGTTTCCAAAATGTGAGTATATCAGAAATTGCAATTGTACATGTCACATTAAACATTGAAATTGTATATTTCAAGGCAAACACTAAAATAAGTATGCGAGTTGTTTCCAGATGTAAGTATCCCAAAAATTACAGTTCTATATCTCATGTTAAATACTGAATAGGTATCTGAATTGTGTTTCCAAAATGTAGCCTACAAATGCCAATTGTATGTCCCAGGGTAAACACTAAATAGGTATGTGAATTAATTTTTATGAATAGTAGTATCCCTCAAGTTGCAATTGTATATCCTATGTTAAACATTGAATAGGTTCATGAATTATTTTTGCGTAATGTATCCCAAAAGTTGTCATTGTATTACCTTTGATGTAGAGGATGGTGACAATAGCTATTGCATAATGTATCTTACAAATGATAGTATATTATCTCATGTTGTACACTGATAGATGAAAAATCTTGTTACATGTGACTATCCTGGAACGTGCAAATGTATAACCCATGATATATGCAATGAATAGTACTGGTAATTTGTACTTTCCCCATAGTGTAGTTGTATGTACTTGTTGCATGTGTGTGCTTGGTCTTATTTTGTAGATCTTAGAATGGTGTGTTCTGATGACATCATGTAGGAGTACAATGAAGTTTAAACATGCCTCAAAACAACATGTCGGGTCGTCTATGCGGAAGAGAGAGGGATCGTCACATGCTAAAGGTCATTTGGAGGGGTTTGTAATGGATAAGGAGTTGTAAATATCATCGATGACTGAATTTTTTCCTAAGGAGATTTTTGCCTAAGGAGACACAAGGTAGTACGGAGAACAGTGTACCGTTGGTGGAGGAGAGTTGTGTAGATGTTGGAGTGCCTGCTTTCCAACAAACATACATAGTTATCTCCCTCGCACAACCATCTCCTCCAACGGCATTTTGTCCCTCCATTATGGTCAACACTACCAATCAACTGCAAATCCACACATGGTTTTCAGCACCAATTCCACACTAAATGTATACCAACTTTACAGCCTAACAAATATGCTTCTAACTTTGTATATCACATTAACCTGGGTTATAACAAACACCAAACCACATCAATCCACATGATACGGTATTTCCCAAGTGAATAACTTTATTCTATGCATACAGATGATGATTCATTATCCAAATACATGCAACGATAACTGCATACCACGATTACACTAAAATTACACACAACATGTGCATAATTAACCTGGGTTATTCAAAACACATTTGTGCATTAACTAATTCAAATCACGATATCAAAACATCAACGCCTTACTATCATCATATCCCAAGTTATTGATATAGATATCCGGGTTAGTCACTATAAAAGACCACATAATAAATGCAAACCTTTGCATATCAAATAAGCCAACCTTGGAGCACATGTATGAGACTCATCAACATAACCATGCTATAATTACAAACATCCATTCAATTTGCCAACTGTTATCCTGAGTTATTTAATACAGATATCCGGGTTAACTATTATAAATGACCACACAACAAGTGCAAACCTTTGCATATCAAATAATTAACCTTGGATCACATGCTTGAGACTCGTCAATAGAAGCACACTATAACTACGAACATCCATTTCATCCTCCAACTGCTTACCTGGGTTATTTGTTACTTATATCCAGGTTAGTCACTATAAATGACCATAAGAAGTGCAAACATTTGCATATCAAATAACCTTGGAACACATGCATGAGACTCATCAATAGAGCTACACTACATTTACAAATATCCATGTCATCCTCCTATTGTTATCCCGAGTTATTTCATACAGATGTCCGGGTTAATCGTTACAAATGACCACATAAGAAGTCCAAACTGTTGCATATCAAAAAAGTAACCTTGAAGCACATGCATCACATACTCATCAACAGAACCACAATACAATTACAAACATCTATTTCATCCAAGCCCTAACTAACCTCAACTAAACGAACCCTACATCTGCTACATCAACATCCAAACCGTAACCTTACAACAAATGTCTGCCTTCTGGAACAATGATTGAAAACCCAAACAATCACCACCATCCTGAGTTCACAAATGAAATTCAACCACAAAAACTACATAACCATTTAACTTACCTGTTTACAACGCAAAGAAGAAGTAATCTCATCTGTTCATTGACAAGCGCAATCCACAACTCATCGAAGACACCACAAGCACAGTGCTCTCAACTTTGCTTCACAGCTTCCACAATCCAATTTCATTCAACTTCACATCCATTTCCCAACCCTCAATTCCTCCCCAAATTCCCTCATTCCCTTGTGATCCCTCGCGAATGTGAAATATTTGCTACACCAATACAACTTTCCTTCTCCACCTCAAGTTTACAACCCACCTCTTGCCCTGCTATTTTCGAATATTCAAAGATGAACTGAGTTAGGTGTATTTTATTTTGGGAACTTTCGTTGCCTAACTTTGAGAACCCAGATACTTTTGTTGAGTTTTCCAACCAACTAGAAATACTTCATTAAGGGCAATGTAGTAATTCCGGTGGACATGATATGACTGGCTCAAAAGTTGTTCCAGACAAAAACAACATCATTAGGAAAGAAAACCTTTCAACTGATAAGTGTTATTTTGAACAACAACATTATGTAAATTTTTCTCTTTTTTTTTGGGATGTATGAGGACGGGTGAAAATGAAGTACTTGTTGGAAATTACAAAAAACAAGGAAAAAAGAAAAATCTAGTTTATATCTGTTAGCTAACCTCTTTAGGATCTTAATGTTTTGATTTTCAACCTTGGAATGCCAAATTCAAATTCCTCAGCTATCTATTCATACCCTTACAACCAGGTAACCAAGCCCTTCACTTCATGGAGCTTCTTTTGTTGTTTTCTCTCTATTTTTCTTTATCCTTTTCTTGCCTTTTTTTTGGGGGGGGGGGGGGACCAAGAGGACTTCCATGTTATCTATCATCCTCACCAATTGGAAAATCGCCTGATAGATGCAACCTCTCGTTCAATGTGCGTTATTCTACCATTGACCCATGGCAGATGATGATCTACAGACTAATAGTAAAACTGACTTGAGTGTCAAAGTCGTACCTAGATGCCCAAGAGAGGCTTTGTGGGGCTAGATGCATATACCTTTGAGTTTTCCAATTGGATTGTAAAAGGGGTTATCTCTATGGGAGCTTATGTTCAAAAGTGGTGAACTGCCTCGTATTCTTGATTGTTTGACGACCTCATAGGCTCATAATGATTGGGGAGCAAAGAAAATAATCTAATGTGGTGGGGCCATGGGCCCATTTGAAAGTGTGACTTCAATATAGGTCCGGCAAACGAATCATTCGGTTCGGCTTTTGATTCGGGTTAAGTTCGATTCGGGTTATATTCGGATTGATCAATTTCGGTTCAGCTTCGGGTTCAACTCAGGCTTAGTTCGGTTCAGATTAACTTTGGTTTTATCATATTTGATTCGGGTTCGAGTATGATTCGGGCGAAGTTCGAATCCCTTCAACTTGAGGTCAAGCTTGTTCGGGTCGATTTGGATGCGGGTTTGGTCAAAGTCAGTTTAGGTAGGTTAGGGTCAATTTTGGGTTGGGTAGAAATCCGATCGGGTTACTTTCAGGTTGGCTTGTATTTCAATCAGATCAGTTTACATGCAATTTGAGTTTGATATACATGCCCACATAAGTCATAAAATTTTGGATGACTTATAAGGATGTCATATGGCCATGAATTTCAACTGAATTAGTTTTTAATCTCCTTTTAATTCCTCCAAGACTATGGTTTAGTTGGATTAGTTTTTAATCTTGCACAAAAAAAAATATCAATTTGAATTTTTGGTCGGGTATAAATCTCCTCCTTCCAATTCACCGAAGATTTATTTTTAATTGGGTTACTGCCTATGCATCACACAGTCCATATAGGGAAGTAATCAAGTAGGTGAACAAATAGTGCTATAAATTCTCCCTTTCGCCAACCATCAAATCAAAGATTTAAAAAAAAAAATCAAAAAGTCGTGCCTAATCAATGTAAACTATAGAATAACTTTAACTGCTTGATTTTATATTTCCATTTTTGTTACTCAAATGAGTCAAATTCTTATTAAATCATTTCCTTCCAAAATTGCAAATACATTATTTCATTTGTTCAAATTAAGGTTTTGTCATTTGCTTTCTCCTTTCGCATCCTCAATATTAAGTGAAGTTGTGTAGTTAGTATTATCACTCACTACTTTAAGTTTGGATTGGATCAAGTTAGAATCGGGTTGGGTCAAACTCGGATTCGGGTCGATTTGGGTTCGGGTTGGATCAGTTCAGGTATGAATATGTTTGCATTTTATTCGGTTCAGGTAATTTCGAGTTCCAGTCTACATCAGGTCAACAAGATTTTGGGTGAATTCTGATTCAATTCTTGTCGTTTTGTGTTTTGGGTCAAATCGTGTCAATACGGTTTCAAGTCGGTTCGGTTTGGGTCAGTTTAATTTGGGTTTCGAGACGAGATTGGTTCAACTATATTGGATGTCTTTTTGGACCTAATTTTAGGTTATTCGGTTCGGGTTAATTTTGCTTGGTCAACTTCGATACGCTTTGGTAGTCATATGGCCATCATAATGGAAGGTCATCATATTTTTTTTGACGTGGAATGGTCACTAATCATATGTCAACGCCAATCCTTGTAGCTTATCACTTACGGAAACTGAATCACAATTGAATAAAAAAATATATATTGCAAGCATCAGGTAGGTCATCCACTCGACAATTTGTACCATGGGTTTTGTTGACTTGTCAGTATTGAGTTGCCTCAACAGTGAGAATTGATAGGAGCTTAAACTATAGATATAAAATGTTACATCTACGTTGAGTCTCATCACATTTACCTTGGACTGGGATTTGCTTCTCGCGCTCTAATGGTATTTGTTGGCTTCACTACACGTGAATTCAATTTTCTATGCAAGCAAATAGTGCGGAATGAGAGCAACTTCATATGACCATCTTCTTATATGGCCAGTCATGTTTCTAATGGTCATCAACTGCGATGCATTGGATGGAGTTAATGTAACCCAAATCATCCGAGATGGGGACACTTTAGTTTCAGCTGGTGCACGTTTTGAGCTGGGATTCTTCAGTCCTGGCAGCAGTAGCAGAAGATATGTGGGAATCTGGTTCAATAGAATCCCTGTTCAGACCGTTGTTTGGGTTGCCAATCGAGAAACTCCGCTTCTTGACTCTTCTGGGGTCCTTCAGGTAACCAACAAGTCTGTTCTAACACTTGTCAATGGCACAGGAGGCATCATTTGGTCTACCAACACATCAAAATTAGTACAGAATCCAATTGCACAGCTTTTGGACACTGGGAACCTTGTTGTCAGAGATCAGAATGACAACAGTCCTAAAAATTTCTTGTGGCGAAGTTTTGATTATCCCTGTGACACACAGCTTCCAGGAATGAAGCTGGGCAGGGACCTTGTTACTGGCTTTGAACGGATGCTGACTTCATGGAAGAGCAGTGATGATCCTTCTCCGGGTAGTTATACATATTGGATCGATCCTAGAGGGTACCCACAGCCGTTTCTTTTGAAGGATTCTATTGTGCAGTTCTGCGATGGTCCCTGGGATGGTATGTGGTTCTCTGGGACTGCCATTACTCAAGCGGATTCTTCTGATAGTTTTCAGTTTGTTTTCAATGACAAGGAGATTTACTATATCTACAACGAGCTTGACCCCTCAGTTTTAACTACCAGATCTTTGAACCCATATGGAACAATGCAACGTTATGATTGGAACAACCATACCCAAGGGTGGGCAGCATATTATACGAAACCAATAGACAACTGCGACACATTTGCAGTCTGTGGTGCATTTGGTATCTGCAATTTTGGCAATTCTCCCCAATGCCAATGCATGAAAGGGTTTGTGCCAAAAATATCTAGAAATTGGGATCGAAAGGATTGGTCAGGTGGGTGTGTTCATGGTGCCCCATGGAATTGCAGCACCAAGGATGGGTTCATAAAGTATTCTAATGTTAAATTGCCTGACACGAGGAGTTCCTGGTATAACACGACTATGACCCTTGATCAATGCAAAATGAAGTGCTTGCACAATTGTTCTTGTGTTGCTTTTGCTAATTTGGATGTCAGAAATGGAGGAAGTGGCTGCTTGCTCTGGTTTAATTCTTTGATTGATGTGAGAGTTCTCTCGGGTTCTGGAGAAGATCTGTATGTAAGGGCGGCTTCATCTGAATTGGGTAAGCACACTTTCGCAGTTTTTTTTTTGTATGTCTATATGGGAAGCAGAAAACTTACACTTTTCCTTATGTTCATGCTGTGTTGTTAAGGAAAGCAAAAAGAAATATATATTTTAGCTTATAACTAAGTAATTTAGCATCCAAACACTTAGCTGAATTTAGTTAAACAGTGAGAATTCTTCGCTAATCTACAGCCATGTGACGGTTTTCTACGTATGGAAATGCAAGGTTGAGATAATATGAATTTTTCTAGCTTGGCATACCTTGTTGTCAGAGATCAGAATGACAACAATCCTCAAAACGCCTAGATATATACTTGCGTTGAATATTTTAGCCAACTCAGAGTAACTGAGTGACATATCCATACTATATTTGTTAATTTCTAGCAAGGAATTCCCCTGTTTAAGTGAAATTTGAGGTCTTGCTGACTGTATAATCTTGTCAATCTTATGAGGGATTTATCCTTTTCATGAATTCAATATTTGTGTTGATTTCAGAGTCTAGACAATGAAGAACTCGTTTTGTTGTTTTCTATCATAGGTAAGGCTAGAAATCGAGTCGCAGTAGCTGTAAGCTGTAGTTTGGTAGCTGCCATATTCCTGTGTGGAGTCACAATTTCGATCATGTGGAGAAGGAGGAGGAGGTGGAGAATTAAGGAACGAGGTAACCAATCCCCCCCCCCCCCCCCCCTCCCCCAACACCCAAAAAAGCAAAAGCAGAAAAGAGAAGAAAAAATTTCGAAAGCTAAGCTTGAATGTTCCTATGATTTAAGGATTCTTCCAACCATTATTGTGCTCAATCCTAACAACTTTGGATGTAGGTCTTCATTTTCCAATCCTCAACCTATTATCTTTCCTGTTTATTGACACTAACATCCCCCTTTTCCTCTGTTTTTTTTCCTTTTCCCTAACAGCAAAATGTGGTGCCCCTGAAGAAGGTCATAGCATCAATAATAGAATAATCGGGGACTATGAGCTTCCAGAATATGCTTTGAATGTGATAGCTGAAGCAACCAATAATTTCTCCCATGCCAATAAGCTTGGAGAAGGTGGCTTTGGACCTGTTTACAAGGTATGCTTTATTGATATATTGTTAGAAGCCACCTAATATTCATTATTGTTAGAAAATCCCCCCCCCCCCCCCAAAAACCTCCACCCCCATGTTGACCTAGTGAGATAAGAAGACGGATTGATATGAAGGATTCGAGTTTTAATATTTATAACCCCAAGTGTAAGGTTTATTGTCGAATATTCGAGGTGTCATCTACAAGGAGTTGAGTTTCAAGTATCGGGATTCGCTCAAGTGTTTCAAGCTGGACTATGTGAGAGGGAAAGACAGGCAAGTTAAATTAAGCTAATGAGCAAAAGAAAAGAGACTTGGAGTCATGATTTGACAGTTGACAGACCAACTAATCGAGACGAGTCATAACCTACCAAACCTATTCAGAAAGCTAGAGATGGTCGATTGCACCATTCTGAACCACCCAAACCCTCTCTCAAGGGTCATGCGCTAACCTAATTAGTCTAACCACTTATTTTCATGGGGTTAGCCTAATTAGTCCAGCAAATTAGCAACCCTCGGGCCTATCTAGGATCGGGACTATTTTCATGTCTGAATCTCAACTATCCCCTCTCTCACACTAACTAATTGACCTCACCTTTCGGCATAAGTCAATCTTCCAAAAATATAGATGAAAGCTCTCTCAAGCATTTCATTAAACACTTGGTGGGCATGAGAGAAAACTCTAAGTTCCAAGCATAAGTTGGGTGTGGTTAGGTCTAACCCTAGATTAATTAGTCATCAAGAGGCTAATCACAATCCAAGTCAACCAAAATTAACAACTAATTATCAACAAAACACAAAAACCCAAAACAAACCTAAACTAGCAAATAACTCAACAAGCATGAACTAGGGAAATCAATCCAATATAACATGGATCAATACAACTAATGAAAACTAAACATTTAAGCTAAATATAATCTAAACTAACGAGATCAAAAAAGAGAAAACAAGAACAAACATAAAATAGAAAGAGAGAAAGGAAAGAGTGAACTTATCAATTGCTTGGATGAATTTGAATCTACAATGCTTGAATCCCAAAAACAAGTCAATTAATCCTAATGTGCCTAGTTTGTTTCCTACTAATGAGGTTTTTGAAGCTAAACTCTAAGCTAAAGTAGCCTAAAAATTGCCCACAAGAACCCCCCAAAAGTCCTGAACGAGGCCCTTAAAAAGGAATCAAGTCGGGGCCCAAAACAGTGCTCGGGAGGAGGGGAAACTGGGCTGGCCGATGACCATCGCCAACCCCTGGATGGGCTGCTGCTGTTGGCTGTGGCCGTCATGCAATCAACAGGCCGCCCGTCGTCCGTTGTCTTGTTTTTTTCCTTTTGTTCCTTTTTTAACCCTTTTTTGCGACACTTACTTGGTTGCACTTAATACATACAAAAGTAAACAAGAGAAATAAAAATCTTAAAGATTATATTATTATAAGAGCTAAAATTAGGTGAAACACACATATAAAATGCGACAATTTAGCTCCGAACACGGACGTCTCCCAATAATTGGTGTTTGACTGCGTAAGTATTGAAAATTCCGAGGGAAGCTGTTACATATTATTGCAATTAGTTGATTCATACTTTGGGAAGAAATTCTGATGGATTTATCTGTGTGTAAACTGAGCCAGAGTACCAAACCCAACCATAGTGCTGGAAAGCCTGGAATCCTGTCGATTATTGGGTACGTGCATTTTCTGGGGAGGGAGGCATGGGTGAGTGGGGATGCTAAGTAGCTTTGTGCCTACCAGTGAATTTCATGGATGCTTTTGTCAGACCCTACATTTGGAAGCCACTGACTGCCAACTACTTGCAAGAAGAAAGTATACAGTTTAATGAGACATTGTTCATTAGCTGTTAATCAAATTTGGAAGTTGAAAAAAATCCCTATTAATTGCTTTTCAAATTGTTTGAAAGTTGGTTGAAACTTATAAGTCAGTTTAGCTTCTTTTCTCTGAATGATGTGCATAATTTGAGTGTCATGTGATGCTTGCATTAATGCCATACAAAATGGCTATCTTTATCTGATGAAAGGTTTTAACTTCTTTAACGCTGATTTTTAGGGCTTGCTGAATGATGGGCAAGAGATAGCTGTGAAAAGGCTTTCTAAAGAGTCAAGACAAGGACTAGCCGAGTTCAAGAATGAGGTTATATTTATCTCAAAGCTTCAGCATCGTAACCTTGTTAAGCTTATGGGATGTTGCATTGAAGCAGAAGAATGGATGCTGATCTATGAGTACATGCCCAACAAAAGCTTGGACTACTTCATATTTGGTATGCTTGCTCTAGAATAAACCTATATTACTGTGCCTCCCTTAGCGTATTTCCACAGGGATATAATGTTTGTCTGTGTTTCTTGTCAGGTTTAAAGGTGGCATATATCTGCATCCCTAATAACCTTGTGTAGCTTGGGTAGGATTATTTGGGTTTATTGTTCGTAGTCCATTTTGGCAGTTAGCCAACAAATTAATGCAACTTACACTCAAGATTTATGAACGAGCTAGTCTTTAGTTGCAAGCTTAATTTTGAACATAACTAAAGTTAGGCTCCATGCATTGCATAAGTTTGTAATTTCTTTGATGATAACATTATATTGTGAAAATCATATATTTTAGAATAGCACTCTAAACTTTTTTAAAAAGAAAATTCTGTTAGTTACATACACATAGGTGAATAAAAAAGTAACTCATCTGATTAACTAATGAGTAAACTACAGTAATATACATGGTAATATAGATGGTAATTGGAAATTACAAAACCCATCATAAGACATTTTGGGGGGGGGGGGGGATAAGGAAAAGATAATATTCATAAATATAGGGGATACGTATATGAGAGGATGTTGAAAGCAGTCCCACAAAAGGCTTAATTACAACTCCAAAAGTAGGCCATCTACAAAGTCAACAACATCAAATGCTGATGAGGGGATGGGGGCCCTCCTCCTCTCAAAAGAATAAAGTCTTGATCTACTTGTCTTGACCACTTAAGTGAAGTTTCAACCACATAAAAAAAAAAATTCCTATTACTCTTTATCCATAATTTCAAAAAGATAGCATGGGGGATTGCTCAGTAGACTCTATGTTTAGCCTTCCTTCCTCAAAAAATCTTCCCAAGCTTGGTAATTGATATTTTATTGTGTTAGGCACCACCGCCGCCCCCCCCCCCCCCGCGCCCCAATGAAGAGCCAGATAGCTCCAAGCTAATTCTCATAGGTTTTTAGCAATTGGACAATGGAGCAGTAGATGGTCTATGGTTTCCAAATTACTGTTGCAAATGAAGCACCTCTTGACCAAAATCTTACCCCTTTTTTGTAAGTTATCATAAGTTAAGATCTTGTCTTGAGAGGTTTCCTACTCAAAAAACAAAAAAGAAACCACAAGCTAATAATATTCCTAGGAAACCACAAGCTAGAGAAGAAGATGATATATTGCCCACTGTGTTAGAAAGGAGAAGCAGGGTTTTACAATGGATTCCTCAGTGGCATTAAGGTTCCATCTAACCGTGCTAGAGAGGAAGTCCTCAAAATAAAACCCATCAACCAAGCTGAAAAATTGAGCCGCACTATTATCCTCTCAAAATGCATGACAAACAAAAATGCGGGACCAAACAATTGAAGAGAGTTGGGCTCTAAAAATTAAGAGACATGTCCCTCCACTCCATGTCCATGGCAAGGGCATAGAGTGAAGGAAAACAGTCCCTTAAAAGAACACCATCGCCCAACCTATGATGCCAAAAAAATAAAATAAAATGAGGAGCCATCACCGACCTCAAAGGTCATGTGGGAGAAGAATCTTTGCCATGTTGGGGAGATACAAGGAGGGAGCCCACTTCAACCAAGGTCTATGGGAACAAGTCCAAGTGAGGTTCCATCCTAAAACCAATTGGCAATAGGAGGAGTAGCCCACTTGACTTATATACCATGACCCTTCTTTTCAAACTCCCGATGTGGGACTTCATTACTCATGTGTGATATTCCTAACAATCTCCCCCTCACACATGAGTCCTTTCCACACCACATCAATGCACAAGCTCCCCCTTGAGCGGAAGCCACCAAGGTGTCAAGCCACCATCAAGAGCTTATTTACGCCATCGAGCTATGCTGCAGCACACGTATTACAACTCGATCAACACCTTACCAAGGTGTCAAGCCACCATCATGAGCTTATCCACCAACCTCTAGTAATAAACTTTGAAGGACCAACATCATAAGTGCCATTTTACTTGCTTAGAATCCAATTAAGACCATCCACCCCTTATTTGACCTTGACCATGGTTCTCCAAAGCTTCTCTTTGTTATTCACAAACTTCTATAACCACTCGTCAAGAAGGCCTCATTAAAAAAAATAGTCAAGTTTCTAATGCCTATGCCACCTTTTGGAAAAGGTTGCTTAACGTATATTCCATTTCATCCCGTGGTACTTGAAATCATGACAAAAGGCCCCACATGAAGCTCCTTTGAGTGACTTCTAACTTGTTTGTCATTAAACAAAGAATTTGAAAAAGTGAAAGAAAGTAGGTTGGGATACTAGAAGGGATACTTTTGATGAGTCGTAAACATTTAGATTCAGCTAACACATATTAATTAAGTTATAAAGAAAATAGGCTCTTATCTTGTGTGTGATATCAAGTGCTAAAATATGTGGAGATCACTTAATGTTAGTATTCTTTGTATCGATAGATTTATTTAGATAGATAGATAAACGATGCCTTAATGTGCATTGTTTATGGGGTGAACACTTGACCACTTGAGCACTTCTTAGAGGGCTGGGTCCCAATTGATTTGGCAAGTTGCAAGTGACCTCCCATAAATAGGCAGACGCTCACCGTATAAAATGTGCACAGATCAAAGCACCAGTGCCTTGCTGGGTTGGCCGAAGCGCTTGGAGATTATCAAAGGCATTGCTAGGGGACTTCTTTATCTTCATCAAGACTCTAGACTGAGAATTGTTCACAGAGATCTCAAGGCCAGCAATATCTTGTTAGATTTTGAGATGAATCCCAAAATCTCAGATTTTGGCTTGGCTAGAACCTTTGATAGGAATGAAGATTCGGCAAGGACAAAGAGAGTGGTTGGAACATAGTAATAATCTTTCCATATTGTGCAATTCTTGTCCACTCCTTTTGATCATTTGCTAATATTTTGATTTGGTGCAGTGGCTACATGCCCCCGGAGTATGCTATTGATGGGGTATTCTCTGTGAAGTCTGATGTCTTCAGCTATGGAGTATTGGTGCTTGAGATTCTGAGTGGCAAAAGAAATAGAGGATTCATTCATTCAGATCACCATCACAGCCTTCTTGGACATGTAAGAGTAGCCCTCCCTCCAACACAGTCAACCCACCCTCCCCCCTAACATATACGAGGTCCACTTGCCTCAAAAGCTTTGGACATTTTGTGTGTTTCAAAAAGAAGACAGTAACCCCCACAGCAACCATATCTGACTTGTAGGAGTTGCACTTTATCGAACAGAGCCAGCTCTGCGCTTTCAATTTAAAATGAAGGGTCAAAGTCCATGTCAACCATTGTTAGAATTTTGAGCACCCAACAGGGATGCTTTAGGTGAGACCAAGAGTTTGAGTAACATAGTTGACTAGTATGTGTTATTTTCTAGGCATGGATGCTTTTCAGAGAAGGTGCAGCTTTAGAAGTTGTAGATCCATCAATAAGGAAATCAAGCTATGCTTCTCAAATGGAAAGATCGATTCAGATGGGCTTGTTATGTGTTCAGCAGCATCCAGATGATAGGCCAAGCATATCGCTTGTTAATGTCATGTTGACTAGTGATTGTGAATTGCCTGAACCTAAAGAGCCTGGATTTTATATTCAAAGGAATGTGCCACATGAATCAGCTTCAAGTGGAACTAAATCAATTTCCAATGACCAGATGACTATCACAACACTACATGGCAGGTAAAGGACAAGGTTCTAGACGGAATTTTGGAACCTGGCCTGAAGTCTGGAGAGATAGATTCCAACATGTATGAAAAGGTTTATTTTCTATTCCTCTATAGTTATATATTGAGATTGGTAAGAGTCTTAATTTGGATTTGTTATCTGCTTATTTTAAAATTTGCTGAATGGAAGCTGCATTCTTACAAATTAGTGTATTCCTTAGCTGGGAAGGAAACTCATGCACATGCCCAACGGCTACCATGTACATTCAGAAGGAGAAGAAGATGGATTCCATTAGGTTGCAGTTTGCAACTCTTTCAGCAAACAATGATCCTGGAAAAACATTCAGGAAAAAGAGATAAGCCTTTTACTGTCAAAGGGCCTACAAACGTCATCCACGTGAGATCATAAGGAGCCTTGTGTCATTATGTACCAGGTTTTAGTTAATGTTGGTACTTTTTTGTCCATCAGATGCATTCATAGCCTTTGATGTCTGAGGAACAACTTTCTATGATGATGCAGTCTGATGGAGTCAGGTTTGTTATTTCGTGATAATTTGTCTTCTTCCCTAATATATTTTGGATGACGAAATATAAACCAAATGTACCACTTGTATTACCCAGATTTTCGTTTTCTTTATAAATCTTGTCCCTCCTCCATGATCACTACACTCTGCAAGCAAACTCAAATTATTTATCCACTACTCCACTACGTCTTCTTCTAATAAAGTTATCTTCCTTAAACTAACAGATAAGGGGCAGGGATGGGATCATCTACTTGTGTTCATTACAGCTTTGTTGGATGATTGAGCTAATAGGCTGCATGTTGTAATGAGGTCCATTGATTTATTTATGTACACTGGAATGATTTGTTAACATATTCTAGACTTTTAAACACACATCTTTTGGCCAATGGGCACTGAGACTAGAAGTACCAATGTAGATCTGCCTTCATTGGACCGTATGAACTTTTTTTTCGTGTTGACTGAACAAGATATCTAACATATTGTTGTTTACTCGTTCACAATTAACTGAAATAGTCAGGAATTCAGCTTTTAATGTGCTGGGATATCCCTAACAAACTACCCATTTGTTTGGTTCTTGTACCTAGCGTTCTCAACTCGTATCAGCTGTCACATCTCTGCAAACAATTCAATTAGCAAGATGAGCGCAACTCTAGAAAGTGATCGCTATTTCTCTTGTGGTCTTTCATTCTTCTGTTTATTTACTTCTGTGGCTCTGGAGACCGTTGCAGCTATGGGAGGCCTGATTTGGGATTCTTCAGTCCTGACAGTGGTAGGGGACTGTGTGTTGAAAGCAAAAGAATGCAAGATATTAGTTGGTGTCTTTGTATTTGTGCTCCGATGTTAGTTAGCTGTTTCTAAGCTGCATAACATGATTATATAATCTGATACCGATATAAGCTGCCTTAGGCTACACAAAATCTCTGTAGGTAATTTAGGATTACCTGGATGCGGAAACTTGATTGCCAGGACCTTAGGCTCGCTTGACTGCTACCCATGAACCGGTGGCTACCAGAGTCACCAACGAGTCACACTCCAAACCCGAACCTCTAGGATGGCTAGGCAGTAAGAGAAAAACAGAGAGAATTTTGGGGAGTATTTCTGGTGTTGCTTGAATTGCTTTTTCTGTGTATTGTCACTTACACAAAACACACTATTTCTATATCCTAAAACAGAATCAGGATATATTTAATAGCCAATTAATACACAATTAAATCGCTATGTAACTGCCAAATCAATTACATGATTATGGCCAACATATGTGACCGTTACTGGTCAATAGCTCCCCCTCGGTCACACAGACCTCATATCTCTCTTTTAACATATTCTCTCACGCTTCATACTGGGAATGGAGCGTGCGACCAAAATCGAACACATTAGTGTTACATCAAGTTACCATCTAACTGACATAACACCTCCAAGAAAAATCAATACCCCGAATCATTCAAAAGCATCACCAATGGCATACACTGTCCCTTTATGCCTGATATATCAAATGATTATATACTAAATATAATTGCCCGGGCTTGATATGGTGATGGGAAATGATTCTTCCTTAGACAATTAAAATAGTCCATCTTAGCATAACTGCTTTCCTAATGTGCTCCGCTCGACCGTATACATCTTGGCCCTTGGATAACACATTAAAGTAGCAACACCATGCTTAGATTTCATATTATAACTCTAAGTCCAAGAGTATTGCCAATGAGGGCCACACAGTGACAAGGTTAGGGATTTCACTCGTCACCCATCAAAGAGGTCGACATTTAGCACACACAGTATGAGGGTGTGTCATGGCATAAACCCAACTAAGTTGGGCATGTCACTCTTCTATGCCATGCGAATCATAAGTTTGGTTTTTACTCAAAAAACCAACCTGAGTTACTAGATTAGCATACACAATGTTAATCATTACACTCAAGATTCGGCTATAAGGCTTCGATATGAAAACTTATTTCATATTCGACTCCCCCGAGTCTCATCTTAGTCTTACTAAGGCGACTATATCATTTCATTCGTACACACCTGGTATGAGTAATCAATACTGCACACCTAGTGCCAATATGGTGCAGTCTCATCATGCCCGCTACGTAAGCGTCAGGACGATTGCCTGTGTGACGAGGCCAATCAGAAGCCTAGTGACATTATAATGTGCCTTATAATGTACTCGCATATTTATGAACATTTGAAAAGAAACATAATTCTTTACTTCATAAATATTCAACACAAGAGTACACATGTCCATTTTACACTTAGATACATCCAAAAATTAAATCCTATGCAGACCTAAGCTCATCACATGAGCTTTAAAAGCGTCTCTTGGAATAGGCTTAGTTAATGGATCAGCTATCATCCTACTTGTAGATAGATACTTAATGGCAACTTCTTTATCTTTTATGGCGTTCCGAACAAAATGATAACGCCTCTTGATGTGTTTGGTCCTTCTGTGGAACTTGGGATCCTTAGTAAACTGGATAGCAGCAGTATTGTCACACATAAACTCTACAGGATCGTCAACACAAGGAGTAAGATTGAGATCCTGGAGAAAATTCCTCAGCCATATTGCCTCTTGAGTGGCGAGGCAACAAGCAACATACTCTGCTTCCATAGTAGAAAGTGATATGCAGTCTTGTTTCTTACTGCACCAAGATATGGCTCCCCCACCTAGGGTGAACACATATCCCGAGGTAGATCTGGACTCGTCCAGGTCACCACCCCAATCAGCATTCGTATATCCTCTCAACTTAAGATCCCCTCCTTGGTAGCAAAGCACAAAATCACTTGTGCCACGTAGGTACCGGAAGATTCTCTTGACGGCTTGCCAGTGAGCAGACCCTGGGTTGCTTTGGTAACGACTTACCAAGCCAACCGCAAAGCAAATGTCTGGCCGTGTACATAACATGGCATACATTAAGCTGCCCACTGCACTTGCATAAGGAACGCTACTCACTCTTTCCTTCTCTTTGTCTGTCTTAGGGCACTGATCAAGACTTAAGGTTAGACCCTTTTCAACTGGAGTATCCACGGGTTCAGAATAATGCATTCGAAAGCGTTCCAAGATTTTATTAATGTATGCTTCTTGACTTAAACCAAGAAGCTTCTTGGAGCAGTTTCGAGTTATTTCAACGCCTAGGACATACCTAGTCTCACCCATATCCTTCATCTCAAAAACGGAGGATAACCACTGTTTAGTGGTCTGGATCATCTCCATGTTGTTTCCAGCCAACAGTGTGTCATCAACATATAGAGTGAGAAACATAATCCCTTTTGCAGTTTTCTTGACATACACACAGTGATCTTCAGATACCATGTCCAAGCCAAAAGAAATAATGGCTTCGTGGAATCTGAAATACCACGCTTTGGAAGACTGTTTGAGACCATAGATGGATCTTTTAAGACGACAGACTTTGTCCTCTTTACCTTTTGATACAAAACCAATAGGTTGATCCATGTAGATCTCTTCCTCAAGATTTCCATTAAGGAATGCAGTCTTTATGTCCATCTGGAATAACTCTAAATCCAGATGGGCAACCAAGGCTAGAAACAGGCGAACAGAGGCAATTCTCACCACAGGAGAAAATGTCTCTTCGTAGTCTATCCCCTCAATTTGGGTAAACCCTTTCGCCAGTAAACGGGCCTTAAACTTATCGATCGTTCCATCAGCCCGACGTTTTATTTTGAAAACCCACTTTCTTCCAATCGATTTACGTCGGGGAGGAAGATCAACAAGTTCCCAAACCTTATTTCTCGCCATAGAGTCCATTTTATCCCTAATGGCTTCTATCCACTCTTTGTGGTTTGGTGAATCAATAGCCTCTTGGAAAGAAGTCAGCTCCTCAATTTCTAAAGGAGTGCACAAGAATATCTCCTCTTCGATTTGAAAATATCGTCGAGGGATTCTTTCGTGTTCACTCCTCCGGAGTTGAGGACCAGTGCCGGTTTGTCCCACTGAGGAATTTCTCCCCCTATCCCTAAGAGGTATTGAATCCTCAACAGGTGGAGAATCACTCCTATCATCTTGAACAAGCGGACTAACCGCAGGTTCATGAATAGGAGAGTGAGGACGAACATCATGATCAACTTGAATATGAGGACAAACCTCAATACCAAGTTGATAAGGTTGATCCTCTTGATTAACTAGCAACTTTGCATCTTGCCTACTATCCTCAGCGGTGCGGTGAGTACTAAATTCTCCCCCTCACCGAGAGATAGTGGGTCATTGAGCGGTAACTCATACAACGCTAGGTCATTTTTGATTTTACCAATACTTGGGAACTCATCCTCAAGAAAATCCACATTACGTGAATCGACTTCCGTCATGCCACCACTAGGGTGTTCACCATACATAACGTATCCTTTAGAATGTTCGGGATAGCGTATGAACACAATTTTGGTGGCCCTTGGACCAAGTTTTCCATGTTTATGAGTTGGGTTGTGTACATAACCAGCCGAACCCCAGAGGCGTAAATGATATAAGGAGGGCTTTCTACCAGACCATAACTCATATTGAGTGGCGGATACGCTCTTACTCGGCACACGATTAAGGATGTAAGCTGTCGTAAGCAGCGCATCCCCCCAAAAACTAATTGGGAGATTGGCGTGTGCCATCATTGACCTGACCATGTCAAGCAATGTTCGATTCCTTCGCTCTGCCACACCATTTTGTTGTGGAGTGTCAGGAATCGTGAGTTGTTTGCGTATACCTTTTTCCTCACAAAATTCTTTGAACATATGTGAGAGGTATTCACGACCTCGATCAGTTCGAAGAGTCTTAACTCTTCGATCTAACTGGGTCTCAACCTCAGCTACAAAACGTTTGAACATATCTAGTGCTTCATAGCGATGTGATAAAAGGTACACATACCCATATCTTGAATAGTCATCTATGAAAGTGAGGAAATAGAAAGCCCCATGACGTGTTTTCACATTAATGGGTCCACAAATGTCAGAGTGAATCAGCTCTAGAGGACTTGACGCCCTTGAAGCCTTACCAAAAGGCTTCACGGTCGCCTTGCCAGCTAGACATGACTCACACCTAGGCAATTTAACCTTAGTGAGTCGGTCTAAAAACCCTTCTTTAGCTAGCCGACTCATCCTATCTTGGCCAATATGACCAAGCCTAGCATGCCACTTAATCGATTCTAAATCGAAATCAAAATGTGAAACAAAAGTTGAAGGAGAATTATTATATGATTCGTCCAAATCCAATATAATAAAATCGTCCCTTAGAGTAGCGTGGCCAAACACATTGCCACAATACAAAATGTTCAAACCATCATTACAGGAAGAAAAACCAAAACCTGATTTCATTAATGAAACTAAGGACACAAGACAAGTTCGCACCCCAGGGGCATAGAGAGCATCAAACAGGAGCAACTTATTTCCTCCTTTCAATATGAGCCGGTATGTTCCAACACCTAGAACATCTTCTTCACTGCCGTTTCCCAGCACGACAGATTGTGAACCTGCCGAATAGCGGTGAAAGTCCACGAAGCCATCTCTGTCCCAAACTATATGTTTGCTTGCTCTCATATCTACAATCCAATTAGCAAAGGATTTAGCAACTAATGCATGAGAACATACATATAATTCAGGAGAGTGAGTGGAGAAAGGTACCTTCTTCGGCTCAGGACAATCCGGAGTGTAGTGACCTTTTTTACCATAGTTATAGCACTTCACACGTGCTATTTTTGTCTCTCCATTGCCTTTGGTCTTTTGTTTCTTAGCCACTCCAGCATTTGGCCTACCTTTCTGAAGGGGGCGAGAACCTCTCTTGAACCCCTACCTCTTGTGTTCTTGTTGCTTTTAGGCCTGATGCCCTTGGCGACAAGAGGCACATTGGGAGTCCCGAACATTTTCAGGCACTCCTCCTCCATTTCGAGGTAGCTTTGTATCTGACCAAAGGTTTTCAAATGGTCAAAATGAGTCAAGACTGTCCTGACTTGTTCCCATTGTGGAGGTTCGTCAGGGAGAGCCCGAATCATATTCAGGACTTGCTCCCCCTCAGAAATGTCTTTTCCTACGGCCTTGAGATCACGAATTATGCCACTCATAATTCGTAAATGCTCAATCATAGTGTGACTGGGATCCATTTTGTAGTTCATCCATTTCAATTGCAAGGTACGTAACCTTGTTTCGGATGTCTGCCCAAAACGGATTTTGAGCTGGTCCCACATATCCTTAGCTGTGAGATGAACTTCAAATTCGCCAATCAAATCGTCATGCATGCAATACAACATTGTAAAGCGTGCTGTACGATCTTTCTTGGTCCAGTCTTGGTAAGCCTGAAAGCTTTCTTGATACTGCACAGTAGAAGTATCAATAGGCTTGCCATCTGAATCCTTATCAGATGGAGGAAACTTGGCTACCATCAAGTGTTCCAGCAAGTCTTTTCCTTCCAGAAGATACTGAATCTTCCGTTTCCACATGTCATAGTTAGACCCATCTAACTTTTGACTGGTGGATAGTTCGGTGATTATTGCGTTGTTAGCTGTCATATCTACAAGTGTTAAAAGATGGACATTAGGCACATTACTAAAATAATTAAATTAAAAAAAAATTTCATCATTCATGTCATATGATCGAAAATTTCGCCAAACTCATAATCATCTTATATAATCATGAATTAGAAATTTAAATAATTTAATCACTATATTTCCATAAGAACTTTATCATATGGACCTTCATAAGAAAATCGTTAAACAAATTAACGTTTATTTAAATATCACATAGATATTTTTTTATTTTTTTATTTTTATTTTTTTTGTATGTAAAACTAATTTACATTCTAATACTATTCTAAACATATGAAACGAATTCATATATCACTATATACTAACTCTTATTTTACATGAAATATAAAACAAATTTATATTTCAATTAGGCATGTGATTATTAAGCTCATTATTATATTTACCAATCCATATTTCATCAAAGAAATATCAAATATTAATTTGAAATATAAAACTAATTCATATATCAATTAGCATAGGGTAAATATTGAATATTTTAAATGCCACAATGGAAACAATAATATGCCTTTCCATTAATCGAATGCAGCAATTACTAAAACCCGAGACCCCCAACCCCACATTTATTTTGGGCCTTTGTGAAGTGAAGCACTCAGCCTCTCTCACTCTAAAGACTCGGCTCTCCCTCAACCCCCAACCTTCGGCCCTCTATTTTTCTTCTACTTCTGAGCTCTCTTCCAGAACCATCAATCCTCGGTTCTCTCTCTCTTCAGCCCTCCATGGGATTGTTCGATCTTGGCACAAAGCCGAGACCACGACGGTTTGCGTTCTTGACCATCGTCCCTCTCGACGACCAGACACTATTCTTGGCCACCACCACCACCCAGATGATGGTTCACCCTCCCTGACCGCCTCCTTAAACTCAATACCCGGCTTAAACACCAACCAAAACAACCCAAAATCATTGCTAACGAGTAGATCGGCGACCAAGCTTCGATTGACGCCGCCCACTCGCCTAACGCGCCAACCCTGTGACGGCGCGTGACACACACGCGCGGTTGTGATGGGTTTGTCTGGTTTGATTTTGGCCAGTAATTGCAGATCGGGGGTCAGTGAAGGGTTATGGAGGAAGAAAACGACCAAACTCGTTTTCGTGGCGGCGCGTGACACACACGCGCCACCCCTCCCATGGTGGTGCTGATGGGTTCAGGTAATATACGTCTGTCCCCTTTTTTTTTTAGAGTGGGGGTGTGTACCGTGTTCAGGCAGAGAGAGCCATGAGGTTCATGACTTGGGGGGTTTAGATATGGGGTCGGGTTGAACAGATCAATGGGTCTCGGTATTCTGGTATGACTGGCATGATTCTGGTTGTTACGATTTTCATGAGCATATAAAAAAAACAGAATGTATGGAATGCTTACATAATCGTAATGTCTCATGAATTCACACAGAATATATTTTGTTTAATTGAGGCATATAAATTCAAACAGATTACCATGAGATTCATTATCGCATAAACACATAGTTTTGCATACTAGCATATTATTCAGATTCTTGATTCAACTAGAAATTATGATTTCGGGACTAGCATCATGCAAACTAGGCTCTGATACCACTGTAGGTAATTTAGGATTACCTGGATGCGGAAACTTGATTGCCAAGACCTTAGGCTCGCTTGACTGCTACCCACGAACCGGTGGCTACCAGAGTCACCAACGAGTCACACTCCAAACCCGAACCTCTAGGATGGCTAGGCAGTAAGAGAAAAACAGAGAGAATTTTGGGGAGTATTTCTGGTGTTGCTTGAATTGCTTTTTCTGTGTATTGTCACTTACACAAAACACACTATTTCTATATCCTAAAATAGAATCAGGATATATTTAATAGCCAATTAATACACAATTAAATCGCTATGTAACTGCCAAATCAATTACATGATTATGGCCAGCATATGTGACCGTTACTGGTCAATAATCTCCATGTACATGCTGCCCTGCTTGGATATATTTTTGTTTTTGATAGTACAAAATGTTGCTGCTGAGGAAAGTTAATCAATAGTGAACTATGATATCTCTTTTCCCTTTCTATATTCAACTACCATTATTGTTCCTTAATGGCTAGTATTCCTCCCGTTTTTGAGCTTTGAATGGGGGCCTCAGTTGCTTAAGTTTCACGTGTTATTGGTATCAAAGCACTAGTTTGTTTAGTCATATGGGCTATAATGAATTGTCTACTAAAAAATTGCATCTTACACCCAAAACCTTCTGTGCCCCATGTTCCATTTTAAGGTTTCTCAAGGGACATGATCTTGATGACTTCGAAGCTTTGAGCTGGTATAATCAATGCCTTGACCATTGGGTGATGGATATCAGCCCATGAAATCCTTAATTAGCCCTAATCATTTTTGAACTCATGCATAAAGCTGATTTTGTGCATTTAATTCCCTAGACCTTTAGAAGATTTAGAGCCTTTCTTTCGGTTAGGATGTTAATTGACATCCCTAACTTTCAAACCATGCAAAAATATTCAACTCAAGTAAAGTTCAGCTTGGAAATCATAAGCCCTAAACTAAACCATTTCAGTTTAGGTCATTTTTTACCCGGTCTAAGTTTTAAGTTGATTCGTCAACTTAAACTTAAGTTAAGGTTGATTTCTTTGCTAAGAGGGTTTATCAACATCCTAATAAACTTGTCTGTGCAATTAAATCAGTTTTAAGTTAAGAGTTTTGTCCAAGTTTTCAAGCACCAAAACAGAACCCTACAGATCCTTGTCTACAGTTTTGCCCAGTTTTATGCCTTGGATTTTATAAGCTTTTGAAGGCTTTAAGCCCAAAATTTTTACATGGTACAATACCTTAGGACGTATACTACAGAAGTACGCCAAGAAAAACCAGTTAAACCAAGTTAAGAAAGCCAAGATTGAACCCAATTCTGCCCAGTTTTATTTACCTTGCTGTTTAGGCATCTTAAATGTGTTTTAAGCTTGGTTTCTTAATGCAAGGGGTTTGTAGACACCTCAAGGTTTCCCTCCATGCAAAGAAATTCCACATAACCCATCACTAAGCAACGTAAACAAACTACCCAAAAACCATGTAAAACGGCTCCCATGTGCTATTTCGCTTCTAGCTTAAGTTTACTTTCCTAGCTGTGTTTTCCTACACCTTCACCTTGCCTAATTGGATGCTTACTAAGCTGGCGACTCACCTAGCATGCACACATGCAAGATGACATGTGTCACATAAGTGTCACCTTACTTCAAAGCTAAGGAGAGACACCAATAGTGTTCAGATTGGAGAGCCATAAAGTACATCTTGCAGTAGCCATTCCTCTCTGCTTCCATATGCATTTGTATTAGTTTAAGTTAAATAATACGTTTCATCTTATGTTTATGTTGATTTAAAAATTTACCGCAAGTGCACGGTGTAGCTGTAGCTAGCACAAGGCAAGTACGGGTCGTATTCCACAGGGAACTTGATTCCAATTACTAGAACTAATTAGATTGCTCAAGCTAGGCGATCACAATTGGGGTTTCGAAATTAAACTAAAGGAAACAATAACGACTAAAAGGTTGAATAAACAATATAAGAGTAAACACGTAGGTTGGAATCAACAGCACAAATATGCTAGCGAATCAATTGCTAACCCTACCAAACATCTCCCCATCACGAATGGATAAATTGTCAATTAAGTCCATCTCCTCCCTTTCTCAAGGGTCGAAGACTAATCCTAGAACCATAGTCGCCTATTTTCATGGGACTAAAGGTCGAAGGATCACAAGATTCACAATCTCAAATCCCAATTAGAATCTTAACTATTTTCATGTTAAAACCCTAATTATCCACTAAGATGGACTAGGTAAAGGTTTCGTCTCTCAACGTTCCCCTAAACCCCAAATAAAGAGGATGAATGTTCTTTTGAGCATGTGACGTGCATAGTAAAATTCATAATCGTAAAACAAAGGGGGAGCAAGAATTTGGGCTAGTACAAGATTCAACTACACATATTCGGCGTCAATCCCAACCTAAGTTGAAGGATTTAGCCTAACATCATCTTTATAACAACAATCGCAATATTCGATTCAATAAACATCACAACCAAAACCTAAATAATCAAGAACAAGAGGAGAGAGAACTAGAACCAAGAACCTGGAATTCATCGAATCAATCAAAGGTAGAATCAACTTCCAATTCAAGAATGTAATCCAAAAGCGTAATCAAAAAGTATGAAAAATAGAATTGTATATTGAAACCTAAAAATCGCCTAAGAAAACGTTTGGGAAGAGAAAAACTGAATGAAAACTGAATGTCCCCCAAAAACAGCCCCAGGAAAACTTAAGTCGTGCAGTTGAAAAGGTCGGCACGGGGTCACCGTGCCCAAACTCTGCCACAATCACCCAAGCATCGCACATGTGGCACGGTGTCGCCACATGGCACGGCCACACCATGCCACGTGGCACGGCCATGCCGTGCCACTTGCCTAGTCGGCCTTTGTGCCGTGCTCGTGTGGTGCGGTCTGGCTATTTACCCCGGGATGTCCGTGCTTGATCCATGGAACTCTACGCGACGCTTTTCTTGCCTTTTTGGCACTCCTTTCTGCTAAATATTGTTTATCTTTTTGTTTCTTCAATGAAGTTCCGGAAATTATCGAAAGATGTTATATGAGTTAAAGGTGCGCTAAAGGAGGCTGATTTGACTCTTCCTAAGCACGATCGAACGTGAAAACGAGGAAAAAAATGAGTCAAATAGGGCTAAAAATAGGACTAAATAGAGGTTCATTACGCCCCCATGCTTATCTCTTACTTGTCCCCAAGCAAGACTACGCTATGAAGGATCAGGGAGAACGATAAACCTCTTAACACACCCTCCTTAGGTAAGGGACGAATAATCAATAATCTAAGTTAAACTATGCAGTAAAGATGGCCAAGTCAAAATGTGAAACAATTCAAATATAGCTCGCACACTTTCTTCCATGTGTCCCTATACCCAAATGCAATGCATCAAATGCCCTAATATCGAAGTACACAACAAGACATGACTTTTCCTTGATAAGTGGTGGGTAAGCAGGACTGGTAGAACTCACTTTAGGATAAAGTGGAACACTCCCCTCAATGTGTTTAGAATATGTAACAAGGGTGCACTCAATACTCTACCCAATCAAGCAACTACCATAAGCTTGGTAGATTTCTCAATTCTCTACCGCCTAATGCAAAATGCAATGTGTAAATCGTGAGGACTTGTAAATGGATGTAATGGGGTTAAAGGTAAAAGGGCGAGAAGTGGAATAAGTTTGGGAAGAGTGGAGCTAATAGTCAAAGACTATGGAGCAAAAAACACTTCCACAACTAATATCGAAACAACTTCACACCACAATTGAAAATTTGAGCAACAACCCCACAAAAAATCTTAAGGGAGGAATTTCGCAGTCTCATTGTCACACTCCCATGCCAAACACCTTATTCACAACTTTTCTTTATTAGTTTTTTCTTTCCATTTCTCTTTTCCTTGCTTCTTTATTTTTCATTCATTTCTATTTCTTTTCTTTTGAAGGAGAAAGGCATGTGAATGGCATGGGGAACACAAACTTTAATCACGAATCGCCCCAAACAAGCCACTAGTAACGTACCCAAGGTGAATCAACCTTCAAAGCAAACCCAACTCAACATAGAAGTGTCGCTCCACTAGACCTTGACAATGACATAGGGAATATCGATAGGCTAAATGCATAGTGTGTAGGGGGAAACAACAAACACAAGGGGAGAGGCACAAAGGGCTAGTAAAGAGGGTAGTACATATCAATGGGTGGCTTTTTAGCTTATGTGGCTAAATAGAACAAAAATTGCCTCAGTCATATCAACACATGCACATGCTAAATGCGATTTCAAAGAGAACAAGACCAAGTTCTAGAGATGCAATCATGGATAATTCACACATGAAGGAAAGTAGCAGACTATATGCAATGAATAGTCATTAGGCTCAAAGTCTCACAGGTAAGTCTACCACAGTCCAATAACTTACTCCAAGGTATATCCCACTTATCGAGGTCAATCAAGCCAAGCCACTTGAATCTCAAGGGTAATATGACATATAGCACAGATGGCAATGTTATAGCACAATTCAAAAAAGTTCACACCATAATAGGCCACACTTCAACACACAATTCAACCAGATAAATCAATCATCACCCCTTGTGTTCTTTTCATAAGAGAGATTTTCGCACACATTTATTGAAAAGTAATAAAGCTAACTAAGAAAGCAATAAAAAAATATAAAGGATAGCGAGAAGAAGGGTAAGAAGTAGTACCTGGAAAGCTTAGGGAAGCCCAACTCGATAACTTCTCCTTTTGAGATGCAACATGTATCTTGTATGCTCTAACCTACATGCTGTATTAAAGGAAAAAAATACAAAGATATCGTATGAAAACTATATGTCATCCTATCTATATAATGCAAAATGCAACATGTCATTCAACCAATACCCCAAAATCCACCATTCCACCCAAAGAGCGATAAGCTCACCCCCCTATGCTTGAGATTTTCATTATCCGCAATGAAAACGACGCAGAAAAAGGGCAAGGGAAGGGGGGAGGCAAAGGAACGAAGAGGGAAAGGGGGGAAAGGGTGGGAGTGACACGAATGTTTTTTTAGAGAAAGTGATAAATGCCTTGGATTGCCTCCCAAGAAGCGCTTGTTTAATATCCTTAGCTTGACCCTTACTTCCAAATAGTAGACGGTAATGATGCGGGAGTTGGCCTGGGGGAGGTGTAAAAATATGAAGTAGGATCCTCTACCTCCCCAGGATGAACAGAAGCGGTTGCAAAACGAAGTGGGACGGCCGCAGAAATAGCGGAAGAGCCTTTAAACAGCATGTGGGGTCCCCCAATTCCATCAAAGGTATCAACCTCGAGAACAACATCGAATGGGGAAATAGGGATAGGCTCCTCAGAGGATGGGGGAGGAATAGGCGCTAAAGGCGGTGCAGGGGGAGGGAAACTGAAGTCCATCCTCTCCCCACACAGTTGAAAAGATAGGGTGCCTTCCTAAACATCAATCACTGCCCCGACGATCGCAAGGAATGGGCGACCTAAAATGAGTGGGGCCGGGAAGTCCTCATCCATGTCAAGAATGACGAAATCTTAGGGGATGAGGAACTAGCCCACCTGGATCGGGACATCCTCTAGAATGTCGGCATGCTGCCTGATGGAGCAGTCTGCTAGCTGAATAGTCATGCTGGTGGGCGTGAGGTCCCATAGGTGCAGCTTCTTACAGAGAGAGTGGCATAAGACTCACGCTGGCGCCCAAATCGCAAAGGGCTCTCTCAATATGCGTATCCCCTATGCAGCATGGGATAGAGAAACTGTCAGGATCCTGCAGTTTTGATGGTGATCGCCTCGGTAGAAGTGTGCAGTAGGATCCGAAAGTGGGGTGTATTGGAGTAACCCCGGGCTCTCCCTTCTTGGACAGGAGCTCTCTTAAAAATTTAAAGTACACAGGTGCATTCTTGAGAGCTTCTAGGAAGGGGCTACTAGTATAGATTCGGCATAGGGTTTCCATGAATCGCGCGAATCTAGGTTCAAGCTGACATAGCTTGGACCATGCCAGTCGCTGAGGGTAAGGCACTGGGGGCCGGCAGGTGCGAGCGAGAGGTGGATGGCTAGGCTCCCCAGCAAAGCTCAAATTCTCTTCTCGCTTCTTCCCCTCAGTTCCTGCAGAATCAGGAACTGGAATTTCCTCCTGAAGAACCATCACTGGGCTCTCCTCTAACCCCTCTTCTATTGTGGAGATGGCATTGACATGACCTCGGGGGTTAGTCTTGGGCTGGCCCAGCAGATGCCCTTGAGGTAAGGACAGGAGGCTCACTTGTTGAGCAATTTGAGTAATCTGCGTGTCCATCATTTTCTGATGGGCGGCCATGGCATCGACCCTGGAGGTCAGCAGATGGATTGAATCCTTAAGAGTCTCATTGGTCGTGGTTTGGGTCACTATGAAGCGCTCCATGAGACTCTCCAGGTGAGATGTAGGCTTAGGAGGTGGAGGTGGAGGTGGAGGGGGTGGAGTGCAAGGAGTTCGGTTGTGAAAACCGGGTGGTTGGATGGAGTTCTGAGGGTGAGGGTTAGGATTTTTGTAGAGGGGATTTGGATGACTCTTTCAACGCTGGGTATAGGTGGTGGGGTGGGGGTTATTTTGTGGTGGTGGGTTGTAATTGTGGAACGCGTTGACGTGTTCAATGCTAGGGGGAGCATTGTAACACTCAACGGCGGTATGTCCATGTACACCACAAGTCTCACAGTGTGCATAGGTCCCCATTGATGGCCCCGCAGAAGTCACTGATGGGGTAGCCACCTTATCCAGAATTTGTGCGAGGGCGTCCACCCTGCTCGCCAAGAATGTCGCAGCGTCTACCTCGTGTGTGCCACCGCCTCTCTTGGGGGCGGCTCTGTCACTCGACCAGTGATAATTGTTGGAATCCATCTCTTCCAACAATGCCTTCGCTGCTTCAATAGACTTGCCCATGAGAGCGCCCCCTACTGCGACATCAACCGAGATCTTCACTGACCGCTCCAACCCATTGTAGAAGGTTTGGATTAGGAGCCAGTCAGGAACTCCGTGGTGAGGGCACTGTCGCTGGAGGTCTTTGAATCTCTCCCATGCCTTGTACAGGGACTCTCCATCCTGCTGAGTGAGGAAGGTGATGTCCGTCCTCAGCTTGGCAGTCTTGCCAGGTGGGAAGTATTTGCTGAGGAAGACTTTGAAGAGAACCTCCCAGGTGGTGAACGAGTTGGGCTCCTCGTTCTGCAGCCAGTCACTGCCTCTATCCCTCAGTGAAAAAGGAAAGAGCCTCAGTCGAATCGCGTCGGCGGACACCCCATTGAGTTTGATAGTATAGCACTTCGCAAGGAATTTGTGAAGGTGCGCGTTGGGGTTGTTCAAGGGATATCCGCCGAACTTATCACGCTCCACGAAATTGATGAGCCCTGGGTTGAGCTCGAAATTATTAGCCTCGATCGGCGGGCTAACAATTGATGAGGCGATGCCAGATGCCTGCGGCAGGGCATAGTCCCGCAGTACCCTATTATCTTCCTGGGCCATCACCGCTGCCTCTTTCTTCCTCCTTCTCGCTTCTCCGCTACGTTGTCGTGCGACTGCTTCTATCTGAGGATCGAGGGGGACAAGATCTTGATCCCTCTGACTCCTCCTGCGCATATACAAGCAAACAATACCCCGACGTAAACAGTTTCTAGCAAGAACAAGAAGAATGATGAACTAACGCAAGGGAAAGAAAAAAAAAAGAAATGTCTAGTCTAGAGTATTCGAATCGATTCTAATATTGGAAAGCGCAAGTTCCCTGGCAACGGCGCCAAAAACTTGTTGAGTTAAAAATATACCACAAGTGCACGGTGTAGCTGTAGCTAGCACAAGGCAAGTACGGGTCGTATTCCATAGGGAACTTGATTCCAATTACTAGAACTAATTGGATTGCTCAAGCTAGGCGATCACAATTGGGGTTTTGAAATTAAACTAAAGGAAACAATAACGACTAAAAGATTGAATAAACAGCAGAAGAGTAAACACCTAGGTTGGAATTAACAGCACAAATATGCTAGCGAATCAATTACTAGCCCTACCAAATATCTCCCAGGCATGCATCACGAATGGATAAATTGTCAATTAAGTCCTTCTCATCCCTCTCTCAAGGGTCGAGGACTAATCCTAGAACCATAGTCGCCTATTTTCATGAGACTAAAGGTCGAAGAATCACAAGATTCACAATCTCAAATCCCAATTAGAATCTTAACTATTTTCACGTTAAAACCCTAATTATCCACTAAGACGCACTAGGTAAAGGATTCGTCTCTCAACATTCCCCTAAACCCCAAATAAAGAGGATGAATGTTCTTTCGAGCATTTCATCGAGCATGTGGCGTGCATAGTAAAATTCATGATCGCAAAACAAAGGGGGAGTAGGGATTTGGGCCAGTACAAGATTCAACTACACATATTCGGCGCCAATCCCAACCTAAGTTGAAGGATTTAGCCTAACATCATCTTTATAACAACAATCGCAATATTCGATTCAATAAACATCACAACCAAAACCTAAATAATCAAGAACAAGAGGAGAGAGAACTAGAACCAAGAACCTGGAATTCATCGAATCAATCAAAGGTAGAATCAACTTCCAATTCAAGAATGTAATCCAAAAGCGTAATCAAAAAGTATAAAAAATAGAACTGTATATTGAAACCTAAAAATCGCCTAAGAAAACGTTTGGGAAGAGAAAAACTGAATGTCCCCCAAAAACAGCCCCAGGAAAACTTAAGTCGCGCAGTTGAAAAGGTCGGCACGGTCATGCCTAGAGGCACGGGGTCACCGTGCCCAAACTCTACCAAAATCACCTGAGCACCGCACACATGGCACGGTGTCGCCACGTGGCACAGTGTCACCACGTGGCACGGTCAGGCCGTGCCACTTGCCTAGCCGGCTTTTGTGCCCTGCTCGCGTGGCGCAGTCTGACTTTTTGCCCCGGGATGTTCGTGCTTGATCCGTGGAACTCTACGCGACGCTTTTCTCGCCTTTATGGCACTCCTTTCTGCTAAATGTTGTTTATCTTTCCGTTTCTTCAATAAAGTTCCTGAAAATATCAAAAGATGTTATATGAGTTAAAGGTGCGCTAAAGGAGGCTGATTTGACTCTTCCTAAGCACGATCGAACGTGAAAACGAGTAAGAAAATGAGTCAAATAGGGCTAAAAATGGGACTAAATAGAGGTTTATCAGTTTAGATGTTAATTAGTATGTATTACTAGATTCAGCTTTAAATTAGCTTAGTCTTAAACATGCTTTTGTAAAATAGTTTAGTTAAGCTAGAATAGAGGTTTCCTAGCTAGAAAGGATACCCCAAACACTAAGGTAGCTCCATTTGGTCGTGTATAAGATCCATGGATGTCTCATTTTGTAATCAAGTGGTAAGTTAAAGAAAAGTTGAGCGTTGCTCCTAAAACTGTGTGTTTGAATACTTTACTTGCTTATCCTTACTTAGGCGGAGTAGGATGGTGATCAAGTGAGTCTTAACTCTCGTTTAGTGGTGTATTTGTATCCTAAACAAAGTTAAGGGCCCTAAACTTGTTCTTGGTGTGGTATATGTATCCTTGAACAAGCTTAGTTTCTCCCTAGATTAGTCTTCGGTGGTGATTCTGTAACCAAAGATTAGTTTAGTTTCTATCTTTTTTCCCTTGATTGTAATCTTTCTTGGTTTTAACTTTTCACTCTTGAATTGAGTTAAGCTTAACCCTTAAGAGATACATCAATTGGATTACTTAGGAAGGTGATGATAGAATGAGCTGAGGTTAAATCACTTAGACTTGGCTACCCATGTTAGGGTCCTGGTATGATAATACAATCTAGGTCTACCTTTCAGACCCTACCATATTTTGAAAATTTTGTGTGCCAGTATTTAAATTCCACGATGAAAAGGTCAAACATGCATAATCAATGCTTGGAGTACTGAGTATTCGGTAGAGTTATTTGAGGTGAAATGCAGAGTACGACTTATATAGAGATAAGGCCAACCAATCACTTCCTTATAAAACAGGAACGGGGAGAACTTCGCCCTGAGATCAGGTAAGAGGTCATTAGTAAAAAGCTGGAAAATTGCATGATATTTTAGAAGAAGCCTCTTTCATGCATGTAGAAGTGCTAATGGCTGATATATTGGTGTTCGAATGGACAGGTATCAGGCATACATGCTTTTGAGAAAGTGCCACCTTGAACGGAATCCATTCAAAGATACCGAATTGGCTGTCTGAATTCCAAAAGCAGAGATCAAATTGAAAATTCCTTAGAGATAGGCGGAGCATGCATGCTGCCTGTCACTTGTTGCTGAGTAGAAATAATGAATTGGCTGAACCTGAGGATCCTAACTTTTTGGGTTGGAAGGAATGTGCTTCAAGAACCAATAATGAAATAGATTTAATTTTTGAGCTTAATGAGCATGAGATTATTGTATAGAAAGTAGGACTCATAACAGACCATCATCACGCAGTAAGTAGCAACATGAGCAAGAAATCAAGTTCACATAGCATTATGTTATAATTTGGGTACAAAGGCAAGACTAGTTGCACTTCCACACCTGAGCAAGAAATCAAGTTCACAGTAGGTGGTGGCGGACTGGCGGTGGCATTGTGGAGGCTATAGACGCTGGTTCATTTCAAATAGAAATTTTCATGTTTTTGGCAAAATTTTCCAATGCTATCAGTGTCTATGCAGCTCACTTGTACATAAGAGGGCAAGTAATGTTATACATAGGTTCATGCATACAATTGAACGTCTAAAAATGTGAAAAGAAAGAAAAACAAAAAAGATTTATGTTCTTTTCAGTTAAAGGGAGTTATAAAGGTAAGTTGACAATAAAATTGAACTATTGCTTTCGCTCTTATTTCTTATGTTTAGTTGCATTTTTATTACTTTTTTGTATGTGAAAAAAGGACGAGCGAATTAGTAAATATTGAATTTAATTTGTATGAATTGCAATTGAACCAATTAATGATTGATACCAACCGCTAACAAGAATTCCACCGGCTAATCAACATTTAGATTTGTATGTATAACACTTCATTTTATAATTTCTACATTGCCATTAAAAGGATTAATAAATCTGCCATAATTGTTTTATGTTATGTTGAAGGATCACTTCAACACTACTCATCCCACTAATAGTATAATACAATCCCTAATAGTTTAATACAACCTCAATTTTGAAAATTGTAACATCACAACTAAAGTAGCTTGATAGCGAACATGGATCCAACTATCTCCCTAAATGATTTTAAATTGTATTTAGATATCGTAGGAATGAAATGATTCGACTAGTAAAATTATTAGGAGTTCTTATCGACTATTTAAGTTCAAATACTACTATCCCTTGAAAGGATTTTGTCTTTTTTTTTAATATACTTTAAAGAAGAAAACATTATTGCCAATTTTTAAATGAGATTATCTTACACAAATTATTTGTTTTCTTTTCAAAGGCAAAGAATTTTTCTAACCCTGTTTTGATGGTGATCAATAGGACCCTCTTCCCTACATATAGATTTCTCTTTCTAGCTTTGGGATTTCACTAAACTAGACTATCCGTAAATAGTGGGATAAGATTTTGCCTCATATACTTATTCATCTTTTCTTCTAGGGATGGGAATAAGACTGGCTAGTGATTGTTTGTATTTTCTTTTTGGCATTGTTACTTTTAAGGGTTTACATCCAAATATTAATTGGGGGGGGGGGGGGGGTAGGAGTAAGGTATCATTTGATAAATGCTCATCTCCTATTTTGCCTTGTGTTTGGTCTCCAACCGACACATTTTCCCCTACCTTTAATGCTTGATTTAACCTATAAATAACTCATAAATTAGTAATTTATTAATGTTTTGTATTTTGTAGGTTTAGAAATGAAGAAACTCCAAAGTTTAAACAAAAACAAGAAAAGTAGACCAAAATCGTGCCAAAAAGGAAGTCAGACTATGCTAAGCAGTCAAATCGTGCCAGATCAGCAGTAAACAAAGGGGACAGAGTTTTGGCGTAGGGTGCCCGGGCAATATGGCATGCCTGTGGCTCCTCTTCTCACGCAATTTTCAAGAATGCAGAAAACAAAGCATTTTGGACAAGAATTTGGCATGGGAAGACCATGCCAAGTTTTGGGGTTGTTTATATTTTAAAGGACATTTTAGGCAAATTAAAGTGGAGTTAGAGATTTTTTAGGGTTTTTACTTAGGATAGCAGTTTTGTCTCTCAAGCAAGCATTTGTAGACTTAAATACATGTTAGGCGATAAACTGTCCTATTTTACGTGCCTCTTTCACCCACTTTTAGCTCATATAATAACTTAATCTTTAGGATTTTTACTTGTTTTATTTACTTTTGTAGGTAATAAACTTCAAATCGAGCAAACGAAGAGGAGCGAAGATGGGACAAAGCGAAGAAAAACAGCAAAAACCGGCAAAAGGGACAATAGGGGGTGATGAGCCATCGTGCCAGAGAAGAAGTGGCACGGTCGTGCCCCTTCCCCAGTCTCCCGCTCGCCCGATTTTCTATTTAAGTGTCATTCGGCATTTTTGCAAGGGGTCGCTCGGGGGTTCTTCCAGGCGATTTTTAGGATAGTGTAGTTAAGGTTTTAGCCAATAAAAACTCCATTGAGGAGCTTAGATTAGTATTGTATTGAATTAATTTTGGATTCAAGCACTTGGATTTCGAGTTCTTCGCTTCAATTCATAAGTCTTTTTCTTCTGTTTCTCTCTATTTCTTGTTTCGTTCTTGTTTTAGATTTTGTTAACTTAGTTCATATGTTTGGTTTTGATTTGATTCAATAGTTTAGTTTTTATGTTTAATTCATGTTCGATTGCTTGTTAGAATTAGTTTAGTTTCATACCTCTTCTCTCTAGTTCAAGCTTGTGTTCTTCGTTAGTTTAGGTTTGAGTTTTTGTGTTTTGTTGATGATCAATTGTTAGATTTTGTGGGCTTGGACTGTGATTAGCCTCTTGATGGGTAATTAGTCTTGTATTTGGCTTAACCATACCCAATCTATGCCTAGAACTTAGAGTTTTCTCTCACGCCCACCAAGTATTCGATGAAATGCTTGAAAGAGCTTTCGTCCATATTTTTAGGCGATTGACTTATGCTGAGAGGTGAGGTCAATTAGCTAGTGTGGGAGAGAGAATAGCCGAGTTCAGGACATGAAAATAATATTCGAATCGAGTTAGGTCCGGGGGTTGCTAGTTTTTTGGTCTAATTGGGCTAACCCCATGAAAATAGGTGGTTAGGCTAATTAGACTTAACCATGACCCTTGAGAGAGAGCTTGGGTGGTCTTCGATGGTGCAACCGACCATCTCTAGTTCGTGATGTAGTTTGGGTAGGTTAGGACTCATCTCAATTAGTTGGTTCGTCCATTGGTCAAATCACAACTCCAAGTTACTTTTTCTATGTTTGTTAGTGTAGTTTAATTTACCCTCTTTTCCTTTGATTTTGCGTAGCTCGAGACGCTTTAGTTACCCTGGAAGTTGGAAACATAACTCTCTGCGGACGACACCACAAGTACTCAACAATACATCTTGTACTTGGGGTTTATAAATATTAAAACTCTGTTGTTTTTTTTCCCCTAACAATACATCATTAATGAAAGTTAGTCCTTTGATCTAATCTTAACATTTTCTTATTGCTCATCTCTCATTGAGTCCCAATTTCACTTTATGTCTTCTAAATTCCTTTAGATTCTCTATTTTTAATCAACAAGCCTTTGCCTTAAATAATGGGTTTTTGACGAACTAGGGGTTGTGGAGAGATTATGGGTAAGATTCCAATAGAGTTGAACCCTTAATATACTTCTCAAAACTTAACATCCTTCTTTTTAGAATCTTCTTCTCAATTCTCAAATACAAGGTTGGACAAGGTTGAAATCTCACATACAAGGTAAGATTCCAATAGTGCTTGGACAAGATTGTCTAGTTGTAGGAGGCTCATTTGTGTTGAAATCTCACAACCTCACATCGAGGCAACCGTACCTGGGGCATGCAATTTGGAAACAATGTGGATAGAGATGCATAAGCTCCACCTCTTCTGCAAAGGAGTCCAAATTAAAATTTTCATCCTCCAAGGTCCACCAATCCTTTATGTTTTCAAAGCTCAGAACTTGGTAAGGATGTACAATTTGCATTTAGTCCTCAATACACAACCATGTTTCCTAAATTCTTTGGAGATTGGGACGCTTACCTATTTCTAAGGGAGGAATTGTGCTCTATGATGCAATTCCCAAATGCCCCTAAAGACATTGTTAGGGTGCATTTCATTCCCTTTGCATTGAAGGATTCAACGAAAATAGACACATAGCCTCCCTACAAACTTTATCTGTATATAGGATTGGTTTGTCAAGGTTTTCATTAAAAAAAATTTCCAAATGGGAAGATTGTAAAGTTGATTAATAAAAGCAACCATTTTGTCCAATTAGAGAGGGAACCGTTTTGGAAGAGTTTTGATAGATTCAAGCGCTTGTGCTCTTGCCCCCACCATGGCCTAGAACCATGATGTTTGTGCCAAATCATCTATGAGGGCCTTAACCAAAATACCTTGACCAATGGTTGAATCCATGTCTCAAGAGGGATCTTGAACAAGAATGTGATCAAGGCTCGGGAGTTTTTAGAGAAACTTGCAGAAAAGACCTAATAATGGGAAACCTCAAGGAATGAGAGTTTAGGTGCTCCGATTAGTAGTCAAAAGGGGGTATACATGAGGTCACGGATGCCACATACATTGACACTCGTTTTTCCACCCTTAGGAATATATTGAAAGGAATAGTCTTGTCCTAAGGACCGAACAATTATTCATCTCCCCAAATTGTTCCATGCTCCTAATTTCAAGCCCCTGATCATTTTCCGAGTGCATATCCATTGTTCACCCAAGAATTCCCTACTAGCGAAGACCAAGCGTAAGTGAATGTGACCTTTCAAATACCAAAGTGCGACCCCTACTTTCCTATATTGAACCTGGGGTGGGCTAAGCACCCCAACTTTTCATGGACTAGCCAAAATGCCTTAATGCCTAATGCTCAAGGCGGTGGTTTCTAAGAAAACACCTCATCTTCTTCTTATCAAAGGCCATCATTTTAAGGGGCATAAAATGCTCCTAGAGGGCCTCCTCCTCAACCGGTTGCTGCTCAATCTTATCCCCTCCTAGATATGATGAAATTGACAAAGTGAACAAGAGAGTGAGTGATATGGGGACGATGATAAGAGAGCTCAAATTGTCCAATGAGAGGATGATGAACACAATGAGGGACCATTTTGTTCAACTTGCCATGTCAAATAGGGGGAGAGGGACTTTTCCTAGTTAACCCAAAGTGAACCCAAAAGGGGGACCTTTTTCTTTTTGTTTTGAACGAAATTATGTGAGGATGGTTAATGTCATGATGTCTTTATGGTTAGGTAAGGAAATGGACACCCATATGGGTGAACATAATGCGAATGTGTCCTCTCTCACTAATTCTTCTCTTCTCTTTTCTCAAGAATATGAGTCTCATGATGTGTCTACTTCTTAATCTAATTCCCCTCTTTCTAGAGATTTGGAAGATCCTAAGAAGAATGAGTCTTCGGATGCCGTTAATACTACACCTCCTAAGGTCTCTTCTATTCTTTCCCTGCGTCTCCTAAGTCTATTCCCCCTTTCTTAACTGATTGAAGGGGAAGAAATCTCAATCTCATGCTGACAATATAAGAGAGACCTTCTCCCATGTCAAACTCAGCATTGCCCTCCTTGATGCTATTCAACAAATGCCCCCAACGCTCGTTTTCTCAAAGAATTGTGCACCGCCAAGGGGACCATTACTGTTTCAAAAAGAGCGTTTTTGTTCTAATGTGAGTTCAATCATTTTTAATCAAGTACCCATAGGACTTTACTTGATCTTGGTGCAAGGGCCAATCTCTTACTCTTTAAAATGTATTAGAGATTAGGGTTAGAAAGCTAAAATCTACTAAAATGGTCCTTTTATTGGCCTACCATTCCACTAGGCTTCCTAGAGGAATGGTTAAGGATGTGTAAGGAAAATTCATATTTTCGGTTGACTCTATGACGTACCGAGGTTGTTATGAGTGTTGAAAATAAAATACTAGCAATCCTTGGTCATCTCTTGCTACTTCAAATGCTCTCATTAATTGCAGGGATGGAAAAATGAATTTAACTTTCAAAAATATGATAATGGAATTGAATGTGCTTAATCTCTAAAAGCAACCTGTGGGGTGTGATGATGTGGAGCCCTCTACTCTTAATTGGATAGGTGACTTCTCTTTAGAGGAAGTGGAAATTGATCATGAAGAAGATTTGATGTTATGTGTGTATGAGTCATTTTGCATGGAATATGAGCCTAAATATGATATATTTACATTTGATGACTAATTTGATGACTTGTTACATGCATCCATTCTTACATCTTCTCTTCTTACCCATCTCCTTCATGAGGCATAACCTAGTGTGCCCTTCTCTTTCTCTCTTGAATTGAAACCTCTACGCGATGCTCTCAAATATGCATTCTTGGAACTGGATGAAGCTTCTCTTGCAATAATTACTAGAGATTTAAATCTAGACCAAGATACCTAAGTACTTGACCTGCTTAGGGAGAATAAAGAGGCTTTAGCCTGGACTTTAGGAGACATTAGAGGTATTAGTCATTTCATTGTTCAGCATAGGACACATCTTAAGGACAATGCTAAGCCTTATCATGATAGACAAAGAAGGTTGAACCCTACTTTAAATGAAGTCGTGATGAAGGAAATTCTTAAGTGGGTGGATCATGACATTATTTACCCCACCTCGAATAGTGTGTGGATGAGTCTCGTCCAAGTCCTTCCTAAAAAGACCGTGTTAGGTAAAATTTAGAGTGTAAATACTAAAGGGCCGCAAGCTTACAACTTTCGTTGTAGTACTTGAGGGTCGTGTCCTCGGGGACAACGGAAAAGACTTAGGTCATTGAGAAGCTAATATTACCTAAACCTAAGGAGATATTCGATTTAGAAAATTTCAGCTAAGCAGTTGTTAGGACCTTAACAAGAGAAGTAAGCCAAAGGAAAACTTGAAGAAATATCTATTATGAAACCTTGGTTAACAAACTAAGCAATTAAACGCACTCTAAAAACCAAATCAAACAAAACCAAAACCTGAGTAATCCACCAATCTACTGAGTAATCAGCAAAACTGTTTGAACTAAAGCACTAAACTACTCACTTAAAATGATCAACCAACCACTAACTCAACTTATTAGTAATCATTCAACCAAACTAACCATCATAATCTCTCAACATTAACAAAATTAAACTAAGTAAATCTTCATTTGACATTAATGCAACTAAGCAAACCAACATAATGCATTTAAGCAAATTAGTAAACCGAACAATCACCATACCATTCAAACAAGCTAGGCAAACCATCTAAACAATTCATCAAGCAATCCACATCATTCCATCATCAACATTACCATCATCAAGCTACTAAAATCTAGAACAAATTAAACAACCATCATCATATTCAGACCTAACAGCAACCAACAGAACTAACTTAATTAGACTAAATGAACAGGGGAAAGCATAACAACAGGGGAAAGGGATTGACAGAATCGAAGCAGAGCAAAAGGTGCAAACCAGAGCATGTGAGGGTATGAATTCGACCTTTCATGCCTCAGAAAATCAGAAACGAGCTTCAAACTCATCCAAAAATGGCGGTCTCTCGATTAACTTTGCTTCGAACAGAACAAAAATCAGGGGAAGGTGAATTCGCGAAATCACTCGAACTCAAACTCGAACATTACAATTGCAAGCTAAAATCATCAATATTAACTCCAGATTATCGAAATAAAGTTCAATTACATGAAATTAAAGGTTGGAAACAACTAAAAAATTGAAGCCCTAAATTGAATTAAAGCCTAAATTTCGAATGACTAGAACGAAAACTAAAACTAAACCTAAATTAAACCTAACCTAAAACCCTAAAATTCCTAGTTACCTCCTTCAATGGCTGCTTCCTCCATTTTATACCCGAGCGCTACTTCGATTCTTCACCATTGATTTGCTTAGGTATCGTGGATGGTGAAGATGGGGATAACAAAGGTGGTGTTGATGCTAGCGTGATGCGCTAGCGTGATGCGCTAGCGTGATGTGCTGGCAGTTCGAAGAGAGAGAAAGATGAGGAGATGAGCTAGAGAGATGAAGGGAAGATCAAGATGGAGGTTAGGGAATTGAGTCGGGGTTTCGGGGGTTTGGGTTCTCTGGTTCTGGGATGGGGTAACCGAGAGGAGAGAGGAGAAATAGGGGGGTGAGTAGCACGTGAACCACACACTTGGGGAGCAGTCACGTGCCTCGCATGTGAGGGACGGAATTGGACCGGGTTTTTTTCTGTTTGGGCTGGGCTCAAGTCAATTCGGCCCAATTTTCCATTCTCGATATGTTTCACCATTTTTCTCGCGTTTTCTTGCATTTTTTTTCACATTTATTTAAAACCTACAAAACAAAATAAAATAAAATAAAAACATTAAAAACACGATAATGATGAGCACAAAATAGGTGTAAAAATACCTTTAAAATAGCTCATTTTTAGCACGAATAAATACCCCCCCGCCAAGATTTTGCTCGTTCTCAAGTAAAATAACTAAACTAACTAGCTGAAAATGAAAAATAAGAAAAGAAAATCCTAACTCACTGTTATAGGAATCACGGTTGCATTTAGCGTATGCATTATAGCATCCCAAGTGGACGAGTAAGGTCTCATGAAGGTTTCCAAGTGAACTACGCACAAAATTATTTCAAAAATAAAGAAAATCTTTTTGGGTTTTTCCTCAAAACTAATATGTACAAAATTTGGGAAAAAATATGCACACATTCTAATTAGCTAAATCACCCATGTACCTAATTATTGACCTACATATGCACAAAATGTACTTCAAAGCCCTCTACATCCTAAATGACATCAAATCACTAATTATTCAGCCGCACTGTACATCAAGATTTTGAATCCATCCAGGTGTTTGTGTCCAAGTGTATCATCATCCCAGGGCTCAGATTTACCAGAATTAGACTCAATCCCACTTGGCTGACAAAACTACATTATTATTATACTAATTTTGGAAGCAAGCTTTGCCAATAGCAATATTGCTTCAAAGGGTAACACCCAATACCACGTTCCTCAAAGGATAACGCCCAGTAGTGCACGCCTCAAATGGATACTTGTCATTCCAAATTTTATTCCATCTCTTTCTTTTTTTCTTCTTCTTTATTCATAATACAATTTTTCTTCTTTTTTTTTTCAAAGTAATCGTGTCACAAGTTAGTGGGAGAATCATTCATGGAAAACTAAGGCCTAAAGATAATGATGAAGAAATAAATAAGGATTGGATTACACAACCTATAATGAACAATTTGAGTTAGAATTAGGGCTTAGAATATCACACTGAGGTTGGAGACTTATCATGCACATCCTACTTATATACAAGTTAATAACTAAGACACAGAGTATTCAAGCTAATCAGAAAAGGTACACACCTCCCCAAAAACAACAAAAATTTTAAAAAATGGGCACATCACCCCCATACCAAAACTTCACGATGTCCTCATTGTAGGAACTAAGGTGCTAAAAAGCAAGCACATCAGCCATACAACCATAAAACGAATACAAAACTACAAATATATGCAAACTAGGACACGATGAAAATAAAAAACAAAACCAAAAACCAAACAAAACCAAATACACACATATTTACAAAAGCCAAAACAAAATCACAAAAGAAAAGCAAAAACAAAACTCTCTAAAACAAGCCAAACTTTAAAATGACCAAAATCAAAAGCAACTTAAAACAAAATAAGACCCAAACACAAAAATCAACAAGAAAAATAAAAATAAAAATCAAAACCTAAAAGTAAACAAAATACAAAACAAAGAAAAGCTAAATAGAAAACAAAACAAAAACACTAAAACACCAAAAAGGGAACAAAAAGAAACTATGAAACAAAAACTAAACCAAAGAAAAACCAAACTTGTTAAATTAAAACAAAACACAAAACTAAGGAAAGAAAACACAAAATTAAAGAAACCAATCAAAGGAACTAAAGCATACACAAGAACAATCCTAAATATTTACAACTACTCACAATCCTAGATATCAACAACTAACAAATATTTACAAAATCTTAACACAACCAAGGGTAATCATAGCCCACACGGCTCAACATATCCCAAATTACTCCTCAAGATTGATCACCCGTATATTCACAATTCACAATTCACAGTCCTAAATATCCACAACTAGGTACAAAAAAGAAAGAAAAGAAATGAAAAAGAGAAGAAAAGAGGGTGGAACGATCATACCAGGTTGGATACAGATTGTACCCAAACTATGAGGCTTACGGAGTATCAGCCGCTCCGGCACAACTCACAACTAGCTACTAATATCAAAACCAACCAACGCTCGTAGTAGCTTATCAAACGATCGAGCACAATCCTCGCAGAAATGCAAATAGTAAGAAACAGGAATCGCAACCCAAATAAGATGCATAAATTCAATGCAAGTCAAGGCTCTTTTGAGTTTATCAAAGCTCTCAGCCTGATCAGAAGAGAGATGTGTATATATAAAATCAGATGCACAAGTCAATGGTTTAATGAAGATATGACTATATGAATGCATAAACCATCTAAAGTGATCTGAATGATCTAAATGGAATCTCACATCTCTAAAAGGGAATAAGAGAAGACCGACACAAAGCCAATCAAAGGAAATATGAAAATCAGAGCTTAAATGATGGCCTAAAGTAAAGTCCTGCATTTCAAAGTGATCCTTGAGTCTATCTATGTCATTATCATCACAAGTCTAATATAAACAAGGAGTATCAAGTACAAAAGTCTCAAACTCGACAAAAGTAGACTTGGGAGGGTCTAAAGATGAAAAAAGAGGGGGAAGGCGAGAACTGCAATATTCAAGAAGGAGGTCAGCTTGGACAGGATCAACGGAAAATGATTCATATTCCGCACAGAGATCCTCATTCAAACTCATATCAACACCAAACGCACAAAAAGATTCATATTCTATATGCAGAGTATGATCATCTTATTTAAATAGAAGGTCAGGAATGACGGGACCAAAAAAGAATGATTCATATTCAACATGAGAACCCATATTAACACTTTTAGTAACATCAAGCTCATATGAAAAAAGATTCATACTCTGCATAAAGGATATCATCATCAAAATCCAACATAGTTGGTTCAGTCATCTCATTATATAGCTCTCGTGAAATAGCTTTCAAATCATCTAAATCATGAGGCTCAATTTCAGGTGCAATGCTTATATCCAACTCACAAACCAAATCAGATTGTTCACCCACTTCCAGTTCACTAAAGTCGTTCGGAGTGGTGAGTGGGTCACCAGAAACTAGGACATCATCAGTGGTGCCCTTAGGTGAACTAGTGCAGAGTGCAAGGTTTGTTGATAGAGACGTAGGGAGGTCACTCTCTAGTTCTAGATTAGGCAAAGACATGTTTTTATTCAAGTTAGGCCTAGCAGAACAAGAGGGTTCAAAATCATCGTAGAGACTAATGTCAGGTTTAGAAGATCCTAAGCTAGAATCAATCCCACTAGAAGCCTACCTATTTTGGTCAAAACATTGAGAATATTCAGCAATTCTCACTTTCATAGTCTCTATCATTTGATCAATCATACCATTAATTTTCTTTTCAAAACTTGCACATGTAGTATCAACATAATCACGATAAGGACAAGTATAAGCATTATGATCAGGAGATTCACAATAATCGCCCAAAAAAGGAAGCATATAAGAGTGAAATGAGTTATAGGAATTCACAAAGAGATCTGAATGGTAAGAATTAGCATGAAAATCATACTCTGCATGAGTTGGGTATCTAAAACTATTATTAGCTTGTTCAAATGCATAGGTTTTCCAAGCTAATTTTTCAAAGAAATCTCAAACTTCATTTTGAGTTTTAGAAAATAATGCTATTAAACCTCCAAGACAAAGTGATTCAATATAACTCCTTGACTCAACATTTAGACCCCCAGTAACGACCTCACAAATTTTCCATTTTTCAAAATTATAATTCAGTTGAGCACGATAATCATTAACCCTTGAAAAATAACTCCAAAAAGGTTCGTGCTCATATCGTGAGAAATGAAAAACTGACATTTGAAGTTTTTTTAAAGTTTTTAGAATTTTTCAATTTTTCAAATTTTTTGGGTTTTTGGATTTTCGAATTTTTTTGTGGTTTTTAAGTTTTTCAATTTTTTTTTTGGATTTTAGACTTTTCTAATTTTTTTTGGATTTTTTAATTTTTTTCATGAAATGACTAAACAAGGTAACAATCGATACCAAAATAAAGAAAGTAAGAATCGATACCAAAATAAAATTACGAAATGACTAAGTAAGAAATGACAAAGTATCAACTAAACAAATCAAATCCACTAAATAAGATGACTAATAAACCAAATCACAATTAATAATGAAATAGACAAAACAAAGCAACGAATAAGAAAAGAGCTAAGAAAATAAAAATATGACATAATATCATGCTGTCGTTCCCGGCAACAGCGCCAAAAACTTGTTAGGTAAAATTTAGAGTGTAAATACTAAAGGGCCGCAAGCGTACAGCTTTCGCTGTAGTACTTGAGGGTCGTGTCCTCGGGGACAACGAAAAAGACTTAGGTCATTGAGAAACTAATATTACCTAAACCTACGGAGATATTCAATTTAGAAAATTTTAGCTAAGCAGTTATTAGGACCTTAACAAGAGAAGTAAATACACTTGACAACATTGAAGTGAGAGGTGCAAGAAGCATGCATAAACTAGAAATTACATGTACTGCATAAGCAATGTCAAGTCTAGTCATGGTAAGATACTGCAATGTTCAAACCATATAACGATAATGAGTATGATCAGTAAGCAACTCACCATCAGTAAGGGATAGTTTCTTCGAGAAACAGGCCAGATGAGCACAGATTTAAGTGTATGTAAGGGATATTTTCGGAGTAGGTCACTAACATATTTGTGTTGCAATAGAAGTAGACCAGATTGGTAATATTAGGGGCTTCCAAGGAAGGACCATGCAGAGAAGCAGTAGAGTATGGTTGCATTGTTGTAGAAAAGAAGGAAATTCAATGCTTGGCCCACTAGAAGGATGAGAACTGATGACCCAACTCATAGGTGGAGTTAAGCAAACGATGCCAAGGAAAAACATATGTAGTGTCTAGGTTAATAGGAGGCGACATATTAAGAGGAAGAGATGGGATCAGCGTTGTGGGTAGATGCGAAATTATTAAAATAAAAAGGATACCATAGGAACAGTTGAGTGGAGACAAAGGTGATGCATGAATCTAGGTAGTTGTCACCACGAAAATAGAATGGACGACTGGTGATGGTAGTGGCAACATGGTGGAGGCAGGCGTTGCACGGGTGACAAGAGTGGACTGCTGAGCAAAGGAAACCGGAGAAGACAGAGTGCTTTGTTTGATAGTAGAGGTGGGAATGCCAAAGTAGCTTGGGTGTGGGAATTCTACCATTGGTGAGAACCTCCCGCGAGCAGACACAGCAAGAGAGGTGAGAAGAATAAGTATACTGAAAAAATTAGCGTAGACCATATATGAGAGTTAGGATTTCTACCCAACTAGGGTGGCTAGACTTGTATTTATATATGATATTAGGGTTTACAAAGGTACAAGTATGCACATTAAGACCTAACATGAGAGGGAGTAGGAAACATAACATAACTAGGATACACATGTACATTATTAATTTATTTGCAAATAGTACTATTTTGGGACGAGGCTGTAAGTGCAAAGCTGAGTGTTTAGTGTATGCTTGCTTTATTAGGCCAGATGTTGTTTATAGTCCTACTTTTAGTATGCCTAGTAGGCTGCTTTTTTGATAGAGTTCACCATGAAAGTACTAAACCAAACCTACTTTGTTGATGTTGGATACTACCCATATTGAATATTGAATGCTCTACTACTAACTTTCGCTTCTCTGCCGCAGTACTGGTCTCAGATTGAGGTGTTGGAGGCTGCCCTTTCTCAACCTCCAATGGGGTTGTGAGGCTTTGTACTTAGAATTGTAGAGGACTTTGGTAGTGTTAAGTCAGTATCTTGGCTGTGCTATTGACGATTTTAGGGAAGTCGGTGATATGCTTAAGAATAATGTATACCTTAGACGGCCCCTATAGGTCCTTTTTTGCTTAACGTTGTCCGTTTGCATAATCCTACTGTTTTATGTTTGTTTGAAATGAAGTTGGATGTAAATAGTGTGAATAGTAGGTTGGGGATTTTGGGGTTCCCTTTTAGTAGCAGGATTGATCCAAAGGGCCCTGTAGGTGGGACTCGAGTGGGCTGTAGGCATCGTCTCATTTTGGATGTGCTAACAGTTACAAAAACTTTGTATTTTGTCTTTCTCTTAGTTTCCATAGTTTGCATTGATAAGTGTGTTTCGTTTATAGCTCCCTAACATCTAAGATCGACCTTGTGTATGGATGGCTTACAAAGTCTTTTCTACCTCTTAATCAACTGGTGCTACTAATTGGTGATTTTAATTAGGTTGAGTTTCATTTCAGTAAAATGGAGGCAGTGATATGATATGGGGTCGGGAGGATTTTATTAAATTGCAATCATCCCTTGGTCTCTTAAATATTCCATTCATTGGCTCCCAATACGCCTAGTTAGCAAACAATCTGAGGGTGATTTGATGTTTTAAGTGACTTTATCCAAGCGTATTGTAATCTAACATGGATAGATAAATTTATCAATTCTTATTTGCTTAACCTCTCTATTGTGAGCTCAATCATGTGGCAATTATACTATCTGTGAAGGACTATTTTGATTTTCCACGAGCATACAGTTTATTGTTATAGCACTTACAGGTGTCATCCTTAAGGATGGATTATGAATTTAGGCAACCAAAATTTTAATAGAAACTAATGATATCTATAACCCAAGACAAACTTTATGAACATCAAAAGTGGCTTAAGTCACTAAAATTTTGAGTTAATATCTCAAAAATGACTAACTTGAAACTAACAGCACATCACCAACACCAAACTAAGTCCATAATATTTTCATTTAACTCAATAGGATCTAAAATAAAATTCATAAAATAGAAACTAAATTAAAAAATGGCAAACAAGAATCTACAAAAGTAATAAAAGAGAAGACTCCATGCTCTAAATTTATTCAACGCTATACACACCAAGAACAAAAAGCTGCAAATCTGGGCATGAAATTGAAACGAGCAAAGCATGAATCAACGGGAAATCCAAAATAGGTATATACACAACGAAAACCTAGAGACCAAAGCAACACTAGGCAATAAAACCCATCATCAAGTTCCATAACAGCGTTGCATAACCCAAAAGCAACTTAGTTCAGATAGGGGAGGGAACAAATTTGAGGACTTGAAAAGAAAATAGATTCGTATGCTATTGCAACAAAGAATATATCCAAACTGAAATTGGAGTCAATTTCATTGAATTTCATCAACAAAACCAAAAATCACACTTCAACTTTACTTAACTGAATTCAATTACACAAATTTAAAAGACGAACAACCGAATCTATAAAACGGACGAAGAAAAGCCAAAATAAAACCTAATCTACTCTTCTTTCAACTTAGTTCCCCTTAATCGAGCCTGAGGTACCTATTTATACCAACAAATTTTGAACCCTAGCATCCATTAATCCTCAAATTAAAGCCCTTGTCAAGCGCTTGCAATTGTGAAATGAGTGATTGAAGTACCATTATTACCCAGCAGATATATGAGGAACACACACACATAGAGTGAGGGAAGGTAATGTATTGGTAGTGATGAATGATCTGATGATGGTGATTGAATAGGAGTAATGGACATGAAAAGATGAAATAGCAAGGGATGGAAGGGAGGCGTTTCATGAGTCCAAGAAGTAGATGAAAAAGAAGAGGAGGACAAGGAAAAGAGGTATGGGAGCTGGGATTTTACATGTGCAGTGCATGAGCTGGGAAAAAGATAGCAGACTAGACCGGTAAAAAAAAAGAGGGGATGGAAGTGGACCAGGCTGGAGAAAAGAACAAGCCCACGAGAGAGAGTAATTAAATTAGAGTCGGGAGTCATGGGTAACGTACATGACACATGAGGAAAATAAGTGAGCAAGAAGGGGCTAGGAAGCGGGCTGGGCTTGCTTGTGCTTGGCCTGCACATTTGGGCCAAATGCCTAGGCCTATCTTCTCTCTTGCTTTTTCTTATTCCAATTTGATCGAACAATTTTCCTTCATCCCTTTTTGGGAAGTAATTTATTCGTCCTTTTTAAATTAATACAATCTCTACAAAGAAACAAAAACACATTAAAGTTCTAATTTAATAATTTATTTTGAGTAACATTTGATAATAAAGGGTATACAAATGACTAAATTTTATGTTGAACAATAACCCCCACACCAAATTTTTCTCATCCTTGAGTAGACTGTAACTGAAAATCCTAGAAAAAGAAAATAAAATTTTACTCACTTTCGTATGAATCACAGTTGTACTTAGCATGTGCAACAACCCTTTTAAACCCCTAGACTACCCTTGGTGGATGAGGAAGGTCTTTTGAGGGTTTGCAAAAGATATACCTATAAAACCTAAGAAAAAAGAAAAACAAAAACAAAACAAGAGATTTCTTTTGGTTTTTCTGAAATCATATATACAACACCAAGAAAAATATAAACATTCCAATCAACTGCATCACTCAAGTAACCAACGCATCAGATCACATACAAACACAATGTACACATTAAGAAATTCTTAGTCACCATTGATTACATCTACACACAACCTTTCACCCCACTAAGAAAATATGAATAAGCCCAACTGGTAGAACCTCACTTTAAGGATCATGTGGAACACTCCCGCTCATGTATTTATCTGAGAACAAGGTTCACTCAATTCATCTCTCAATCATACAACCTACCATAAGTTTGCTAAGATTCTCAATTCTCCTTCGCTCAGATGCAAAATGCAACATGACAATCAAGATGACCTAATAGGATTGTAATGGGGCTAAGGGTAAAAAATTAGAGAAGAAAAATTGATTTGGAAATGAAGGGCTAAAAGTCAAGTGGTTAATGCATAACCAAACACTTCCAACAACTATACCACCCACCCTCAACTAACTAATGCAAAAATAGTACACCCCACAAAAAATTGGACAATTGGATATGAGTTGAAATACATAAAACCAATTATATACAACAACCATAACAAACATTCCTACTCATAACATTTTTCCCCCTTTTTATGACTTTTTCAATTTTTTCAATTTTCCTCTCTTTTTTTTCATTTTTTTCTTGGAATTTTTTTCCTAAAATGATTCGTGGAATTTTTTTGGAAATGACAAATGAATGGCATGGAAGAACATAAAACAATTAACTTTCAAATTGTCACAATAATATATTTCCTCACCACACCAAAAGATCCAAAATCAACCACCAAATACATCATCCCCCAAAAGCTATCTCATCAAATATTGAAGTGTTTCTCCACTAGATTTGGCTGAGGTAATAGGAGATGTGTTTTTTACCAAGGCTAAAATGAAAATTCACAACAAAAGAAAATATTTAGAAAGCTCAAAAATGGGTTAGCAAAGGGTAAAACATTCAAATCAGGGTGACAATTTGGGTTATGCGGCTCCCAAAACAAAGTATGTCTCTATCATATTACAATTGTGCAAACACAAAATGTGATTTTGAAGAGAATCATAACAATTTCTAGAGATGTGATCATGGAAGAGACACATATGAAAGAAAAATATGAGACTAAAATGATGAATTAGTCTTTAATGGTCAGCCAAATTTTTGGCTCACCGGTTGAGGGCCTACTACCTTCACATCAACTTTTGTGCCAATATTTTGGTTCACAATCCTTCTCCTCTCCAATGTATGACTCACAACTTTCGCTTACTACATAAAATAATACTCATGGACCCCACCATTAAATATACGTACATTTTTTTGGGCAAAGTGGCATTGTTATTAAGTCAAATAAAATTATTTTTAAAATTTTGAAAAATAATTTATGTTTATTTAATTTATTAAAAATAACTTGTTTATCTTTGAAAAAACGTTTCAGGCAACAAAAAAATCATCAAATTTTATTAAAAATTTCTATCGAAAAGAGTACAAAAGGAAAACATGAGCCAACCAAAATATTTTTCCAAAAGGAAAAAGCAAACTTGTCCAACCCAAAATAACTTCCACTCATAAAACAAATAAAATAAAATTGAAGCAAAGAAAAGGGAGAAAAACATGATGTGGCGTGAGCGAGCTAGCTCGTGAGCCGTGAGCCATGGGCCTTCCTTTATGAGGTAGTGAGTGGCTCGCTTCACGAGACGACCATTGCATATGGTCTAAGTCTCAAAATCTCACAAGTTCATCTACCAATATTAAGAAAGCTTACTCTAGAAATGTTGGGAATCAGGACTGGGTATAAAATATCACAATTTGGATTAAATGCTATCATGCACACCATACTTATGTAGAGTTTAATAACTAGGATACAAGAGAATGCAGTCAATCAGAATAGTATATATATTCTCTCAAAACAAAACAAAGTTTTTTTGGATTTTTTTCATAAGTTTTCAATTTTTTTTCCGATTGTTTCAAGTTTTGAAACATAAACTCCCTATCCCCACACCCATATCACACCATGTCCTCATTAGAAGTGAAAAAAAAACATAAAAACAAATAAAAAAACAAATACACAAAAAGGAAAATAAGACTCGAAAAGAAAAATGATAAGACTCTAAAACTCAAAAAGAAAAGCATATATATATATAATAAAATAAAAAGCATCAAATTATATACCAAATAAAATAAAAGAAGAAAAATGAAAGGAAGGGAAATAAAATTCAGCCAAACCAGGTCCACCCGCACTTTAATATGCGTCAACTCTGATCTCTTTTAGCTCATTCAGTTGCAATCTTCTCTCTTTAGTGGTCTTAGTCAAATTATAATCAAGCATCCCGATAGCCCATCAAGCTCTATGCTCAATATCAATATGTGGATAATAAGGTTTACCATAGATAACCCTATATGGTGACATACCAAAATGAGTCATGAAAGTTGTCTTATAAGCTTGTAAAGCATCTACAACCTTGTCAGCCCAATCCTTTCGGTTTCTATTCATAGTTTGCTTAAGAAACTACTTAATTTTCCTATCAGACATTTCTACTTGACCACTAGTCTGGGGATGATATGGCGTAACAATTAGATGGATTATAGAGTACCTTCTCAATAAAACATCAAAACACCTATTAGTAAAGTAGGTACCTATAAATGCCTAAAACTGATATCTTATTTTAATAAGCCCAATGATGAAATTAATATCCCAATTTGAATGCTCAGGGGCCCAGCAGAGTGATAATCTGCAAAAAAAGGAAAGAAATTGAGTCCGCAGGTGCAACTAGCTAGTCTCAAAGAGAGCGCAGTTGAATTCCTTGCTCATTATGAGAACCCTACCGGGCTCCTCTTTTCTACTGAACTACTTGCTCTTATTAGGCCAATCAAATAGACTCCCATTATAATTAACTTCTATGCATAACTCAGTGTAGGGTTGTTCATTGTTTGGTCCAGAACCGGACCGGTCCGAAGACCGGCCTGGACCAGACCGGACCGGAGAAATTCAGTCCAGTCTTCGATCCTTAAGATGTCCTCTTTTGGTCTTCAGTCCAGTCTCGATCTAGAAGGGGTGGACCGATGGATCGGACCATGGATCGTTAAAAATTAATCTTAAACCGTTAATTCGAAATTTATTATGCTTGGCCGCTTGGGCTTCCATTTGAATTTTGCTAGGCTAATCGAAAGCAAGTCAGGCAAGGTGTCCTTCTTTGTTTGTTCCTTCTTCTCTCGCTCTCTGCTCTCGTCGTGCCGTCATTTGTCAGACTCTGCTGGCTAGTGGCTGCCCTTCCCCTTGCTTTGCTTCATTGTTCACTCTACCAATCTGTCGTCTCTGAGTCCGCCATCGCGTCTCTGTGACACTGTCCTGACTGTCCGTCCATCTGTCCCGTAACTCCCGGCCGACTATACTCACATTTCTCTGCCTCTAACCCTCTCTAGGCACCACCGCTCTGGCCCTCCACTATTTGTGACTCACACCGGCTGCCGGCGACGAATTCAAAGCTTCTGGCAAGTGGTAACTCACTTCCTCTCATGGACAAATATGCAGTCACTGATGGCAGTCTTCTCTCTCTCCTTGAATCCTTCTCTATCCCTTCAATTTCTTCTTCCTCAAAGACTTCAATGTCCTCTGTTTCTTGTGGGTAACAGTAGAAATTTTTTTTTCTGTCCTTGACTCATTCTCTATGACTCTGTCCTTCGATTTCTTCTTCCTGAAATACTTCAATCTCCTATTCTCCGCTGTCATTCGATTACGGTATGAGATGTCGAGATGTTATGGGTATGTCCTATGCCCAATGAGGTTAATGTAGGCGAGGCATGTTAGTGTGGACTCAGTTGTGATTTGTGAATAAATGTCATGGCCTTCGAGTTCTTCTTCCTCAAAGTGTTGATTAGATTAATAGAATTTTTTTTTTATATTTTTGTTGGTTTGTACATTGCAATATGTTATCTATGGAGTGTGTACTATTGGATTGTTGAATTCATACTTAATGAGTTAATGGAGTAACCAAGGAATTTTATGGTGATGAACTGATGATGGATTGATGGTATTCTTTGGAATCTTTTTCATTTCAAACACTCAAATGCTTACCACAACCAATTGTCGTTTGACTTGTTTCTTCAATCTCTATTTGATTGTTTCATAATAAATTAATAATGGGGTTGGAATTTAAGTTAATAAGTGAAATTTACAATTCATACACCATGCCTCATTAGTTTATTCTTTGACAATAATATCATTTAAATCAAATGCTTACCTACTATCCATCAGACCATGACAAGAAGCACTTGAATTGTAGTAGTTATTTTTGTTTTTTTTACACTAGTAATGTAGTTGACCATTTTTATTGAAATTAATGATGAAGTTTACGTACTAATAAATTATGTGATGAACTATAAAATTGACTAAAAGTTTTAGCATATAGCATAAAAAAAATAGAATTTGAGCTAAAAATTTTTATACCAATTCAAAACAAGTTTAAAATGGTGTATCTTATGATTGCTTTCGTTATATATGAATTTGGCACACAATTGATTTTATATCAATGTGCTTTCAATTCATTCATTTGTTATTTTTAAGTGTGAAGTGTACTTTTAAAGTTTAAATTTTCATTACATTTGTCATCACGGAGTTCCTTACAACTTGTTTTCGTAATGTAAGTTTGGTATTTTTATTTTGTAAAGTAACATGATGTCATTCAAATAGCTTATTTACTTCTTCTTCTTTTTTTGAGTCACTTGTCAACGCTAGATGTTGAGCTCCAAATCCAAAAAGAGATGTAGTTCGGAAATGGCAGAATCAGTTGACATGGATACCGATATTCCAAGTGAGCACCAACCAAATGACCTAATTGATATTGAAGAGGAGGAAGAGGCAAGTGAAATCGCAACACAAAGCACGAGCAAGGAGAAACAAGTGGCTAGACTCAAAGGGCAGAGTGTTGGAACCATTTGGAAGAGATCAAAGAGAATCAAAGAAAAGTTCCCGGCAAGTGCAAGTATTATTATATATAAGGCCGACCCTAGTAAGAACGGAACGAAGGACTTGAAAAATCATTTTCCAAAATGCCTTGAAAACCCGACAATAAATGCAAACAAATACAAAGCCAGTTGGTTTTTGAAAAGGATCCAAACAATGAGGGAGAAACTAGATTGAAGTCATGGGTATTGAATCCTCATGAGGCAAGGGAGTCTATAGTTAAAATGATCATAATTGATGAGTTACCCTTTAGATTTGTTGAAAATTTGGGATTCAGGTAAATGATATCTGTTTGTTGTCCTTCCCTTAACATGATTTCACGCATTACAATTGCAAGAGACATTTATCACATATATGTGGATGAATGAGTGAAATTGAAAGAATATTTTACACATTCATGTCAAAGGGTGTGTGACAACAGACACATAAACTTCACTTTAGAGGATTAACTACATGGTTATAACTGCCCACTGTATTGGTAATGATTGAAAATTCATAAGAAAATATTGAATTTTTGTACAATTTCTAGTCATAAAGGTTATGATATCGGTCTTGCTCTTGGAAAATATTTAGAGGATTGGGGTTTGGCGTCTAAATTGTACACTATTACTGTTGATAATGCTGGGAGCAATAGCACTGCTTATACTGCCCTTATTGGTGAGTTTCAGCGACATGGTCATTTTCTTTTCTCTAATGGGGAATTCTTACATGTTAGGTGTGTTGGTCACATACTTAATTTGGTTGTATGGGATGGGTTGAAGGTTGTTGGGAAGTCAATTAAGTGTGTTTGAGCTGCTGTGAGGTTTATTAGGCAATCTCCTAATAGGTTGCAAAGATTTCAAGAATGTGTAGTTGCAAAAAAAATTGAGAGCAAGGTTTCTTTTTCTCTTGATGTTCCCACTAGATGGAACTCCACTTATAAAATGTTCAGCACTGCTTTAGTATATGAGCATGCATTCACAAAGTACAGCAAAAGAGACCCTTATTGTAATGTGGAGTTAGCAAAAGATGATGATGCAGATAGACCTCTTAATTCTAATGACTGGAAACAAGTTAAACACTTGTTAGTTTTTTTGGAGGTTTTTTATAATGTTACTTTGTGTTTGTCTGGTACTTCATATGTCACATCCAACTTGCTTTTCTTTGAGATTGTGGCTATTCATACTATGTTAAGACAATTGGAGGAAGTTGTTGAGACCATTGATGCTAATGATGAAGAAAGTGGGGACATTGAGGAGCTTGGATCTAGAGTCACAAACTTTAAAGAAATGGCTAAGAGGATGATGATGAAATATGATAAGTACCACGGCACACCTGAGAAAATGAACCCTTTGGTGTATATTGCTCCCATCTTTGATCCTAGATACAAGTTGGCGGGGCTTAAGGTCTCTCTTTGTGATTTGTTTGGTGAAGTACAAGGTAGTGCAATAGTTTTGAAAGTGAGAGAGAAACTAGAAACTTTGTTTGATGAGTATTGACAATTTTACAAGTCATTGACTCCTCAAAATGTGCAAAGTAGTAGGGCACAACCTAAAGTTGATAAGGGTAATGCATCTAGTGGAGTTGCCTTTTATGCACAACAATTAAGAAAGAAGTTAAAGGGGGTAGATGGAGGAAGAGGAATCATCAAAACTGAGTTACAAAAGTACCTAAATGAGGGACTTGAAGAGCATGAAGAAGGGGACGACGTGTTGAGATGGTGGAAAGTACATGGTCCTAGATATCTTGTGGTTGCTTGTCTAGCTCGTGATATATTGGTTGTGCCTGCTTCAATGGTTGCATCAAAGTCAGCATTCAGTATAGGAGGACGTACTCTTGATTCATTTAGAATTTCTTTAACCCCAAAGGTAATTTACTTGATTAGTGTACTTCTTTGTATTGTATTATAAATTTATATATTATTTATCTTTTGTTAACTTATGAATTTTGTTCGGTTTGATTGTGCAAAAGATGCTCCAAGCTCTTATATGTGCATAAGATTGGCTTAGGACAAGCAATAAATTATATATGGATGACTACTTTGATGAATTACGGGACCTTGATAAAGGTATTATTCAATTTCAAGTTTTCATTTCTTTTTCAATTTTGTTTATTTACTTTATATGATTACTTTCTAACTTTAAATTTTTGTTCTTTTGTTGTATTTGTTTTAGATTTTGGTAAATTGAGTCTTAAGGATAATGTGATTGATGTTGGTGATACTTTGAACATTTAATATAGTGAGGTAACTTTTCTTCTTTTTATTGTGCTTATTTTACATTATATTCTTGTTATCATTATTATTTATCTTTAGTAGAATAGTTGTTGGTTTTTATATTTACTAACTCAATCTTTTATTTATTTTATTTCATATACTACTTGACCAATTAGTTGAATATTCAAGAGAAGACCAAATTGTTGCAAGGAAATCCTTCACCAAATCCAAGACATTGGTTTCAACTTTCAACTTCAAGTTTGGGAGTCGCATTGGATTCATGGGTTGATTGGTTCAAGATTGAGTCGCTTTAATTATTTCATTAAACACTTAAAACTTTGATTATGTAATTAGCTTTCTTGCCTAGTTGGTTATGTATTGAACTTTTTGCTTTGAGAGTTTCTTTAGATTTGTATTGTGGTCATGTAATTAACTTCTAATCCCATTATCCCAATTCCAAAATCATTGAGTGGTATAATGGTTTATTGGTTTAACAAATGGTCAAACTATTCAAGCAAATAAGTGAAATAAGACAGGCCCAAGTAAATAAAAACAGCCGCTGCCTAGCCTGGTAGCTTGACTAACCCATTCCCTAGCCCGTGAGCTGCTGAGCAAGAAACCCTCGCGATTGATTAGGAGAAAGAGCGAAAGCAAGAAAGATGGAAAAAAGTCCGTCGAAAATCGATAGGACCTGGGATTGCCTTCGTCTATTAGTAATGTCTTTCATTATTCACATCCAATCCCATGCTAACAAGAAAAGGAGCGATTGCTAGTCAACTTTCATTTTCTTATTAAGAATGGTAGGGGCATCTATTTTGAAGGCTTTCCAACTTTCAATTATTAAGGAATAGCATAGATGGATCAATCACGCAGTTCTGCAGTGTCCTCCAACTTGCTGAACGAGAAGATGAATTGAATGAAAACCGACCTCAAATCTCATCCCTTCGCAATTGAACGGAGGATGAAGGGAAAAGACGACGAAAGCCTTTTTTCTTTGTCAGCCGAGAAGAAAGGTGCTCTCAGTGTATTGCCATACGCATTCAGACATTAGACCAATTGTAGCTGGCCCAAAAGTTTCCAGAATGCCGTTGTCATGATGTTGATCCGGCTTTTGCAATTACGGCATCCGCCTAGCTCCGAATATGCACATTGGAGCTCTTCGCTCGATGTCACGGGCATTAAGAAAGAAGGACGCTTTCAAAGAATCTCTTTCGAATGACAAAAGAATAATGAGATTCAAAAAAGGGTTTGCGTTTCGCCCCCCAACCCCCTGAACTAATATTAGTTTATATACCTGCAACGGAATCTGTAAGCAACGCAAGGCAGGATAGACGAGAAAGGTGGCGAGAAGAAGACAAACGGAGGGAGGGTTTTGGGACCTCTTTCTATTGCGTTCCCTTTCCACTTCATCACTAGTTCATCGGTAGCACAACAAGCCAAGATCCGGTTTGTCAATCAATGAATCCATGCCACATAACCTGGCAAAAGAGAAAGAGACAATGGCAATGCGCCTCAGACTTCAGGGAAGGGGTCCGAACAGCCTTGTACGTACGCTGCCCATGAGAAGAAGTTCTTCTCTAATTCCAAAAAGTCAAGCCACCATTCTTCAGTGATGAGCTGACGCGAAAAAATATTATGTTTTTTCCTCAGAGAGAAATGTCTTTCTGCTAGAAAAAGAAAAAACGAGCCGAGCACGTGTGTGTAATTCATGGCAGTTTTCTATTATGGAGCTATTCTCTTTCTTTGATTTTCTTATATTATGCAGTTTTTTAGTGTTGTTCTAAGGAAGTGGTAGCTGTTCTAGTACACAAACAAAGTAGTTGGTGTTTATGAGGTATTTTGAGCGCATGCTTTAATATTGAATAGAAAAAGGGCTTGGCATTTTACTCTTTGTTGTGGGGTTGTCATGGATTGGCTGGCCATACGGATAGGGAAGTCCAATGACCTTTTTCTTTGCTTTGACATGGAGATGTGAAGATGACATCGAATCGCCTGTTGTCGGATCTTTGATAGAATCCCCTGCATATTTTGTAATTCTTAGAATGGCTTCTGTAATTGAAGAAGAATTGGCTGTGAGGGAATGCATTGTCTTTCTTTCTGTTTTCTCATAGGATTCCCCTTGTGCCTTGTCTAAGGAGGATTCGCAGTTCTTTTCCTTTACTTTAGCAGCGCCCGGGTTCTTTCTTTTTTGAGGCAAGTTTGACAGACGAATCCCCTGTTAGCCTTTCTTTTGGTTCTGCGGGGATGGCACTAGGTCCATATCAGGAAGGAAGACTTTTTATTACAGATTTCATTCTAGTAGTTTCAACGCCTTTCTGCTGATTCATATTCTGAAACTGTATCGATTTCAACCGATCTTAGAGAATCCGCTATGAGTGCTGCCTTTACCGGAGCTACTAAAGCAACTACCAATGCCTAGTCTGCAGGTTCAAATGCTTCAGTCGGTCGACGCCCATTGAATAAGAGAAAAAATATCAACGGACGATTCGGAGCAAAAAGGGAGAGAACAGAACAAAGAGTCAGACGATGACGCTTCATGGTAGTCATTGAGAGAAAGACTGAAGAGATTGAAATGGAACTGTGGCACGACGGGCAAGGCATGAGTTTGATTTTGACTTTTCAAAGTAAGTTTGAATCCAGCCGGTTCCTATGTGGTGAATAGACATAGATAGAGTATTAAATAAATGTGGTACGAGTGCTCCGTTCGTCAGCTTCTTGTTAAGATTGAAACAATGTCACGTGAATTAAATTGCGACACTTAATATTAACAGGGAAAGAGAAGTTTTGGAATTAAAAACGTCGTGTTAGTCGAAACTTTGACTCTTTCAAATCGTCGTTGTGGAGAACCTCTTCAGAACAACTTTTCGGCTTTGGAGGAGTTTCTTGGACTGCCAAATATTTTTTTTTCTATTTATGTCGAGCCCGAAGATGAGCCGGTTCTTATGGCACTTGCTGGTCTTCTCCTTTAATAGTGCAATTCAAATTTCATTCCACTTCTTTCGCCCCAGTTCCCGATTTGCTTCTACTAGTGGGAAAATCAGCTGCAGTATCTTCTCTTTAAGATTCGCGATATCAACCGAGAGCCGACCCAGGCCCGTAGTGCTTCACGTCCAGATCCCACTTTTTCGGACATACCATTCTTAGGCAAGCAGCATAACGAGGCACTTCTTGGTTTTCATAATCGCATCCCTACGTCCTGGGATAGAAGCAAAGTCGTGATGATCATCCAATATTTCGAACAGCTCCCGAATGACTGGGACATGGCGGGAAGATAACTCGGGGTGACTGAAGAGAACGTCCATTTGATTGAAAGAACCTCAATCTCGGAGGAGGTAATTGAACTCAAATCCTGCCCTAATTAGTTCCTGAGTGCTTGAAATAGAGACACTCACGATTCTTCATTGGTATGATCAGAGGCTAGAGCATTAGGAATTTTTTGAGGAGGAGGCTGACTACTAGAAGCCCCCGAAGTGAAGAAGGAGTTACCGAACATAGCTGCAATTTCTCGAAGAGACTGGGGGAGTCCTGTCTATTAGTGTATGGAGGGGAGCTGCTCTCTTTTAGCGACTCGGAACTCTGTTCATGACATGGTGAGCCGTGGTTCGATTGATCGAGGGTTCGCTTTCTATTAGTGCTTTTTGTAAGGTGTGACCACGTTTTCGGTGGGGAGAGATAGAGATGAGGAGGGGATAAATTCCTTTCCTTACTACCTTAACGGGAATGCACCCAAAGGCGTTCAAACTTGGTTGCAAAGGAAGATAGGAAGAATAGCGTAGTAAAGTAGCCTGAGTGCCTGGCCTTTCCTTCATATACTGATCCCGGGATAAAGAATAGCTCGTCTTCAGCGAAAGTCTTCTTTGTCTTCTAGTTTTTGCGTGAACGTGGTTAGATTCTAAATTCAGTAGGCTCGAGAGACCTCGCCTATAAGAAAGATTTTGGGAGCCAAGCTTCGTAGATGCTCGACCAATGGGAGATGAACAAAAGGGCGACGCTTTTTTTAGTTTGAAGAAAGAGGGCAGCTTGAAAACTTTCACCATTTTAAGCCCGATGGAATGGACTCGCTTCTTCATAGAATGCCACTCGATCACTTACTGAACGACGAGGATATAGAATTAGAAGAAAGGATGTGACTACTACTTTCCTACTGAAAGAATAGAGTCTCAATAAGCAGAAAAGAGATGGGAATAGAGAATGCATCCAGTTAATTTTGAGTAGCTAAAGAATTTTCATGTTTGATTTATTGAGAAAGTTGAAATGAACTACGAAGACCTTATTCTATCATAAAAACTCCTCGCTTAGACTATTTACATATCATACATGAGGGATACGTAGATAGCCTATAAAATTACCGTGGATGAGAAAGCAAAGGAAAGAAAGAAAAGACGCAGTCATACCATTTTTGAATTGACAAAGATCTAATCTATGAAGGAGAAAAGTGCGATCTACATCTTTTTTATTAAATATTCAAAAGAAAGGTCCTAATTTTTTAGCATAAAGGGGGGACGCGTCATTCTTTCGATTGTCATCTTATTGAAGGTAAAATGCATGTAAAGAGAATAGAAAGTTCAATTTTTGGGTTCTTTGACTATCACAAAAGAAAAGCGCTTTTTCTTTCCACGATCAGATGCAAGATATGCCTCCAAGCGCCTTCCTCCCCGGAGCTTATTCAAATATCATAGAAAGTTGGAATATGATTAAATGCAAAATCTGCTTACCCGCTGTAAGGGTCTACCTAGGTTTTATTGATCTAAAGTTTTCCAACTAAACGCACTACCTAGGTTTCCACTGGACTCGCCAGAAAGAGGATTGGGTCATATCCTAAGGGAATGCTCTTCTCGTGTCCTTGTGAAGCAATGCAATTTTTTTTTGTTTTGGCATTACTTTGCCTCTTTGTCTACTAGGGACGGCGTGTACTTGACTTCTCCTTATGTCTTTGACTTACTTTTTACCTTGTTTCTTGGGTGTAGCGTGTTTTGGGCATGAGAACGCAAGTCCATACCAACTTTGGACCAGTCCGGTCCATGGTCCCCAACATCACCAAATCTCGGTCTTCGGTCCAAGCAGGTCTGATCCGGTCCTGGACCAATGAACAGGCCTATCTAGTTATAGCCTATCAAGTTAGTCTATTTAGATTAAGCCTAACAGGAACAATATTAGGCCCCCTTTTCCTAGGTAGATTCTTCTTCAACCGCTATTAAAAGGGGGTTGATATTTTTGTTACATAGGATGAAGAATCATTAGTGCGATACATTGCCCCGAAATCATTGAGAGTTGCAAACAAAGTGAGAGAAAAGAAAGACTAGAGCTTTAGGACTTCTTTCCTATGAGCAAGAATCAGCATTGAGAAAGGAAAATTAGGCATCGATTCAAGAAAGCATCACTCTACTGGGTCCCTAAAAGATTCAGGCAAAGTTATCCTAAGGGTGTATTTTACAACTTCTTTCCCTTTTGGGGGGGGGGGTATCTACTTCTTTTCATTCAGTTAGTTGGTTGTAGTATGGAGAAGATGTAACCTTTGCTTGGTTTCATTCCCGCCTATTGTAATAATTTGAATTGTTTTCCTTTTACTTACTTTTGGATGAACATTGTGTTTTGATTTTATATAAATGATTCAAATTTGTTGCATGAATGTATGTTATTATAACTAAGTCTTAATTTCCCGTGTTGATTAGTAAAGGTCGTCAGTGATGATGACCGGTGTTGAGATGCACCCCATCACATCACCGTACCATCACCCCCAAATCTATATCATTGGTTCAAGACTAAGGAGTCAGGATGATCCCCACACTATGGATTATTTGAGGGCCTTTCTAGAGACTGTTTTGAAGCAATGTCAACTTGTTCCTTCGATTGTCCCTATTAGTATGATTTTTCAAAGAGTGATCTGGTTTGTAAAATTTTCCTAAAATTCACTGGCAACTCTATTATTTAAAGTATACTACTTTTACTTTGTTATTTCATCTACTTCCTGCTTCTGCATTGATGGAGTTTGGGGGCAGATTCGGATCTTGGCAGTGAAATCTACCTAGATCAGAATATGGGTTCAGAACTGGCCCAAAAACTTGCCCGGATTCCTGGATCAAACTTGTACCTAGATTCCAAGCCAGGATGAGGCTATTGACAAGGCTCGAACTCGGAAACTGGACCTAGCTCTGCACAAGGAACCTGACCGGATTCTTGGGTCAGGGTCAAGGCCCAATTTTCTGAGATGTTGCTACCCAATTGTGCTTGCCATTTTTGTAAAAAAAGGTAAAAAATAAAAAAATTAAATTTGCTTCTAAAAAGAAATGAAATACCTAGCAAATAAGTTTTACCATTCATGGGGGATCGCACCCTGGGGAGATGGATCCTTACAGTACCCTGATCACAAATAATAGCAAGTATCATCACTCACTACTTTAAGTTTGAATTAGATCATGTTAGAATCGGGTTGCGTTAAAGTCAGATTCGGGTCGATTTGGGTTCGAGGCATTCGTGTTCAAGTCGGATCGGCTCAGGTGTGAATAGGTTAGGATTTCATTTGGTTCGGATCATTTCAGATTCGGGTCTACATCAGGTCAACAAAATTTCGAGTGAACTCGGATTCAGTTCGAGTCATTTTGGATTTCAGATCAACTTGTGTCAATACGGTTTCAAGTCAGTTCGGTTTGGGTCAATTTAATTTTGAAATTGGGGTCGAGATCGTTTCAACTATTTAGGATGTCGGTTTGGGTCTAATTTTAAGTGATTGGTTCGGGTCATTCGAATCGGATTAGCGTTACTTGGTCAACTTTGATATGCTTCGGTAGTCATATGGCCGTCATAATGGAAGGTCTTTCACATGTTTTTTTGATGCGGAGTGGTCTCTATTCATATTTCAATACCAATCCTTCTAGCTCATTATTTACGGAAACTGAATCAGAATTGAATAAAAAAATATATATTGCAAGCTTGGTACGACATAACTAGGTACGTCACCCACTTGACAATTTTTACTATGGGATTTCTTGACTTGTCATAATTGAGTTGCCTCAACAGTGAGAATTAATAGGAGCTTAAACTACAGATTTAAAATATTACATCTACATTAGTCTCATCACATTTACCTTGGACTGGGATTTGCTTCTCCCGCTCTAATGGTATTTGTTAGCTTCACTACACGCGAATTCCATTTTCTATGCAAGCAAATAGTGCGGAATGAGAGCAACTTCATATGACCATCTTCTTATATGGCCAGTCATGTTTCTAATGGTCATCAACTGCGATGCATTGGATGGAGTTAATGTAACCCAAATCATCCGAGATGGGGACACTTTAGTTTCAGCTGGTGCACGTTTTGCGCTGGGATTCTTCAGACCTGGCAGCAGTAGCAGAAGATATGTGGGAATCTGGTTCAATAGAATCCCTGTTCGGACCGTTGTTTGGGTTGCCAATCGAGAAACTCCGCTTCTTGACTCTTCTGGGGTCCTTCAGGTAACCAACAAGTCTGTTCTAACACTTGTCAATGGCACAGGAGGCGTCATTTGGTCTACCAACACATCAAAATTGGTACGGAATCCAATTGCACAGCTTTTGGACACTGGGAACCTTGTTGTCAGAGATCAGAATGACAACAGTCCTCAAAATTTCTTGTGGCAAAGTTTTGATCATCCCTGCGATACACAGCTTCCAGGAATGAAGCTGGGCAGGGACCTTGTTACTGGCTTTGATCGGATTCTGACTTCATGGAAGAGCAGTGATGATCCTTCTCCGGGTAGTTATACATATAGGATCGATCCTCGAGGGTACCCACAACCGTTTCTTTTGAAAGATTCTATTGAGCAGTTCCGTGATGGTCCCTGGGATGGTATCTGGTTCTCTGGGACTGCCCTTTCTCAAGCGGATTCTTCTGACAGTTTTCAGTTTGTTCTCAATGACAAGGAAATTTACTATATCTACGAGGAGCTTGACCCCTCAGTTATAACTACCAGAGCTTTGAACACGTATGGATCTATCCAACGTCATGAATGGAACAACCATACCCAAGGGTGGGCAGCATATTATACGAAACCAATAGACAACTGCGACACATATGCAGTCTGTGGTGCATTTGGTATCTGCAATTTTGGCAATTCTCCGCAATGCGAATGCATGAAAGGGTTTGTGCCAAAAATGTCTAGAAATTGGGATGAAAAGGATTGGTCAGGTGGGTGTGTTTATGGGGCCCCATGGAATTGCAGCACCAGTGATGGGTTCATAAAGTATTCTAATGTTAAATTGCCTGACACGAGGAATTCCTGGTATGACACGACTATGAACCTTGATCAATGCAAAATGAAGTGCTTGCACAATTGTTCTTGTGTTGCTTTTGCTAATTTGGATGTCAGAGATGGAGGAAGTGGCTGCTTGCTGTGGATTAATTCTTTGATTGATGTCAGAGTTATCTCGGGTGCTGGAGAAGATCTGTATGTAAGGGTGGCTTCCTCTGAATTGGGTAAGCACACTTTTGCAATTTTATTTTTCTATGCCAATATGGGAAACAGAAAACTTGTACTTATGTTCATGCTGTCTTGTTCAAGAAAGCAAAAGGAAATATATATTTTAGTTTATAACTTACGTCATTTTGCGTCCAAACAGTTAGCTGAGCCTAGTTAAACAGTGAGAATATCTCACTAATCTACTGCCCTATGACTATTTCAGGGTATGGAAGTGCAAGAGTGAGATAATATGCATTTTTCTAGCTCGGCATACCTTGTTGTCAGATACCAGAATGAGAACAATCCTCAAGATGCCTAGATATATACTTGCATTGAATATGTTAACCCACTCAGAGTAACTAAGTGACAGATCCATACTATATTTGTTAGTTTCCAGAAAGGAATTCCCTGTTTAAGTGATATTTGAGGTCTTGCTGACTCTATAATTTTGTGAATCTTATGAGGGTTTATCTTTTTCCTGAATTCAATGCTTGTGTGTTGATTTCAAAGTCCATACGATGAAGAACTCGTTTTGTTGGTTTTTCTCATAGGTAGCGGCAGAAATCGCATCATTGTCGCTGTAAGCTGCAGTTTGGTGGCTGCCCTATTCTTGTGTGGAATCACAATTTCGATCATGTGGAGAAGGAGGAGGAGGTGGAAAATTGAGGAACAAGGTAACCAATCCCCCCCCCCCCAAAGAAAAAAGGCAAAAAAGAGAAGAAGTAAAAGAAAAATATCAAAATTAAAGCTAAGGTTGAATGTTCCTGTGATTTAGGATTCTTCCAACCATTGTTATGCTGAATCCTGAGGAATTTGGATATATGTCTTCATTTTCCAATCCTCAACCATTATCTTTCCTGTTCATTGGCGCTAACACCCTCCTTTTTCTCTGTACCCCCCCCCCCCAAAAAAAAACAGCAAAATATGGTGCTCCTGAAGAAGGTCGTAGCATCAATATTAGAAAAATGGGGGAGTCTGAGCTTCCAGAGTATGCTTTCAATGTGATAGCTGAAGCAACCAATAATTTCTCCCTTGCCAACAAGCTTGGAGAAGGTGGCTTTGGACCTGTCTACAAAGTATGCATTGTTGATATATTGTTAGAAGCCATCTAATATTCAGTATTGTTCGCAAATCCCCTCCCACCTCCACCCCCATGTTGACCTAGTGAGATAAGAAGGCGGAGGTTCCCCGATAATTGGTGTTTGAGTGCGTAAGTATTAAAAATTCTGAGGGAAGCTGTCACAGATTATTGCAATTAGGTGATTCATACTTTTGGGAAGAAATTCTGGTGGCTTTATCTCTATGTAAACTGAACCAGAGTACCAAACCCAACCATAGTGCTGGAAAGCCTGGAATCCTGTCGATTATTGGGTCCGTGCATTTTCTGGGGAGGGAGGCATGGGTGAGTGGGGATGCTAAATAGCTTTGTGCCTACCAGTGAATTTCATGGATGCTTTTGTCAGACCCTACATTTGGAAGCCACTGACTGCCAACTACTTGCAAGAAGAAAGTATACAGTTTAATGAGACATTGTTCATTAGCTGTTAATCAAATTTGGAAGTTGAAAAAAATCCCTATTAATTGCTTTTCAAATTGTTTGAAAGTTGGTTGAAACTTATAAGTCAGTTTAGCTTCTTTTCTCTGAATGATGTGCATAATTTGAGTGTCATGTGATGCTTGCATTAATGCCATACAAAATGGTTATCTTTATCTGATGAAAGGTTTTAACTTCTTTAACGCTGATTTTTAGGGCTTGCTGAATGATGGGCAAGAGATAGCTGTGAAAAGGCTTTCTAAAGAGTCAAGACAAGGACTAGCCGAGTTCAAGAATGAGGTTATATTTATCTCAAAGCTTCAGCATCGTAACCTTGTTAAGCTTATGGGATGTTGCATTGAAGCAGAAGAATGGATGCTGATCTATGAGTACATGCCCAACAAAAGCTTGGACTACTTCATATTTGGTATGCTTGCTCTAGAATGAACCTATATTACTCTGCCTCCCTTAGCATATTTCGACAGGGATACAATGTTTGTCTGTGTTTCTTGTCAGGTTTAAAGGTGGCAAAGATCTGCATCCCTTATAACCTTGTGTAACTTGTGTAGGATTATTTGGGTTTATTGTTGGTAGTCTTTAGTTTACAAGCTTAATTTTGGACATAACTAAAGCTAGGCTCCATGCATTGCATGTAATTTCTTTGATATATATAGTGAAAATCATATATTTTAGAACAGAACTCTCTTCTTTTTTTAAAAATAAAATTCTGTTAGTTACATACACATAGATGAATAAACAAGTAACTCATCTATTTAACTAATGAGCAAACTACAGTAATATATATGGTAATATAGATGGTAATTGATAATTGCAAAACCCATTGTGAGGATTTTTTTTTTGTTTTGGATAAGGAGAAGATAATATTTATAAATATACGGGATATATACAAGAGAGGATGCTGAAAAAGCATCCACAAAAGACTTAAATACAATCCCAAAGATAGGCTATCCGCAAAATCAACAACATCAAACGAAGGAGGGGAGAAAAACCTCCTTCTCCCAAAAGAGTAAAGTCTTGAGCCACTTGTCTTTTGACCACTCAAGTGAAGTCTCAACCACATCAAAAACCTCCTATTACTCTTTATCTTCCAAAAGATAGCATGGGGGATTGCTCAGTAAACTTTGTGTTTAGCCTTCTTTCCGGAAAAAATCTTTCCAAGCCTGGTAATTGATGTTTCATTGTGTTAGGCACCCCCCAATGAAGAGCCAGATAGATCTAAGCTAATTCTTATAGGTTTTAAGCAATTGGATGATGGAGGAGTAGATGGTCTATGGTTTCCAAATCATTTTTGCAAATGAAGCACCTCTTGACCAAAATCTTACTCTTACCCATTTTTTGTAAGATATCACAAGTTAAAATCTTGCCTTGTGAGGCTTCCCACTCAAAAAAAAAAAAAAACACACACACACACACACTGTCAAAGGAGTTGAGCACCTCCAAATAATGTTCCAAATAAACCACAAGCTAAAGAATAAGATGATATATTGCCCAATTGAGTTAGAGAGGTGAAGCAAGTAAGATTTTACAATGGATTTCTTAGAGGCATTAAGGTTCCATCTCACCATGTCACTGGGGAAGTTGTCGAAATAAACCCCATCAACCATGCTGAAAAATTGAGCCACACTATTACCCTCTCGGAATGCATCACAAGAATCTTTCCCTACCTCTAGTGATAAACTTTAGAGGACTAATATCCTAAGTGCCACTTTACTTGCTTGGAATCCGATTAAGATCATCAACCCGATATTTGACCTTGAGCATGATTCTCCAAAGCTTCTCTTTGTTATTCATAAACTTCCATAACCACTTGTCAAGAAGGGCCTTACTAAAAAACTAGTCAAGTTTCTAATGCCTAAGCCACCTTTTGGAAAAGGTTGCTTAACAATATTCAATTGCATCAAGTGGTACCTGAAATCAGCCGGAAAGCCCCCACATGAAGCTACATTGAATGGCTTCTAACTTGTTTGCAATTGAACAAGGAATTGAAAAAGTGAAAGAAAGTGGGTTGGGATACTAGAAGGGATACTTTTGATGAGTAGTAAACATCTAGATTCAGTTAACACATATTAATTAAGTTAAAAAATAGGCTCTTATCTAATGTGTGATGTCAAGGGCTAACATATGTGGAGGTCACTCAATGTTAGTATTCTTTGCATGGATAGATTTATATAGATAGATAAATAAACAATGCCTTAATACGCCTTGCTTATGGGGTGAACACTTGACTCCTTGAGCACTTCTTAGAGGGCTGGATCCAAATTAATTTGGCAAGTTGTAAGTGACCTCCCATTAACAGACAGATGCTCACCATATAAAATGTTGGCAGATCAAAGCAGCAGTGCCTTGCTGGATTGGCCAAAGCGCTTGGAGATTATCAAAGGCATTGCTCGTGGACTTCTTTATCTTCATCAAGACTCTAGATTGAGAATTGTTCACAGAGATCTGAAGGCGAGCAATGTCCTGTTAGATTTTGATATGAATCCCAAAATATCAGATTTTGGCTTAGCTAGAACCTTTGATGGAAATGAAGATGCAGCAAGGACAGAGAGTGGTTGGAACATAGTAATACTCTTTCCACATTGTGCAATTCTTGTCAACTCCTTGATCTTTTGCTAATACTTTGATTTGGTGCAGTGGCTACATGCCCCCAGAGTATGCTATTGATGGGGTATTCTCTGTGAAGTCTGATGTCTTCAGCTTTGGAGTATTGGTGCTTGAGATTCTAAGTGGCAAAAGAAACAGAGGATTCATTCATCCAGATCACCATCACAGCCTTCTTGGACATGTAAGAGTAGGCCTCCCTCCAACGCAGTCACCCCCCCCCCCCCCCCAATAAAAAAGAAAAAAGAAGAAGCTGAGAAAAGGGGTAGAAAGGGGTAAAAAAAACATGGACAAGGTCTAGTTGCCTCAAAACCTTTGGGCTTTTTCTGTGCTGCAAAGAGAAGACACTGACGACCATAAACAGCCATATCTGACTTGTAAGAGTTGCACTTCGTAGAACAAAGCTAATTGTGCACTTTCAGTTTAAAATGAAGGGTCAATGTCCCTGTCAACCATTGTTAGAATTTTGAGCACCCAATTGGGATGCTTTAGGTGAGACCAAGAGTTTGAGTAACATAGTTGACTAGTGTGTGTTATTTTCTAGGCATGGATGCTTTTCAGAGAAGGTGCAACTTTAGAAGTTGTAGATCCATCAATAAGGAACTCAAGCTATGCTTCTCAAATGGAAAGATCAATTCAGATAGGCTTGTTATGTGTTCAGCAGCATCCAGATGATAGGCCAAGCATATCACTTGTTAATGTAATGTTAACTAGTGATTGTGAACTACCTGAGCCTAAAGAGCCTGGATTTTATATTCAAAGGAATGTGCCACATGAATCAGCTTCAAGTAGAACTAAATCAATTTCCAATGACCAGATGACTATCACAACACTACATGGCAGGTAGAGGACATGGTTCTACATGGAATTTTGGAACCTGGCCTGAAACCTGGAGAGAGAGATTTCAACATGTATGAAAAGGTTTATTTTCTGTTCCTCTATAGTTATATATAGAGATTGGTAAAGTCTTAATTTGGGTTTGTTATCTGCTTATTTTAAAATTTGCTGAGTGGAAGATGCATTCTTACAAATCGGTGTGTTCCTGAGGGCCAACGGCTGCCATGTACATTCAGAAGGAGAAGAAGATGGATTCCATTAGGTTGCAGTTTGCAACTCTTTCAGTAAACAATGATTCTGGAAAGCATTCAGGAAAAAGTGACAAGCCTTTTACTGGTCAAAGAGCCTGCAAACATCGTCCACGTGAGATCATAAGGGGCCTTGTGTCATTATATACCAGGTTTTAGTTAATGTTGGTAGTTGTTGGTCCATCAGATGCGTACATAGCTTTTGATGTCTGAGGAACAACTTCCTATGATGATGCAATTTGATGTAGTCAGGTTTGTTATTGCTTGATAGTTTGTCTTCTTACCTAATATATTTGGGATGATGAAGTATAAACCAAATGTACCATTTGTATCATCCAAATTTTCGTTTTCTTTATAAATCTTGCCCCTCCTACATGATCACTACACTCTGGAAGCGAACTCAGATTATTTATCCACTGTTCCACTGTATCTAGACCTGACAAAAATTGTCCTGACCCATAAACCCAACCCGATGCCTGAAAATTTTGGATTTTGAATGTGATTTTCTCGACTCGAACCCAAATTAAACCGAACTCGAAAAACCCGCAAATTAACCGGTCAAACCCGAATCCGCTCGCTTGATCCGAACATTATATCCTTAGTTTTTTATTTTTCTCTAATTTATCCCTCTTCACAATAATAATTAGTCATTTTTATCGAATAATTTAAAAAGACTTTATATAACTATTGTGTCTATTTACAAATTAAACAGTAATAACATTATTTTTTCTTCTCCATTCTTTAAAAATAATATCATACACAACTTTTAAATGCAAAAACATTAAAAATGAGTATAAAATTACATGAAATAATTATCTAATCTTTTAAAAAATGTTAATTTAAAAGAAGACAAGCATTAAAGATGCACAAGTCATACCATTATATACATGGTTAAACAAGTATGTCTGATTATTTTTTAAACTAATTAATTTATAATAATTTAAATTTATGATATTATAACTGCAAGATAATGTCTCTTGCTTCTTTTGTTCAATTTTATTTCATTTTTGTTCTAACTAGTCTTGATCTATGATGTTAGTGGTGGGAAAATGGCTAACCATATTCTTATTGCGGGCGACCCATTAATAACGTTTTATCTGATTGGGCATTGGTGGATTAGTTAATAAAAATATTAAATTATTAAATAGGTTATTAGCGGTTAAACTGCTAAAACTCATTAAACTACTCTAGACAGGCTGCCCCATAAATAGCCAACCCGCTACTAACCTTCTTTCAATATACGGGTCGATCTATCCAAAACGAAGTAACGCTTGATTCTTTGCCCCCCATGCAAAATGTTCATATAATATAATAAAAAGGTTAATATTTTTAATATTCTTTTAAAAAATTACAATTATTATGCTTTTTTATTAAATAATGACATTTTTTAGTAATAAATATGCAGAATTTTTTATTTTGAAAAAAGAAAAATAACTCATAGAAAAGGCACTCTAAACCCCTTTGGTTGATCCGAAACCGGTAAAACCAAAATACAGCCGTCCGTATTTTATCCGAATCCGAAATACACTCGACCAGTATTTTACCCAAATCCAAATACACAAGATCCATATTTAACCCGCTTGCCCGAAATGACAGGTCTTACTGCGTCTTCTTCTAATAAAGTTATCTTCCTTGAACTAACAGGTAAGGGGCAGGGAGGAAATCATCTACATGTGTTCATTCAAGCTTGCTTTGAAGATTGCGCTACCAGGCTGCATGTTTTAATGAGTTCCGTTGATTTATTTATGTGCACTGTGGCCAATACGCACTGAGACTAGAAATACAATGCAGATCTGCCTTCATTGAACCATATGAACTTTTTGGCCGTGTTGACTGAACAAGATATCTAACATACTGTTGTTTACTCGTTTACAATTAACTGAAATATTCGGGAATTCAGCCTTTAATGTGCTGGTATATCCTTAACCATTTGTTTGATTCTTGTACCTAGTGTTCTCAATTTGTATCAGCGGTCACATCTTCTCCGCAGACAACTCAGTTAGCAAGATGATCACATCTCTAGAAAGTTACCTCTATTTCTTTTGTGGTCTTTCATTGTGTTTATTTACTTCTGCGGCTCTGGAGACCATTACAGCTATTCAGCCCTTAAGATCTACTAGTGGAGGCCTGATTTGGGATTCTTCAGCCCCAATAGTGGCAGGGGACTGTGTGTTGAAAGCAAAAGAATGCAGGATGTTAGTTGATTTCTTTGTATTTGTACTCCGATGCTAGTTAGCTGTTTCTAAGCTGTGTAACATGATTATGTAATCTGATAGCGATATAAGCTGACTTAGGCTATAAAACCTCCATGTACATGTTGCCCTACTTGGATATATTTTTGTTTTTGATATTAGAGAATGTTGCTGCAGAGGAAAGTTAATCAATAGGGAACTATGATATCTCCTTTTCCTTTTTATATTCAACTGCTATTATTGTTCCTTAAAGGCCAGCATTCCTGTAGTTTTTGAACTTTGAATGGGGGCCTCAGATGCTTAAGTTCACGTGTTGGTATCAACGTACTAGCTTGTTTAGTTATGAGCTAGGATGAATTGTCTGCTAAAAAATTGCATATTACACCCAACACCTTCTGCGCCGCATGTTCCATTTTGAGGTTTCTAAACGGAGATGAACTTGATGACTTTGAAGCTTTGAGCTGGTACAATCAATGCCTTTTGACCATTGGATTGCTTATGAAGGTGATGGTAGAATGAGCTGAGGTTAAATCACTTAGGATACGATAACCCAATCTAGGTCTAGCTTTCAGACTACCATATTTTGAAAATGGCATATGCCATTATCTAAATTCTACAATGAAAAGGTCAAACATGCATAATCAATGGTTGGAGTACTAAGTAGAGTACTAAGTATTGGGCAGAGTTATTTGAGGCGAAATGCAGAGTGCGGCTTACATAGAGATAAGGTCAGAGAGTCATTTCCTTATAAAACAGGAACTGGAAGAACTTCACCTTGAGATCAGGGAAGATGTCAACAGTACAAAGCTGGAAAATTGTGTGATATTTTAGAAGAAGCCTCTTTCATGCCTGTAGGAGTGCTAATGGCTGATATATTGGTGTTCGAATTGACAGGTATCAAGCATGGATGCTTTTCAGAAAGTGCCACCTTGAACGGCATCCATTCATAAGATACCGAATTGGCTGTCTGAATCCCACAAGCCGAGATCAAATTCAAAATGCCTTGGAGATAGGTTGAGCATGCATGCTGCTTGTCACTTGATGCTGAGTACAAATAATGAATTGGCTCGACATGATGAGCCTGGCTTTTTGCATTGGAAGGAATGTGCTTCAAGAACCAGTTTCAAATTAAATAGATTCAACTTTTTGTGCTTAATGAGCTTGAGATAATTGTGTAGAAAGTAGGACACATAACACACCATCACTATGCAGTAACCAGCAACATGAGCAAGAAATCAAGTTCCCATAACATTCTGTTATAGTCTGGGTACAAAGGCAAGACTAGTTAGTTGTTACGCTTCCACACCTGAGGACCCACTAATGGTAGGATTCACAGTCGATGGTGGTGGCCTAGTGGTAGCATTGTTGAGGCTTTAGGCTCTGTGGTTCATTTCAAACAAGAAATTTTCATGCTTTCGACAAAATTTTCTAATGCTATCTATGTAACTCACTTGTACACAAGAGGATAAGTAATGTTATACATAGGTTCATGCATACAATTGAATGTTTAGAAATGTGAAAAGGAAAAAAACAAATAAGATTTATGTTCTTTTCAGTCAAGGGGAGTTATAAAGTGAAGTTGAAAATAAAATCAAACTAATGCTTTTGCTCTTATTTCCTATGTTTGGTTTCATTTTTATTACTTTTTTGTATGTGAAAAAGGGATGAACAGATTAGTACATACTGAATTTAATATGTATGAATTGCATTTGAACAACTAATGAATGATACCGACCACTACCAAGAATTCCATCAGCTAATCAACATTTAGATTTGGATGTTTAATACTTAATTTTATAATTATTCATTGCCATTAAAAGGATTAATAGATTAATAAATCTATCATAAGTGTTTCATCTTATGTAGAAGGATCACTTCAACACTGCTTGCCCCAGTAAATTAAAACTCTTCATAATACTAACAGTTTAATACAATCTCAACTTTGAAAACATAACATCACAACTAAAATACCTGAAGGGGCAACCTGCATTCAACTATCCTCCCCAAGTGATTGACTAAATTGTATTTAGATATGGTAGGAATGAAATGGTTCAACTAGCAAAATTATTAAGAGTTCTTATCGATTATTTAAGTTCAAATACGACTATCACTTAGATGGCTTTTGTCTTTTTTCATATTTTAAAGAAGAAAAAAGTTATTGTCCATTTTTAAATGAGATTTTCTTATACAAATTATTTGTTTTCTTTTCAAAATCAAAGAATTTTTGTAATCCTGTTTTGACGGTGACCAATAGGGTACTCTCCCCATCAACAGATATCTCTCTTTCTAGCTCAGGGATTTCAGTGAACTACACTATCCGTAAGTGGTGGGACAACATTTAGGCTTAGATACTCACATTTTCTTCTAAAGATGGGAATAAGGTGTCCAGTGGCTTTTTGTACTTTCTTTTTAGCACTGTTACTTTAATACTTTACAGTCTAGGGGTGGGATACGGGGCGGGGTGGGTCAACCCGCCCCATTGAATAGCAGGCCGACGGGCCCTGTTTCCATGAACCGCACTGCACCGTGAAAGTAACGGGGCGGGGCGGGCCGCAGCAGGACGGTTCACGGGTTCAATACGAGACGGGTCGGGTTGACCCGTTTTAATTCAAACCCAAAAAAAAAATGGTAAATGGGAGACACTATTTCTGTGACAAGATGAGAGAGAGAGAGATGGAGGGACACGCAAACAATAAAAGTAAAGATTTTGATGTGACGGATTCTTATGGAGTAGAATTTAAATTTTGACACCAGCATGGGGGTTCTCTCAATTAGTGTTGAATATAAAAAACACGATAAGAGCAAAATAAGGAGGCTGCATAAGGGAAACAACTGATATGGGGAAAAAAATAGTACAACAAACTCTCAAAAACAATAATAAACAGATGACTCGATTTGAATTTTAAATTTTGAACTCAAATATGTAGTTCTAAAAATGACTCCTGAGTTCGACATGATTTGAATTTTATTAAAAATGAGTGCTAACTAATGACATGATTTAAAATTAGCAAATAATAACTAAAGACATTATGAGTAAACTAAAGGTTATAATTATTAAATTAGCAAATGATAGCTTATATCTATAGTAGAAGATATTTAAATATAATTATTTTTTCTCCTTTTCACCTTGCGATTGACGGGGGGAGGAAAGGGAAATTAAAAGGGCTTGATCTTAACATGATCATTTAATTAAAATATTTCATATTCCAAAGATTATAAAATAATTAATTAAAGTATTTCATATTAAGATGCCTACGTATCCCCGTATATTTCAAAGAATATTTGTTATTTTGTGTAACATATAGAGAATCAATGCTCACATAATTCTTATACTTACCTAACTTACCTGGACGAGTGGAGGTAGAATATCACAAATATAGGAGAACATCACTCATCATCATCGAGAGCTTCATCTACAGAGCTGCCACCTGATGGTTCTAAACCGGATGAGAAGCTAAGTTGTTCAAATTGGTCAATCTCATCTTCATCATCCTCTAGTCGAGGTTGATCTTGAGAACGATTATACAGCATTTGTAAATCCTTCTAGCATATTAGAACCTTGATCGTGCTTGGGGTTATGGCCGCTCATTTATCATCAAGGATCCGTTTCCCAGCACTGAATGTTGACTCAATTGCTACAGTAGAAGGAGGACCAGTAAGAATATCTTTTACAATTCTATGTAAAATTGGATATTTTTTCCTATTTTCCTTCCACCACAATAATATATCAAAGTTTCATCTGGTTGTGCATAACCAGAACAATGAAAATATTCATTTAACTTAGCATACCTACCTTTTGGACCTAATGTGGTGGAAACCTCTGGTCCCCTCACAAGCTTATCATATAAAAGTTGACTCACAGGAACAGAAGGCATAGGTTGTGTGGGGGGTTTGTGGGGTAGCTGGTTGGGCAACTTTTGAACATTTATCTTATAAAAATTGTGACAAGTTATTGTTGTCATTCATATTTCTACTAACATCGTAAGGAACATCTACTTTGTCGTAATAATATTGTAGATAGTTTGATATAGGGTCTTATATATCGTGGATCAAGTACAGCAGAAATAAGAAACAATTTTGGCATATCAAAAAAATACTAAAGCAATTTTGATTTCATGCTAAGAACACAATCAAGTACAGGATGAGATGGTGCATAAGATGACAGCTCAGCAACAATATCTCTACTATTTTAATAACAACATCATTTATATAGTAGGTTGATACACATAAGAAAAATGTGTTGTGACCTTATCAAACATACCAAGAAGGCTACAAAAGGCTTGTGTTATACCCCATAGGTCTTGTGTCAGAATATCCTCACTCATAGCATTGTTGTACAAATCAGATATTATTTCTCTATATGTGTATGTGTCTCTTAATAACTTATATGTAGAGCTCCACCTAACAGGCATATCAAGGTTGAAAGAGTTATACGAGATAGATCTATTCCTACAAGCTTCTTTAAAAGAGTATCTGTTCCGATCGGCACTACGAATCCACCTAAAAGCCTTTCTAACAAGGTTCATTATGCAAGCTAACGTTTCAATACCATCCTAAACACACAACTTGAGTACATGACATACACATCGAACATGGAAAAAGTATTTAACAAGAAAATCAAGACATCTGCTCTCAAACATGCAATCAATGCATTTGGCATAGCCAGAGGTCATTGTCAACACCAAGAGAAAGTATTTTGTTTTGAATACCAAAATTTGTAAAAACAGTAACCGAACATTTTTTAGTAAATATCCATTTTTCTCACTTTTGATAAGTTCAAAGCCAATAATTCTTTTTTGCATGTTCCATTTTTTATCTATCCAATGGCAAGTTACACCAAGAAAATTTTCTTGAAATGGAGATCTCGACAAATCACATGCCACACTAACACGCCCTTTAAAAGCAGTCAAGTAATTCAATAATTCAGTGTAAGTATTAGTGGAGAAAGAATTAATCCTTTTCTTAAGTGCACCTTGTGAGATCGTGCGATATGCTGGTTGTAGTGAACTACGCACAAAATGGCCAAATGCTTGACTTTCACCCATCACAAAAGGTTTTTCATCAAGGAAATCATGCTTACTAAATTCATCAGTCATTTTTTTTTATTATAGAAAAACATACCTGCACCCAGTTTTACCCCTAGGAACCCAGAAATTTGTGCTTGATTAAGTGATATGCCACTATCCTTTAAAATGCCATGGGTCTCGAAGTGTCATGCCATTGTTCCAATTCCCCATCTAGTGTGTATTTCATACTCCGTCTTACAAATCCCACATATAGTTTTAAACTCCCCTGGCACATTTGGAGCGGGAACTTTTGTCAAAAGTTCCTCACCCAAGATGTCTGGTTCCGTTTTCCTTTGTCACTACCGGTTTCACCTCTATTTGGATGAAGATGGGGTCTTATAGATTAGGGTTCAATTGCATGGCCGATGGGTTGCGAATTAGGTTGTTGCGGCTCAGCTTGATGCTCAATATCTGGTTGGGTAGCATCTCCATCAACTTAGACATCATGTTGACTTTGAACTGATTCATAGCCTGCTAATTTCTCAAAATGCCACATCTCTTCATGTAATCTTAACAAATTCACATATTTAGCCAAGTTCGATAATTTGTTCAATGTCTACACGAATTACAAATATATAAAATTATAATTAATATTGGAAATACCAAAATCTAAGAATCACAAATTATATTTTTTTCTTCAAAATATACAAACATATTTCTAAAAATAATAGTTATGAAACTTATAAAAGACACAAAAATGAACATGAAACTTCTAAATGACATTAATAGATACATGTAAAATTAAATACGAATTTTATGATTAAATTACATTTGTATTTTCTGATCAATACACATAAAATAAATTGGCACTTATCAACTTGTTGTTTACATTTGTATTTTATGATTAATACACATAAAATAAATTGACACTTATCAACTTGTCATAATTAATAACAAATTAAGAAAATAAATAATAGAAAAGAACATATTTAAAAAAATGCATGGACTTGTACATGAACTAATAAAAACAAATTATACCATATTTGTAAACAACAACTAACCAAAATAAGTTTACCTTCTAAATTTGCAATTATTAACCTGCCATAATTAAAATGCTGTATACGCACACACACACACACACACACACACACACACACACACACACACACACACACACACACACACACACACACACACACACACACACACACACACACACACACACACACACACACATATATATATATATATATATATATATATATATACACTCTCACATCACCTTTTTGGTGTTTGTATTTTAATACTATCTTATTTCTTGGTACATTTTCCACCTTTCTTGAAAAATTATTAAAATGCTGTTTTTGGGTAGAAAAATGCTTGTGTTTATAAGATTAATTAAAAATAAATTTCATATGAAAACTTAAAAATTTCGTATGCTAGGTTCATACATAGTTGATTGTTCCCTCTCCTTCTATATAAAAATAATTATATATATTAATTTTGTGTCTTATACATGCCCCCAACATGATTTGATTTGGTAATGCGTAAAGTAATTTTTGAACAATTCATATTAGCTGTTAAAATGCTTCTAATTGTAAGTTAAATTATCAAACTAAATAAGATTATGAGATTAAAATGAAATACTTAGATTACCTAGATGATCTCTTGGGCTGGTCTTTACATTAAAAGGGGAAAGGAAAACAATTTTGCTTTATTCATTAGTGGTCTCACCACAATGCAGGAAACAATATGAGGCATTATATTGTTCAATCACAAGACTTTTTTTGGGGGGTATAATAAGGAAAACCAAAGATAATATTTAATTTGATTACTTTTTAGAAATTAAAAAAATTACATTTAACACAATATACATTAAATTAAACCACATCATTTTAACAAGCCATGTTATTTTTTAAATTTGCCACCTTATTAATTTATAAAAATAAATAAGATTGGATAATAAAGTCAAGGGGCTTTTGCATCATTTTTAAAGTTGAGAGGTATTTTTAACACCTTTAATCAAGAGTTCAAGGGTAATATATTTACGGGTAATACATCTATCTATCTATCTATCTACATATACATACATACATACATACATACATACATACATATATATATATATATATATATTACGCAACACCTCCCAGTGTGGATCCTACTTTTACAAGGTCTGGGAAGATCCAAATATAGGCAGTCTTATCTCTACCGACATTTCTGTCCGTAGAAAGGCTGATTCTAAGATACCCACAAAATGAGATTTTGTGAAAACATTTTATAGAAGAAGGATTTGTGAAAACATTTTATGAAAAAAAAAACTAAGAACGAGTAGCAGAGAATAAACTAAGAAATACTAATAAATCCGATGGTAGTAACTATGAAAACATAAGTACAATATACTGGAGGAAGGTACTATACCTTAACAAAGAGAGGTAAGCAATAATTTCGCTTCCTTGATGTATTTACTACTTGCATAATAACACGACACACGAACAAATCACAACGAAACCTACCCTACTACAACCAAAAGGCAACTACAAGGCCAACTTTCAGTGATCTAAGATCTTAATCCTACCCCGCCATAATCTCCTATCCTGAGACATATCCTCCCTCAACCCCACAACTTTCAAGTCCTTTCTAATCACCTCGTATAAACTCTTCTTTGTTCGTCTGATAAACCTATTCTGGACCTTATGTTGGCCCCGATTTTATCCCTTTTTCCCCTTGTTTTCATGTTCGATCTTCTTGAGAAAGGGCCAACTCGGCCTCCTTTAGTATATATTTCGCTCACTTGACATCTTTTCATATTTTCAGAAATTCTACTGAAGGAATAAAAGGATTGTTGATAATTAGTAAAAAGGAATACCAAAGAGGTGAGTTTAAAGTCACAAAAGTGGTCACTCGGCATCGCGTGAAAGTTCCAGAGATTCAGCACGGGGACCCCATGCTTACTGGCATGGTCGTGCCATGCCGAAGAACCGAGGAGTGCCAACCAGCAGGGTGGCACGGCCACCCCGTGCTGGGTGGCATGACCGTGCCGCCAGGTTACGCGTCGCGACTTAAACTCTTTCGAGGGCGATTTTTGGGGGATCTCATTCATTGTTTTTCTTTACTAGGGAGCATCTCTCAGAGGTTATTTTTAAGGTTTTCTTAGGAGAGTTTAATGGTTCCCTTTGATTCAATTTACGATTATTGAATATTAGTTCCACTTCAATTCAACAATCAATCCAAGGTTGTTCTCTGATTCTCTCTCCCTTTCGTTGTTGTTTTAGAGTTTGGTTGAATCATGTTTAGTACATTGATAATTGAATTGTTGGAATTTAGTATGATTTGTGGCTAATCTCCCAACTTAGGTTGCAATTGAAGCCGATTATGTTTATTGAATCATGAATAAGCCCTAGACCATTGTTTCCTTCATGCTTGCGATTATGAATTCTACTCTGCATACCACTTGCTCGATGAAATGCTCGAAAGAGCGTTTCATCCATTATTATTCGGGTTTAGGGGAGCATTGAGAGACGAAACCTTTACGTAGCGTGACTTAGCGATATGAAAATAATTGAAGTTCTAGTTGGGATTAGAGATTGTAAATCTTATAATCGCCCAACTTTTAGTCCCATGAAAATAGGTGACTTTAGTTGTAGGATTACTCTTCAACCCTTGAGAGATGGAGGAGATGGGTTTAATTGACAGTTTTTGCATTCATAAATACATGCTTAGTTCCGCTTGATTGGGGTTAATGACTGATTCATTAGCATTATCGTCCTGATATCTCAACCTAGGTACTTTAATACTTTGTTGTTTTATTCAATACTTTAGCTGTTAACATCCCTGTAGTTTAAATACAAACTTACAACTTGAGCTGTCTAGGTTGAGTGTCTAAATTAGTTTTAGTATTCGAAAGCAAGTTTCCTGTGGATATGACCCGTACTCGCTGGTTGCTAGCTACAGCCACACCGTGCGCTTGCGGTACAAATTTAAGACAACAAGTTTTTGGCGCCTTGCTGGGGAACTTGTTTCTTTCGATATCAAAATTGATAAGGATATTCGAGACTATACCTTTATTTTTCTTTCTTATAGTCTAGTGCGTTCTTTGTTTTGCTCGATCCTTTTTACGCTGGGTGTAGTGTTTGCTTTTGTATGCACAGGAGGAGTCAAGGGAATCAAAACCTTGTCTCACTCAACCCTGAGATAGACGCAACAGCACGCCAGTGTCGCGGAGAAGCGAGAAGAAAGAAAAGGGCAGAAGTAGAGATAACTGGGCAAGACCAAAGGGTGTTGCGCGATTACGCCCCACCACAAACGTCGGGTATCACACCATCTATTGTGAACCCGACAGTCGAAGCTAATAACTTCGAACTCAGTCCCGCACTCATCACCTTTGTGGAGCGGGACCAATTTGGTGGACACCCTGCGAACAACCCCAACGCACATCTTCGCAAATTCTTTGTGAAGTGTGACACCATCAAGATCAATGGGGTGTCCACAGAGGCGATTCGATTGTAGCTCTTTCCTTTCTCACTAAGGGATAAAGCCCGCAATTGGCTGCAGAATAAGAAACCAAACACATTCACTACGTGGGAGGGTCTTTCAAGGGCATCCCTCAGCAAATACTTTCCACCTAGGAAAATTGCGAGGCTGAGGACCGAGATCACCTTCTTTACTCAGAGGGATGGGGAGTCGCCCTACAAAGCTAGAGAGAGATTCAAGAATCTCTAGTGGTAGTGCCCTCACCATGGTGTGCCAGATTGGCTTCTAGTCCAGACATTCTATAATGGGCTAGAACAGTTAACCAAGACCTTAATAGATGTCGCTACAGAAGGAGCTCTTATGCAAAAATCTATCGAGGTAGCGAGGGCTCTGTTAGAGGAAATGACCTCCAACACCTACCACTGGTCAAGCGAGAGAGCCACCTCGAGGATGGGTAGTGGTAAGCATGACATTGATGTTGTCAAACTCTTAGCTAACAGAGTGGACGTATTAGCCCAGAGGCTTGAGAGGATAGGGACTTCTCCCACTCCAGGCAGTTCCACAATTCTAGATGGGATCTACGCTGTCTGTGATACTTGTGGTGTGCAGGGGGTACACATCCACTGAGTGCTTCAATGGTTCCTTCTCCATTGAGCACCCCAACGCCATACATAACTTCAACCCCACACCACAAAACAATTCCTACCCGAATCCTCAAGGTTCGGGATGGAGGAGTCACCCCAACCCTCTCTACAAAAACCCCGACCCTTCATCTCGGGGTTTCAGTATAGAGCTCCCTACACGCCGCCCCCTCCACCTCCTCAACCCACATCATACTTGGAGAGCCTCATAGAGTGCTTTATTGTTATCCAGTTCAAGAGCAATGAGGCACTTAACGAGTCCATCAACCATTTTGATGCGATGGCCTCCCACCAAAAGGCGATGGACACTCAGATTGCCCAGATAGCCCAGCAGGTTAGCCACTTATCTCGACCTCAGGGACATCTACCAGGCTAGTCTGAGACCAATTCTTGAGGCCATATCAATGCCCTTTTTGTAGTGGGTGAAGGGGTAAAGGAGAGTCCTATCATAGTTCTGCAAGAGACAGTTGCAGTTCCTAATTTTGTAGAAATCGATGAGCAGAAGAAGAAGGGAATGTTGAGATCTAATGGGAAAATTATACCTCCACCCCCAGTTCGCCCTTACCAGCCACTTGCACCATACCTTCAAATGGTGGCCTGGGCTAAGCTATTTCAGTATGAGCCCAAATTTACGAAATTGCTATATATGTTGAGGAGGATTTATGCTGACACTTCCCTCTTGGAAGCTCTCAGGCAAACACCAGCCTACCTACAATCTTTGAGAGAGCTTCTCTCCAAGAAAGAAAAGCATGGGGGACCTTCTGTGGTTTTCATTGGAGAGGTCTGTAGCTCGATTCTCCAGAGCCAATCACTTTCCAAGCTGCACGACCCGGGCAGTTTCTCCATCCCCTGCAGTATAGGGGATCTGCAGATTGAAGGAACTGTCGATGACCTGGGAGCTACCATGAGCTTACTGCCTCTATCCCTTTACAGGAGGCTTTAGCTACAGGACCTAAAACCCACCAGTTTAACCATTCAACTCGCAGACCGCTCCATCAGGCGACCTACAGGTATTTTAGAGGACATTCCTCTCCAGGTGGGTCAGTTCGTCATTCCATGCGATTTCATCATCATGGACATTGCTGAGAGCTCATAGGTGCCAATCATTTTGGGGCGACCGTTTCTGGCTACCGCTGGGGCGATAATCAACATGCACGTTGGCACCTTATCTTTTCAATTATATGGGAAAAGGGTGGATTTTGTCTCCCTTAACCCCCATCGTCCGCTGTGTCACCTACTTCCCCACCTCCTGAGATCCCAGTGCACACTATTCCTCCCGACACTATCTCTAAAATTTAGGTATTCGATGGAGATGGAAGTCCCCGTATGAGGTCTGAGGATTTTTCTGATTCTTCTATAGCCTCCCTAAGCTATGCTGGAGGCACTGTCTTTTACCCGGGAGAGGAGTTGATTGCATCAACTGTCCGTACTTCACCTGCTCCACATTTTTTCACCTCGCCATCGTCTTCTGCCAGGTAGGGGTCAAGCTAAGGACCTTAAAGAAGTGCTTCTTGGAAGGCAACTAAGTATTTCGTTGCTTTTGAAAAAAAAAAATATAAAAAAAAGAAAAGAAGAGAAAACAAACCAAAGAAAAATTGCGTATCTTTCTCCCCCCATAACCCACACTCTTCCCTTTGGCACTATTAGTTTCACCTTCCCCTTGGTCTTTTTATTTGCCCTTTTCACTGAGGACAATGAAAATCTCAAGCATGGGGGGGGGGTGTGAGTTTGTAGCTCTTTGAGTGAAATTGTGGATTCTGGGACACTGGTTAAATGACATCACTTGCATTTACATCATATAAATAGGATGTCATGTAGCTTCACTAGGTTGTCTCTATATTTTTCCTTTAGTAGCGTATGTAGTTTAGAGCACATAGAGTAGATTTTGCATCTCAGAAAGGAGAAATGATCAAGTGGGGATATTCATAAGCTTCCAGGTGCTACTTCTTACCCTTCTCTTCATTTTCCCTTATATCCTTTCCCACTTTCTTAGTTAAATTAATTACTTTTGAATAAAAGTGTACGAAAACCCCTCTTATGAAGAGAACATAAGGGGTGATGATTGATTGATCAGGTTGATATATGTGTTGAAGTGTAGCCTATTATGGTGTGAATTTTTGTGAAGTGGTATTTTAACATTGTCATCTATAGTTCCCCCACCCTATATTGTATGTCATATTGCCCTTGAGATTTATGTGATTTGGTTTGATTGACCTTGATAAGTAGGACATACCTTGGAGTAAGTTGTTTAACTGTGATAGACTTACCTGTGAGACTTTGAGGCCAATGGCTATTCATTACATATAAGTCTCATACTTCCTTTCATGTGTGACTCATCCAGAATTGTATCTTTAGAACTTGGTCTTGTTCTCTTTAAAATCGCATTTAGCATGTATTAATATGATTGAGGCGATTTTTGTTCCATTTAGCCACATGAGCCAAAAAAGCCACCCATTAATATGTACTATCCTCTTTGCTAGCCCCTCGTGCCTTTCCCTTTGTCTTTGTTGTTACACCCCACACACTATCCACTGGGCCTATCGATATTTCCCATATCCTTGTCAAGGTATAGTGGAGTAACACTTCCATGTTGAGTTGGGTTTGCTTTGGAGGTTGGTTCACCTTGGGTGCTTTTTGGTGGTTTGCTAAGGAGGAATTATGCTATGAGTTTGTGGATCCCATGCCATTCACATGTACCTTGTTTCTGCTTCTCAAAGAAAAGAAAAGAAATAAAAGAAAAAAATGTTGAAAAAAAGAAAGAAAGAAATAAAGAAGTTGTGAATAAAGTGTTTGGCATGGGGGTATGACAATGAGATCGTTAAATTCCCTCCTAAGGTTGCTATGGGGTATGTTTCCCAATTCTAAGCCATTGATTTGATATGAGTTGTGGAAGTGTTTTTTGCTCCCTAGTCCTTTGACTATTAGTTCCACTCTTCCCAAATTTTGTAACACCCTGAAAATTTCAGTTACTAACTTCGATTAATATGTGAATGTGTATTTTATGTTTATGTATTTTAAGTGTTTTATTTCGATATATATGTGTGATTTAAGTTCATATGATTATGTCTGGGAAATAAATTAGTTGAGTTCCTGTTCGGCTACGATTTTGGTTTTTAAAAAAAACCCAAAAAAAGAGAAACGGAAAAGAAGACAAAAAAAAGGGGACGAAGCAAAAAGGAAAACGAAAAAGAAAATGGGGAGGGAGGATTATTTCTTCTGTGCATGAAAAAGAAGGGGGGGTTCGGGTTTTCTCTTGCCCTCTTTGCTTTGCATTTCTCACACCACACATGCATGAACAGAGATAAGGATAAGGAGAAGAAGAAGGAGAAGAAGGAGATTAAGATTTTGGTTTTGAAATCAATTCAACGTGAGTAATTTTTGCTCTTCTTCAACCTAAAATTGGTTTAGGAAAGACTAATTTGAGTTTTCTATTCGAAATTTGCAAGATTAATCTCGAATTGAAACTTTGAATTTGATGTTTTAGGGTTTAGTAGATTAGAACCCTAATTTCAATTGGTAGAAACCCACAACTAAAATGTTTGTGGTGGTTTGTGATTTTAGGGTTATGGGAGTATTTTGGATTGATATTAATGTTGTGGGTTTGTTCATATACATGTTATCCTTTGGATTTTTGGATTGATTGCTTGTATTTGGTTGAGCAATATGGTAGAAAAATATAGGGGGAATTTTCGGATTTTCAGATGTGGTGATACTGTTCGAATTTCTGAGAATTATTGGCTTGTTGAAAAATTCTTAAATTTTTATTGTAGATTATCATGATATGAGGCAACTTTATGTAAATTTGCATGATTTTTAGATGTGTAGTTTATAATTTATGAATTTTTGAGTGAAACTATCCTGTTGTTGAGTGTTAAAATTCAAATTCTGTTTGAATTATTTTGAGCTATTGAATTGGAAACAAATTACGAAATTTTTACTGTAGAATAACGCTGATGTCTGAAAGTATCCTGGAAATTTTTATAAATTTTAGAAGTGTATTTTAGGAGTTACGAATTTTCGATTGGGATTGCTCTGTTTTGGTCTTTGATTTCAGTTGCGGATTTAATTTTGTTTTGAAGGGTTTCCTTGGAGAAAAATTATCAAAATATTATCGTAGATTCCTCATGGTATTTGGTGTTTTCTGGTAAATTGTTGTGAATTTTGGTAGTGTATGCTAAAACTTATGAATTTTTGAGTTTAATTCGCAGATTTTTGATTATTTTGGCTGACTGTTTGAATTTCTAGGAATGATGGGCCTGGAGAAAAATCATGAAATGTATATGTTAGAATACATATGTTATTTTTTAATTTTCTGCAAAGTTTGGTGAAGATTGGATGTGTATGTTGTGAGTTATGAATTTTTGAGCTAAAGTACTTTGTTTAGTGAAATTGTGGATTATTTGTATGTTTAATCCGTAAATTAGATATGAAAAGGTCATTGTTGAGATTCCTAGGAATTCTGATGGTGTGATGAAGTATGGGAAACTTGTGAAATTATTTTGGGTAGAATTATGCCCTATTTCAACTATGTTTTGTTAAACGTTGAGAAATCGAGCTTCTTGAGGAATCAAAATGTGATTATATGGATTTTATGATTTCATTAAGTTATGTTTTTGGGGAAAAAGATTCATGTCTTGCCCTGAGGCTATTACATGATGTTCTAGAGCTATGGCCATAGAAGTAGTTGTCTTTGTGATTGGAACTGCGTGAGTCGTTGGTTGGTACCTTGAGTGGGCACTTCTCAGTCCGCCAATTAACTCCTCAGTTTGTATTATTTAGGAGCTGTGTGAGTCATTGACTCCTCAGTTTGTGTTATTTGGGAGCTATGTGAGTCCCTGGTTCTCCGGGATGTGAATGTGACTCCATAGTTTGTGATTTGAGGGCATCTACGTACTTTAGAGCATTGGGTTCCTAGTTAGTACCTTGAGTGGGCATCGCCCGGTCCGCCAGAATGTGTTTGTGACCCTTTGTTGTGATGGTTCTTTGCGTGAGTCATGAGTTGAATTCCCCTAAACTAAAAGTTTCGCAATCAGTTAAAGATATGTGATGTGTTGTGAAATTGAGTTTGGCTTGGATTTGGACTTTGGATATGTTATGGAATTAGTTTGGCTTGGATTTGGATGTTGGATATGATATGGAATTGGGTTTTGTTTAGAGTTCAAATTTGGATAAGTTATGAATTTAATTTTGATCTTAGTTTTGAATTTTGGATTTGGTTTTGGATTTGAAGGTTCATTTAAAATGTCTAAGAGCTTGTGATTGATTTTGAAATGCATGTGTGATTGATAAACATGTTTTAAGATACATGTTATGTATTTATGGCTAGTATGTGAACTTTTGTGATAAAGTTGCTTTGATGTGTGTGCCTATTATGGTTATGGGCGGGCCGTTAGGTTGTTTAGCGGGTTTTACTTTCTTTTGGACTCCAGTGAGGACTATGAGCCCAAAAGACATAATTGGTATGGGACAATCATGGTTAGTTTAGTGAATAAACTAACAGCAAAGCTTGTTCGGGGACTCCAGTAGAAACGTGGGTCCTTGAAACGTACCTGGTATGGGACAGGTACGACTAAATTAATCTAATTGCCTACCTCATAGCAAAAATGTGTGTGTGTTTGTGATATTCATGAACATATTAGATATGAACGATACAAGTGCATTTTTTATTATTGAAACGTACGCGTGTCCTCTTATCGCCCCCTATATGATGTATGAGATGTTATCTTTATATGTCATAAGATACGTCTACTGTGTGCTTATGTATTAACCGGTTAATATGCAAAGTATAACAGCGGGGATGGTAAGGGTTATTCACTGGGCTCGGGGAGCTCATGACATCACCATTTTTCAAGCTTTTGAAAGCTAAGGAGATCACGGAAACGCTAAAAGACTAGCTATTTACGAATGACCCCTTTGAGGTAGTTGAAATGGGAATGCAATTCTCGTTGTATGTCTTGTGTTATGGATGTAATAAATACAATTCTGAATGCATTTTTGGTTTGCACATGTGTAAGACCATTTAGAATATGGTTAAAGTATGTATGTAATGCATGTTTTAGAATAATCCCACCCAACCTCAGCTGGATTTCAATCTGAGCTTCCGCTGCTATCGACTATCAGTAGGTTAAGTATGATTAATAAGTACATAGAGCCTTGTGGATGCCCCTGGTCGAGCATCCACGGCAGTGATGCGCCTACCCCCTTCGGACGGGGCGTTGCAAATTTAATCTAGTTCTCACCCTTTCACCTATGGCCCCATTACACCCTTTTTACAAGTCCTCATGATTGGCATATTGTATTTTGCATTAGGTGGTGGAGAATTGAGAACTCTACCAAGCTTATGGTAGTTTGCTTGATCGGATGGAGTATTGAGTGCACCCTTTTACATATTCTAAACACATTGAGGGAAGTGTTCCACTTTGTCCTAAAGCAAGTTTCTAACGGTCTCACTTACTCACCACTTATTGAGGAGGGTCTTGTCTTGCTATTGGCTTCAATATTGGGGTATTTGATATGTTGCATTTGGGTAGGGGGCTTCATAGATGGGAGTGTGCGTGATGTATTGAAAATGTTTCACACCTTGACAAGGCCACCTTAAATGCATGATTTAGCTTGATCTATCAATTGTTTATCTCTTGCCAGAGGAGGCGAGTAACTAGAGGTTTATCTCCCTCTTTGATCTTTCTTGAGCTACTCTTGCTTGGGGACAAGCAAGAAGTAAGCATAGGGCAGTTGATAAACCTATTTTGGACCTTATTTTGGCCCCGATTTTACACCCTTTTCCTCTTGTCTTCATGTTTGATCTTGTTGACAAAGGGCCAAATTGGCCTCCTTTAGTATATATTTCGCTCATTCGACATGTTTTCGTATTTTCAGGAATTCTGCGAAGGAATAAAAGGATTGTTGATAATTAGTAGAAAGGAGTGCCAAAGAGGCGAGTTTAAAGTTACAAAAGTGGTCACTCGGCGTCGCATGGAAGTTCCAGAAATTTGGCACGGGGACCCCATACTTACCGGAACCGTCGTACAGTGTCAAAGAACCGAGGAGTGCTGGGCAGCAGGGTGGCACGACCACACCGTGCCGCCTGGCATGGTCGTGCCCCTCCTCTTTTATGCGCCGCAACTTAAACTCTTTCGAGGGGAATTTTCGAGGGATCTCATTAATTGTTTTTCTTTACTATGGAGGATCTCTCAAAGGTGATTTTTAAGGTTTTCTTAGGAGAGTTTAGTTGTTACTTTTGATTCAATTTACGATTATTGAAGATTAGTTCTACTTCGATTCAACAATCAATCCAATCTTGTTCTCTGATTCTCTATCCCTTTCGTTGTTGTTTTAGAGTTTGGTTGAATCATGTTTAGTACATTGATAATTGAATTGTTAGAATTTAGTATGATTTGTGGTTAATCTCCCAACTTAGGTTGGGATTGAAGCCGATTATGTTTATTGAATCATGAATTAGCCCCAGACCATTGTTTCCTTCATGCCTGCGATTATGAATTCTACTCTGCACACCACATGCTCGATGAAATACTCGAAAGTCGATTATTATTCGTGTTTAGGAAAGCGTTGAGAGACGAAACCTTTATCTAGCATGACTTAATAGACAACTAAAATTTTGATATGAAAATAATTGAAGTTCTAGTTGGGATCAGAGATTGTAGATCTTGTAATTCTTCAACTTTTAGTCCCATGAAAATAGGTGACTTAAGTTAAGGATTAGTCTTCGACCCTTGAGAGATGGAGGAGATGGGTTTAATTGACAGTTTTTTCATTCATAAACACATGCTTAGTTCCGCTTGATTGGGGTTAATGACTGATTCATTAGCATAATCGTGCTAATATCTCAATCTAGGTACTTTAATACTCTGCTGTTTTATTCAATCCTTTAGCTATTAATATCCTTGTAGTTTAAATATAAAATTACAACTTGAGTGGTCTAGATTGAGTGTCTAAATTAGTTTTGGTATTCGAAAGCAAGTTCCTTGTGGGCACGACCCGTACTCGCCGGTTGCTAGCTACAGCTACACCGTGCGCTTGCGGTCTCTCTTTTACCTTTGGGGATGTTAATCCTCTCACAACTCCTCACTGAAGCGTCTGCACTCCTTCGTTTCACATGGCCAAACCATCTAAGTCTTCTTTCTCTCATTTTATCTTCAATGGGAGCCACTTTAACTAAGTCTCTAATTAGTCCATTACTAATTCTATCCATTGTCATATAATCACACATCTATCTAATCATTCTCATCTCTACTACCATCAACATTTGAACTTGTATTTTTTTATAGGCCAACACTCCGATCTATACAACACAGTAGGTCTAACTACCATATGATAAACTTTGCCTTTTAATCCTACAGGCATCCTCTTATCACATAGCACACTTGAAGCATGCTTCCATTTTTGCCACTAACTCCCTCTCTAGTCTCATGAATCATTTGCGAATAACACATCTTGGTAACTCATCTTGAATCCCTTTTGTAAGTCCATCCATAACTAGAGTAAAAAGAAAAGGGTTAAAGCGGAACTGTGATGCAGGCTAATACCAACGTAAAAGTCATTGGTAATGCCTCCTAACATGTGTGTGTGTGTGTGTGTATATACAGTAGCGGAGCCATGATTCTAAGCAATGGGGGCGAGATTAGGAAAATTAAAGGGCACTTCCAAAAAAAAAAAAAAAATAGAAAAGGCGGAACGAGAGTCAAACCAGGGACCCCCCACCTAAAGCAAGGGGCAACCACCACCCTACTATGTACTCATATGATGTGTACTTATGAACTAACTAATATATATCTATTTTTCTTATCCACAAAAATATCGCACATTTAATTTATTTTTTTTTTACCCCAAAAAGCTGGGGGGTCAATTGACCCCCTTGCCCCAACATGGCTCCGCCTAT
>JACYFF010031955.1:26648779-26679891 GCA_017589665.1 Selenicereus undatus
TTGCTTCCGCTGTGATATCGAATTGCGATTCGATTCAACCCTAACACCATCTTAAATGTAACACTATAAAAGAGCCCGTGCATAGCACCAGATCAACATTAAAAGTTAAATCTTGAAAAGCAAAGGATAATCTAGAGGTCAATTGTAACTATATATATTATTGTCTCTTTTGAGTAATAATAAGTTGTACATTTGATTAATTTATAGATATATGATTTAGTAGCTAAATTAAGCACACAAGTTATTGTCTACAATATGGAAAATATGTTGTAGAAATTTGGCTGAAGTTCTAATGGGTGTACGATAATTCGAGTTTATTAGTTTAGGACTAGGACATCCTTTTACTCTTAGTTAAAAATAGACTATTTAATATATCATTTTTTCTTGGAAAGACATATATTTCACTTTTAATTGTGATTAACATCTTCTTATATTCCTTCGTAATAGTAACATTTGAAAATCTCACTATAAAGGCTTTTCTTTTGGTCAACATGCATAAGACAACAATTTAATTTCATAAATTGTCTTGGAACTTACATCCTTTCACATACCACCATTACCACAGCTGGCGCTTAAAAACAAACCCCATAATTATCATTTTGCATGTCAAAAAATTAATGAGACTAATTATATTGACCTATAAATCGTGCAAACTATAAAGCACTGTTATACAAATGACAATGGTCATATCGAATACTTTTAAAGAAATCATATATTTCACACAATTGCTACGTTTTCAATGACGTTTGCTACATAATAAGTAGTTCATGAGGATAATACCATCTCATAAGCAATTTTTTAAAAAGAATAATTATCATGCGTACATTTGTTCACTTAATTCAAAATTTATCCAAATTTTATTTTATGTTTGTTTCTTACAAAATGTTAATTGAAAAATCTGATGAAAATGATTCATCTTTACGGGCGTATTCGGCAATAGTATTTTGGATAGTGTTTGACATTTTAACTAAGTCAATATACTCATTAGGCAATTTTTAGTGTTCGGTAACATAGTGTTTGACTAGCATTTCAAGTACTGTTTAGCGTTTTAAGCAGCGTTTCTGAAAAACTAATAGTACTAACGTTTTGCATTCAAAAGTAGAGTTTCATATTTTTTGCGAAAAAATATCCTTTGAAAATTTTATCTTTGGAAATCATCTATATCCTTTTATGTCAATTTATATTAATTAGCTGACCCAGTAGCTAAATTTACTTAACACATTTATTTCAAGTGTTCATCCAAACAGCTATCCACTAATAGCTAAGGCCCTACTTGGCAAAATTAGCGGTTCAAGTAGCAGATAGCAGTTGAGGTAGTGGATAGCTGTTTAGGTAGCGAATAACGTTTCTAATTTAGCTGTTAGCGGATAGCTATTTAGATGAGCAATTGAAATAAATGTGATCGGTAAATTTAGCTATTGGGTTAGCTATTCAATATAAATTGACATAAAAGGATATATATAATTTTCAAAGATAAAATTTTCAAAAGATATTTTTTGGCAAAAAAAATATGAAACGCTACTTTTGAATGCAAAACATTAATACTATTAGCTTTTCAAAAATACTGCTTAAAACGTTGAACGTTGCTTGAAACGCTAGTGAAAACACTTTATTACCGAACACTAAAAATTACCTGATGAGTGTATTAACTTAGTCAAAACGCCAAACGCTACCTAAAATGCTGTTGGCGAACACGCCCTAAATTATAAACATTATCCGCTAACTGAAATGCTAATTTTGCTGAACAGGACCTACACTATTTTTCTTTGGAAAAAGCGATTTACAAATAAAAGAAAGAAATCTAGGAGAGATGTTACATCTTTCAGGGTAGATGTCTTTCTTATTGGTGAAAAAAATTATCTTCAGCCAAATTCATTTCTTAAAAAGTAACATTTAAAGATTTTACAAAGTATAGTATGATTGAAAATATATAGATATTTTTTAAAAGAAAAAGAGAATCTTAATTTCGCAAAATAGACAATGTCTAATTTTGACTATATACAAGAAAAAGTAAGGAACCAAGAAGTGTTTCTAATTTAAAACATATAGCAAGTCTGTGCAATACACATGTTTAATACTAGTTGTAACAGAGATTAGAATTCTTTTTTTTTTCTTTTTCCTTTTTTCCCTTGTCTGAAGTTAATGCAAAGATTGGTCTTTGAGTATTTGTCTTTTCTGTTGATGTTGACTTTCAAAAAAGGTTGATGGGTGGAACAAATTGTATCCATTAGCTTTTATATTTCTAATTCAAAACAAACGGCTTACAAAGTTGGTCAACTTGGATACAAATTGATAATAATGGAAAAAAAAAAGTCAATTATGGGTTGTTCCCATTGTATGAATATCATTCAAACTTCCCATGCTCCAGCTTTCTAGAGGATAAATTATCTACACAACGACTGCACTTGTACATTTTGAAAAATCTGAACGTCAGCTTTCATAGCTTTGAGTGAATTTCGAGTTTGGATTTAGGTTTAGATCAATTCAGATTATAAACCAAATGTGTGAATCATATGAACTAAAGATGATACTTATAATTTGGATAAAATGGGTTCTTTCGGGTCCCTTGGTTTTGGGTGCAATGGACCTTGGTGGGACCCCCAACCCCGACTGGGCCAATATTTGCATGGTGATCTATTTCCTTGGTTGTCTTTCGTGTTTACTAGCTTATGTGGTCCCTACAGTGGAATGTGGATGCTGATGAGCTAATTAATTGTGTCATTATTGCACCTTCTTTGTTCTAGATGCAGGAGACTCGAATTGTTTCTGGGTTTTTGTACATAAATGTGCTGACATTTCCGGTGTTTGTGTTCACTGAGAAATGTATGGGAGTTTGAACAAGGAACTTTAATTAGAACTGAGTTTCAAGTAGACAAGTACTTGAAATCAGCTCCTTTTCATCATGATGTAATCTTTGGTATACCACATACTTTGTGTTAAGTCTCATTTTTGATTTGCAGAAACAGAATGTTCTTCCTTTAGAATTTATTTGATTTCAGCACATTTCTGAATTGAGTGACTTGTCGTGTTTGTTCATACATTGCTAGTTATGCAAAATTTTAGATCTTACCCACCTTTATTCAGTCTGATTATTTCATGGTCGTTCATGTGTTTGATCATTGCTTTGATAGCTCAGGAAGTCAGGATACAATTACTCTGACTCAACCCATCAAGGAAGGGGAGACCTTAGTGTATGCCCATGGAAACTTCAAGCTGGCATTCTTCAACCCCAGAAGCCAGGGGAAATATGTGGGCATCTGGTTCAACAACATCCCAGATAAGACTTATGTCTGGGCTGCCAACAGAGAAAGACCACTTGTTGGTTCTTTTGAGATCCTTCAGATTACCCACAACTCTGTTCTAGAGCTTGTCAATGGTACAGGCGGCATCATGTGGTCCATGAATGCACAAAGATCAGTGCAGAATCCAATTGCACAGCTTTTGGACTCTGGAAACCTTATTATCAGAGTTCAAAATGATGCCAGTTCTAACAATTATTTATGGCAAAGTTTCCACTATCCTAGCGATTCTCTACTATCTGGAATGAAATTGGGGAGAGACCTCATTACTGGCTTTGATAGGTTTCTGACTTCCTGGAGAAGCATCAATGATCCTTCTCTAGGTAGTTATACATATAGAATTGATCCCCGTGGATACCCACAGCCTGTTCTCTATAAAGATTCTGTAAAGATCTCCCGTGATGGTCCATGGAACGGCTTCTGGTTTTCTGGGTACTCCATTATAGACCCAAAGCCGACATCAGGATACCGGTTTGTTTTCAATAGCATGGAGACGTACTATGTTTATAACCTCATCAGTTATTGCCATAGACAGAATTCTGTCATATGGAATTCTGTCTATGGAATTGTGCCGCGTGTTGAGTGGGACAATCACAAACAAGCATGGGCTCAATTTTTATCCTAACCCGTTGATAACTGTTAGGCGATAAATTGTCCTATTTTACGTGTCTCTTTCACCCACTTTTAGCTTGTATAATAACTTAATCTTTAGGATTTTGACTTGTTTTATTTACTTTTGTAGGTAATAAACTTAAAATCGAGCAAACATCGCGAAAAAGAGCAAAGACGGGACAAAGCGAAGAAAATCAGCAAAAAACGGCAAAAAGGGACGACAGGGGAGACCAAGCCACCGTGCCAGAGAAGTGGCATGGTGGGGCCGTGCCACGTGGCATGGTCGTGCCTCCCCTCGTTCGCCCGTTCACTCGATTTTGTATTTAAACCCCTTTTCAGCGTTTTTGTTCGGGGGTCGCTCGTGGTTTTCTCTCATGATTTTTAGGCTAGGTTTTTGGTTAGATTATCAAATTAAACCTTAATAGGAGGATTAGATTAGATTTTTAGATTGTAATTCCGGATTCAAGCTTGTGGATTTTCAAGTTCATTCAATGATTCAAGCATAAGTTTTCTCTCCTCTTTCTCTCTATATTTATGTTATCTATGTTCATGTTTTAGTTTATAATCTTTTGTGATGTTTAGTGATTATAGTTGTGAATCTTGGATTGTGATTAGCCTCTTGATGACTGATTGATCTTTGTTTGGGCCTTTACTCCTCTTGTTTATGTTAGAATCTAAGATTTTCTTTCACGCCCGCCAAGTGTTCGATGAAATGCTTGAAAGAATTTTCATCTGTGTTCATGTTTTAGTTTATAATCTTTTGTGATGTTTAGTGATTATAGTTGTGAATCTTGTATTGTGATTAGCCTCTTGATTACTGATTGATCTTTGTTTGGGCCTTTACCCCTCTTGTTTATGCTAGAATCTAAGGTTTTCTGTCACGGCCGCCAAGTGTTAGATGAAATGCTTGAAAGAACTTTCATCTGTGTTTTAGGGTAATTGACTTATACTCAGAGGTGAAGTCAATTGTCTAGTGTGGGTAGAGAGAATAATTGGGATTGGGACATGAAAATAGTCTCGTTGTTAGCTAGGTCAAAGGTTGTTAATCTTGTAGTCTAATTGACTTAATCCTATGAAAATAGCTGGTTAGAATATTTAGACTAGCCTATTGACCCTTGAGAGATGGCTTAGGTGGACTTTAATTGGGCAACCGACCATCTCTGAATACTAGCGTAACTTGAGAAGGTGAGGGATTAACTTGATTACTTAGTTCATCTTAGGTCCAATCATAGTCCTTTTGTTTTTGCTTTAATAGTTTAGTTCTATTTTCTATTCCTTCAGTTTTGCCTAGCTTGAGACACTTTAGTTGGCTCTGGTACTTGGAAACACAACTCTGTGCGGACAACACCCCAAGTACTCAACGATACACCTTGCACTTGGGGTTGAGTTGTGTGTTGAAGTGTGGCCTGTTATGGTGTGAACTTTTGTGAATTGCGCTCTAACATTGCCATCTACATTTCTCATGCCCTATGTTGCATGTCATAGTTGCCCTTGAGATTCATGTGACTTGGCTTGATTGACCTCGATAAGTGTGACATACCTTGAAGTAAGTTGTTGGATTGTGGTAGACTTACCTGTGAGACTTTGAGCCTGATGACTATTCATTACATATAATCTCATACTTTCCTTCATGTGTGACTCTTCCAAGATTGCATCTTTAGAACTTGGTCTTGTTCTCTTTGAAATCGCATTTAGCATGTGCATGTGTTAATATGATTGAGGTAATTTTTGTTCTATTTAGCCACATGAGCCAAAAATCCACCCATTAATATGTACTACCCTCTTTGCTAGCCCTTCGTACCTTTCCCCTTGTCTTTGTTGTTGCCCCTACACACTACACACTTGGCCTATCGATATTCTCCATATTCTTGTTAAGGTCTAGTGGAGCGAGACTTCCATGTTGAGTTGGGTTTGCTTCGAATGTTAGCTCACCTTGGGTACGTTATTAGTGGCTTATTTGGGGGGATTTGTGTGATTTAAGTTTGTGTTCCCCATGCCATTCACATGCCTTTCTCCTTTCACAGAAAAAAAAATAGAAATGAATGAAGAGGAGGAAGCAAAGGAAAAGAAAAGAAAAATGGAGAAGGGAAAAAAAAGAGGAAAAAAATATAAAAGTTGTGAATAAGGTGTTTGGCATGGGAGTGCGACAATGAGATTGCTAAATTCCTCCCTTAATGTTTTTATGGGGTTAGTGGCTCAAATTTTTTAATTGTGGTGTGAAGTTATTGTTTCGACATTAATTGTGGAAGTGTTTTTTTGCTCTTGAGTCTCTTGACTATTAGCTCCACTCTTTTCAAATTTATTCAACTTCTCACCCTTTACCTTTGACCCTACTACATCCTTTTATAAGGCCTGATGATTTATATATTGCACTTTGCATTAGGCAGTAGAGAATTGAGAACCCTACCAAGCTTACGGTAGTTGCTTGATTGGGTAGAGTATTGAGTGCCTTCTTGTTACATATTCTAAACACATTGAGGGGAGTGTTCCACTTTATCCTAAAGTGGTCCCGCTTACTCACCACTTATCAAGGGATGTCCGGTCTTGTTATGTATTTCGATACTAGGGTATTTGATGCATTGCATTTGGGTATGGGGATTCATGGAAGGAAGTGTGCGTGCTATATTTAAATTGTTTCACACTTTGACTTGGTCATTTCTAATGCATAGTTTAACTTAGATTATTAATTTTTCATCCCTTGCCTGAAGAAGGTGTGTTGAGAGGTTTACCATCCTCTATGATCTTTTATAGCGTAGTCTTGCTTGGGGACAAGCAAGAGATGAGCATTGGGGCGTGATGAACCTCTACTTTGTCCTATTTTAAACCCCTATTTGACTCATTTTTTCCCGCGTTTTCACATTCGATCGTGTTAAGGAAGAGTAAAATCGGTCTCCTTTAGCGTACTTTTTACTTATATAGCATCTTTCGGTATTATCAGGGTTTTTATTGAAGAAACGGAAAGATGAACGATATTTAGCAGAAAGGAGTGTCAAGGAGGCAAGTTAAGCCACGAAAAAGCGTCACACAGAAGTCCCGACCAACTGAAACGACGATTGCCAATCGGGCCACGATAGCCAACGAAGCAAGGCTGGCTAGCCAAGTGGCACGATCGTGCCACGTGGCACAGTCTGGCTGTGCCAAGTGGCGCACAGTGCTGTTTCGTGGGTCCTGGGCCGGTTGTTCCAGAATTTTGGCATAGTCCCATCGTGCCTCAAGGCACGATCGTGCCACTTCCGTTCTGCGTCGTGACTTAAATTTTTCTTCGGGGTTATTTTGGGGGGATTCAGTTTTCATTCAGTTTTATATTCAGTTTTCTCTTCACTGACATTTTCTTAGGCAATTATTAGGGTTCATTAGAGAGTTTTATTTTCGCTTTTAATTTTGCTATTGGATTGAAGCTTATTCTACCTTGAGTTCATTCAATTAACTCCAGGTTCTTAATTCTCTCTCCTCTCTTGTTCTTGATTATTTCGAGGTTTATCATGGTTATTAAATTGAACGTTATGGTTACTATTGAAAAGTTGGTTGTCGGCTAAATCTCCTAACTTGGGTTGGGATTAAAGCCGATTATGTTTAGTTGAATCGAAACCTAGCCCCAATCCCTCATTTTCTCATGCTTGTATTCGCAATTTCTACTATACACACCACATGCTCGATGAAATGCCTAAGAGGGTGTTCATCTTTTATTATTTGGGTTTAGGAGAACGTCGAAAGACGGAACCTTTACTTAGCGTGACTAGTAGACAATTAGGATTTTAATATGAAAACAATTAAGGTTCTAATTGAGATTCGAGATTGTAGACGTTGTAATCCTGTGACTTTAGCTCCATGAAAATAAGTAGTTATAGTTCCACGATTAGTCTTCGACCCTTGAGAGAGGGAGGGGATGGGCTTAACTGGCAATCTATCTACTCATGATGCATGCTTGGGATTGTTCGACGAGGTTAGTAATGGATTTATCTAGCATAATCGTACGGTCAATTCCAACCTAGGTACTTCTCATTCTGCTGTTTATTTCACTATTCAGTCATTAGAATTTCCCTTAGTTAAATTCTTAATCAACAATTGTGGTTGCCTAGATTAAGTAATCTAATGAGTTCTAGTAATTGGAACCAAGTTCCCTGTGGAATATGACCCGTACTTGCCGTGTGCTAGCTATAGCTACACCGTGCACTTGCGGTATTTTTAACTCAACAAGTTTTTGTGATGAACCTCTATTTTGTCCCATTTTTAACCTCTATTTGACTCATTTTCTCCTGCGTTTTCACGCTCGATCGTGTTAAGGAAGAGTCAAATTGGCCTCCTTTAACCTGCTTTTTTACTTATACAGCATCTTTCGGTATTTTCAAGGTCATTATTGAAGAAATGGAAAGATGAATGATATTTAGCAGAAAGGAGTGTTAAGGAGGCGAGCTAAGCCGCGAAAAAGCGTCGCACGGACGTCCCGACGAACCGACACGACGATTGCCAATCGGGCCACGAGAGCCGACGAAGCAAGGTCGGCCAGCCAAGTGGCGCACCATGTTGCTTTGTGGGTCTTGGGCCGATTGTTCTAGAATTTTGGCACGGTCCCACCGTGCCACCACCGTTTCGCGTCACGACTTAAATTTTCCTTCGGGGTTATTTTTGGGGGATTCAGTTTTCATTCTGTTTTACTTTCAGTTTTCTCTTCACAGATATTTTCTAAGGCAATTTTTAGGGTTCATTAGAGAGTTTTATTTTCGCTTTTGATTTCGCCATTGGATTGAAGTTTATTCTACCTTAAGTTCATTCAATTAATTCCGGGTTCTTAATTCTCTCTCCTCTCTTGTTCTTGATTATTTCCAGGTTTGTCATGGTTATTAAATTGAATGTTATGGTTGCTGTTGAAAAGATAATTGTAGGCTAAATTTCCCAACTTGGGTTGGGATTGAAGCCGATTATGTTTAGTTGAATCGAAACCTAGCCCCAATCCCTTATTTTCTCATGCTTGTATGGATGATTTCTACTATGCACACCACATGCTTGATGAAATGCCTGAGAGGGCGTTCATCTTTTACGTGCCTCTTTCACCAACTTTTAGCTCGTATAATAACTTAATCTTTAGGATTTTTACTTGTTTTATTTACTTTTGTAGGTAATAAACTTAAAATCGAGCAAACGTCGCGAAAAGCAGCAAAGACAGGACAAAGTGAAGAAAATCAACAAAAATCGGCAAAAAGGGACGACGAGGGGTCCGAGCCACCGTGCCAGAGAAGTGGCACGTGGCATGGTCGTGCCTCCCCTCGTTCGTCCATTGCTCGATTTTGTATTTAAACCCCTTTTCGGCATTTTTGTTCGGGGGTCGCTCGTGGTTCTCTCTGGCGATTTTGTTTTTTTGTTTTTTTGCTATTCATAGTTTATACTTTTGCGGGGCAGGAGTATTATAGAAGTTTTCTTTTTTGTGTGTGTATGAATAGTTTAAGCTCTTGTTCGGGGGCTAGTTAAGCATTTTTTTAACAGAAGTAGCATTCTAAGAACTTGTCATTTGTTGGTCTAACTCTAACCCCTTGTCCATCTACTATCTTGTGGGCACCATTTGAGTATACCTCATGGATAACATAAAGTTCCCCCAATTTCTTAGTGAATTTGCTTCCTATCTTATGGGTCATGATGATTGGCCTCTTCAGTGCAAGCACCTGATCCCCAACTTGAAACGAACGTCCTCATACCTTTTTGTTAAATGCTCGAGTTAGGCTAGCCTGATAACATTCTAAGTTTTGTTGCGTTCAGAGTTTCTTCTCATCGAGGGCCTCTGATAATTCATATTTTATATGAACTTTTACCCTTCATTTTACCACTTTTAAGTCTTCGAAATACATTTTTATGAGTAAATAATGCATATTTTATGTAATTTTTAGGTGAAAATAAAAGAATTTGCCTAGAGTTGTTCAATTTTACTCGGATTTTTCATATGTGCAATGCCTAAAGTCCAAGCCCAAGAGACAAGAAAAAGAAAAAAATGAATAAAGGACCGTGTGGGCCAATTTTGGCAACCCAGTTCGTGGCCTAGTACCACATGCCTAGCCCCCACAGCTCCCAGCCACTCTCTCTTCCCCTTGTTCTCGTTTGGGTCGGTTCAGCACAGCCTGCGGCCTACCAGATAATCCTACCAGGCTCATAGTTCCTCTCTCTGTCCCTATTGCCTCTCCCTCCGTCTGGGCCTGTTTTCAGCGGCCCAGCTCAATGTGCCCAAACCCTATAACATCAGCTGCCTCTCTCTCACCAGCCCGTGTGGGCCTGTTCAGCCGAGGCCCAACCGGAGCCCAACCATCTCCCATCTCCCTCACTTCCTCTCTTCCTTCCCGTTGGGCTTGGTTTTGCCACGACCCACAACTGCTCCTTTCTAGACCAGTCCGAGCCTTAGCTGCCAAACTCCTTTTCTAGTTAGCAAGTTCAAGTGACCTAGTCAAGGTTAATTAATCTTGATTAATTTTCAGCTAAAGAATAGCGCCATTTTATGTAATATAACAGCCAAAATAATTAATTGAAATTAATTTTCATTAATTGTCGAGGGGCTGAATTTTCACTATAAAAGGGGTCATGGGTTGGAGTCACTTACACTCATCCATTCATCCATTTTTACTCCCTTTCACTCATCTTCCATCTTCTATTTTCATTAGAGAGTTGAGAGTATTTTGTAAGGCAAAACCATTTGGGTTAAGGAGTTTGGAAGAAAATAAGCTTTGTTGGTTGGTTTTCTCTTCCCTTCTCATCTCATTTATGAGTCAATTTGAGAGTATTTACTTCATTAGTTTGTAATTGAATACAAAAGTTTGGACATAGGTAGTGAAATATACCAATTATGATGGTGTTTTCACTAACTATGGTCGGCTAAACCAATTTCTAGGATGAGAATGGATCCTTGATAATAATATTATTTTTGGTAATTTCTTTTGGGGTAATTTTGTCTCTTTGATTGCATAATTTTGAGTGTAAACTTGATCTTAACCTACCTATGCATTCTAATACTATTGTTTAATCATGTTGATTACAATAGTTTAATTTGCTATCTCAAATGAATATTTGCTGTGTCACATGCTCCTCTCCCTTGGTTTGCGCACATTGTGAACTACCTTGCCACTGGAAAGATTCTTCCTCACTAGTCCAAACAAGAGAAAGATGAGTTCTTCTCACAGGTAAGATATTACTATTGGGAAGACCCTTATCTTTTCAAACATTGCCTTGACCAAGTGGTACGTAGATGTGTCCCTGAGAGTGAAATTCATAGTATTCTCACCTTTTGTCACTCTTATGCTTGTGGTGGTCACTTTAGAGGTCGTAGGACAGCTGCTAAAGTCCTACAAAATGGGTTCTTCTTACCCACTCTGTTTAGAGATGCTCACCGATTCTATCTTGCTTGTGAGCGTTGTCAACGTACAGGTGCCCTACCCCGTCGTGATATGATGCCCCTTTCCCCTATTCTGATTGTTGAAATATTTGTTGTGTGGGGCATTGATTTCATGGGTCCCTTTCCCCCATCTTTGGATTTGTATACACATTGGTTGTTGTAGATTATGTGTCAAAATGGGTGGAAGCTCAGGCTCCTAGGACTAATGACCACAAGGTTGTGGTTAAGTTTGTGAAAGAATGCATTTTGTGTCGGTACGGTACCCCTAGAACTCTTATTAGTGATAGAGGTAGTCATTTCTGTCATCGATATTTTGAGGCTTTGCTTAGAAAGTATTCTGTGACTCATAAAGTAGCTACTCCTTATCATCCTCAGACTAGTGGTCAATTTGAGGTGTCTAATTGTGAGATCAAGTCTATACTTGAGAAAACGGTTCGACCCGATAGGAAAGACTGGTCTTTGAGGTTGCGTGATGCTCATTGGGCATATCGTACCACTTTTAAGACTCCCATTGGGATGTCTCCTTACCCGCTTCTTTTTGGTAAGGCTTGTCATTTGCTAGTTTAATTAGAACACCGTGCTTTTTGGGCTATTAAAGCTTTTAATTTTGATATGAAACAAGCAGGTTCTAACCGTAGGCTTCAATTGAATGAATTAGATGAATTGCGTAATGAAGCCTATGAGAATGCTAAGATTTATAAAGCCAAAACCAAAACTTTTCATGATAAAATAATTTCTCGTAAATCTTTTGAACCTAATCAGAAGGTTTGGCTTTTTAACTCTAAGCTTAAGCTATTTCCTGGCAATTTGAGATCTAGATGGGATGGTCCTTTTGTTGTCCAACAAGTGTTTCCCTCTGGGGCGGTTCAAATTATGGATCCCCAGGATGGTAGAGTTCTTATGGTAAATGGTCAACGTTTGAAACCTATTGTGACTTATGATATTGACCCTGGTTTGATTGAATCCATCAATCTAGTAGACCCTGTCTACTATGATTAGTGGGTAGGAACTTGTCTGGCTGAAAACATAATTCCATGCAAACATATCCTTATATTCATAAAGGAGCATGAAATACTCTTCTTCTTCGTTGGGCATAAGCATGGCGCTCACATAGACAGGGGAGGTTCTTCCACAGATCCGAGATTCAACTCTTTTAACTCATCAACCATGGCTTGCCCCCTATCTTCTAAAGCCTCTAGTGCTTCAGTGAGTTCTATTTTAGAATCTAACTCATTGACCTATTGAACTGTGACATGATTAAAAGAAGCTTATTCCTCCTTCTTAGTTCCTTTTTTTTTAAGCTAGCATTAGCCCCATGGCCAGTGAGAACTAAGACACACCTCTTTACTTGTACCGAGTCATCCACCTTCGCATCCAAAGTAGAAACACGCTTCATACGTGAAGGAATGAAACTTTGAACTTCATTTATTTCGCCCATACAACTGAATACCGAATTCCACTCTTGTGAGGATAGTGAGCTTGAAAACATCCCACCCGTCTTGAGCCTGGTGAAGACAGTGGGTTTAGGGTGTTTATCTTCTTTTAACCTATAGAGGACAGAGGGTCTCAGGATTTTATTATCTCCTATCCTGCTAAACATGGAAGGGCATTGGTGTGGCATAAACGGTTGCAACTTATCAAACACCGATCTCCTTGGGTTGGTCTTAGTGTTTTCACCCTTATCGTCAATAACCTCCTCAGTTGTGATATATTGTACGAGGGATTGCATGTGCTTATGTCATCCCGAAATCCTTATGGGTTGGGGATGGTACGTAACCAAGGCCAACTTTAGGCATTGTAATGCTGGTGCCTTGACTCTGTATTATCTTTTTTATACTATTAAGTCCGTAAGGCTTAGCTTTGATTACATGCCCCAAAGATGCTAGCTAGTTAAAGTCATAGTCTAACTTCTTTATTAACCTGTATGCATTAGGATGAAACCCATTATTGGTGCGCATCCTCGGCAAGTCACTTTCTTTTTGGAGTGAGCCTTTAGAAGAAGCGATGAAACCAGCGAGATGAGCATTGGTCAATTTACTTGGGTTTGCCTTATGAACTGGAAGCACACCCCTTTCATTGAGAACGTGCTAGCTGGCTTCCTTAAACTTGACGACAACCTTGGTAGTACTTTTGAGATTTGTACATTCGCTAAATGGTGACTCACCATCCTTTCAACAGGACCTAGGAATGTACTTGAAGAGTGGCGCTATCGAGTTTGCTGTGATAATTGTTTGCTTGGCAGTTGAGACTGAAATTGTATGCTCATTTGCTTCTTTTCGTTGTTGTTATAGCTTGATGTTGCCATCATAACCATCTTCAGCAGGGGCACATGTCTCCTTGGAATTCTTTACACTGCCTTTTCCTGTAGAGGATATAGCCACTGGCCCAGTTTCTTTTGGCACAGTATCTTCCTCGAAGAACTTTATATCAGCCAAGTATGATTCGACTATGGTGAAAGGTTGGACTTCACCATTTATCTTTCTTTCACCCTCACGAGAGTACTTAAGACATTGGTGCAAGGTTCACGCTATCACTCCGTGTTTATGTAACTAGGGATGCCCAAGCATCAACTTGTATGAAGTCGTAGAGTCTATCACATGAAAAATTGATGATGTTGTCAAGTCACCAATCGTCAACTCTGAGCGGATCATACCAATCGCACGTTACCAATCCATATTGAACTCATGTATCATCATTTAGCTTTTAATAATTCTTCGATGGTGATTCCTAAGTTGTTTATAGTAGAATTTGAAACAATATTGACTATTGAACCACCATCACTAGAATTCGTTTAACCATTTGTCCCTGAATGTATCCAGTAAAAAACAGCGGGCGATCATGTGGTTTAGAACCTAGCAACCAGTCATCATTAGTGAATGTCATGACCATGATATAGGTGGCACATTGTGTAGGACCGCGAGCAAGTGGTGCACCCTTCACCTTGTCAGCATATAGGTTTGCATAGCAAATGGCAACAACAATTTTGTCCACGCATCCCTTCTGGCTGGTGAAAAATTTGCTTCTAACCCATGTGTAATGGTAAAGCTTTTAGGACGGTAAGGACCTTGTTGTCTCTTTTCAGTGAGACACTGTGTTCTTCATTTGTCTCGTCATTATCATTGCCAAATTCAGAATATGAAATCATGTTGACAACCACTTTCTCAAAGAAATCTTTTGGGATGAATTCTCCTAAGGCAATGGAGTCAGATGGTTTTTGGTGAAATGGGTGGACCACCTGACCTTCCCGCTCCTTATTTGCCACGGACGTCATTCTTCCTTGACTCTTCCCGTGATGAAGTGATGGTGGCTTGGCTTGCCTTTGCTTTCTTGACTTGCGCCTAATAACTAGGGTTCATCCTTTGTCATCCTTTTTAAAGGTGTTAGACACGGGAATGGTCTTTGGCAGTTGAGATGGGATTAGCAGTGAGAGAACTATTTATTCCAAAATCCCAAATTGTATTGTGATTAGCTTTTCCTTCAACCAAGGGGTTGAGTTGTATTTCGCTGAGGCAACCAAACAGTTCGCCCTCTGTTGACACGAAGAGGCATAATGCTCACATAGGATAGACGTGTGATTAGCTTCTGTTGTTTGTTTCATCCAAATCTAGAATGATCCTTCTGTCCCTAGTCAATTGCATGATGCACTCCTTGAGTGTAATGCACTTTTCAAGAGGGTGACTAATGACCCTATGGTACCGACAGTATTTTGGTTCGGTGGTGCTCCCAACTTCTTTGGGGTGCTTTAGCTCGGGCAATTCGATGACAACCTTCTCGAGCATGCCTGACAAATCTGAGTCAAAAAATGGGTACTTCTTTTCCTGAGACTCTTTTAGTGTGGGACACTTCTTTGTCGCATCCTTGAATGAGGTGCTCTTCTTATCCTCTGATTTAAGTTTTCCCGTAATCCAAATTGGCTTACTTATAGTGGTGGACATCGCTTGGTCGTGTTCTTAGAGAACTTAATGTTTTTCTTGAATTCAACTTTGTCCTTCTTTGATTCAGTAGAATAAAAGGAGTTGCAACAATGACTAACTACCATCACCTCCATGTCATGTGCCTCTTGGAAAATCCAAAGTTTGCTCATGTGTAGGACGTACAACAAGTCCCAATCTATGCCTTAAGTATACATTTCAACAACAGAGGCATCAAATAGTCAATCTTTGCACTCAAGCCTAAGTACACGCCAGTGGTTGATGTAGTCGAGGACTAGCTCGTCTTTTCATTGTTTGTGTTTGTTAGCTTAGTCATGCTGCTAGTGCGCTGCATGCTGTAGAACCTGTTAAGAAACTTTTGCCCCATTTGTTCCCAACTGTCAATGGAGTCAGGATCTAGGTCAGTGTACCAATAAAAGGTAATACCTTTCAATGTCCGAAGAAACTGCTTTACCATGATGTCACCATCAGTCCCAGCATTATTTCATGTCTCAATGAAGTGTGTGACATGCTACTTTGGCTTGCCTTTCCCCTAAAACTGGTGAAACATAGGGGGTTGACAAGCATAGGGCATTCGAAGATCGTCAACCCTCTTCGTGTAAGGCTTGGTATATAGGTGAGTTCTGCGCGAACCTCCTCATAGTTGTGCATTAACTGCACTTGCTATCAAGTCCTGTATTTGTTCAATAGTCATTGATCCAGAGGGCTTGACATTTTTAGGCTTACTGCCTTTCTTTGGTTGCTTTTCATTGTTAGAAGCTTTAGTATGGATCGACACTCTTTCTGGGTCTTCATTTTTCGAGTCTTTTGTGGAAGATTAAGGTGACCATTTTTCTAACTTCTTAGACAGCTTAGCAATCTTTTCCTCTTGAAGCTTGATGCGCGCGTCCTTTTGCTCGCTCTTCCTTATGAGTTTTTCTAAGATGGCCTTAATGTTAGCCATCTCCTCTTCCCAACAATTGAGCCTGTCATCATAACTAGCATAACTACAATTTTTGAGGACTCATCTTCGTTTTCTAACAAGTGTGCCCCTTTTGGTGAGGGTGAAGAAGAATCATTACTATAGTAGTCTTCTACTTCACATATTGGAGATTGACGCTGAAGGTTTTGAATTTCATCCATCCAAGAAGACACCTTTTGTTTCATCTTCAAGCCTTGGAGTTTGGATGGGAACATCACTGTTTGCCTAGCAACGATCAGTGTGGTAGCTTTTTCCATGTCCTTGTCTCCATTGTGTGAGTTCGCCTGCTAGAAGTGATGTCTGTTTTGTAGGATTTATGACAAAGAGATTTAGTATCCCTCCTCTTTGAAGATTAAGAGGCAACATTCTTCGTGGCCATGTCTTCTTTGAAAAGGATGTTGTTGAAACTTGAAAGTCTTCATTTTTAGGAGAAACAGATGAGAGGTAGAGATGTCCCACGAATCCTGCCAAAAATTTGTAAACACAAATTTCGAGCCTAAATAAATTAGACAAGAATTTGAGTCCAAAATTGAATCTTTGTATTGATTTGTCTATATGAGTACAATCTTTATTGAATACAATGAGAGTAATCCTCTAATTCGATCTCCTTGAATGAGTTTGAATGAGCTTTATCTTGAGAGATGGCCTGAAAGGCTTAATTTCAATCAGAACATATACTTGATCTTCAAGGGAGGATGGCATACACTTTTTATCTTCCTTCAAAGAGTGAATGTTTGAGCATTGGTGATTTCTTTCAATTTTTCAACCTTGACTGAAGGGGGAAGGGCTCTATTTATATGAAAATTCCCCCCTCTCGTTGAAGGTCAAGATGGACATTGTCCTCTTTTTGGGCCTTCAACCGCTCTCCAACTTGAATAGATTTGACTTATAAGTCACTTGTTTTGACTTTGACTTGGACTTAGGCCTTGACTTAGGCTTTGACTTGGGCTTTGACTTGGGACTCTCTTGGGCTTCGCATGGGTCTTGACTTGGAAGTCATTTGGGCTTAAGTCGTGACTTGACTTGAGAGTCTCTTGGGCTTTGACCGACCTTTGACTTGGAAGTCGTTCGGGCTCGGATCATAATTTAGGCTTTGATTTGGACCTTGACTTAGGAATGTCTTGGGTTTAATTAAATCATTTAAAAGAGTTAGCCCAAATGATTAATTTAATTTTTTTCCCTTGGTACGGCACATAAATATTTTTAGTGCCTACAACCATATTGAAGAGAATTTAGGACACCATATATAACTGGATTTACAAATGATAAACTACGTATATTGCACTATAAAAGATTATCCACTTTAGTTTTATAATAGTGTCTTTCTTCCAATTTATTGCTTTTATAGAATCTTTTCATGATTATGGCATATTGAATGACAATATCTTTTCCCCCCTTTGTCCTTTCCGTAGCGACGAATTTACAAGCAACATCATAGATGAATACTTCGACCATTATAAATGTCGCAACGTCCCATCTGACACCAATTGGTTTGTGCGATCTAGCCAAAAGGCGACATGATACAACTCATAGGTATTATATTACGTTGGTAAAATATTTGATATTGTTTTAAAGGATATTATATAGCACACCAAGAGTACTATCTTGTACTCCTTAGCATGGTATAGTAATCATTAGAACTCACAAGCCTATATACAAAGGTTTGTAAAGAACAAAGTGATGAATCCCCAAATTTTTAGTGCCGTTGGCCACTAACTATCTTGTATTTATGAGAGTGTTGATATACTTTGTTAGTCAGACACACTTCTATCATTAATTTTAAAGAAGAAGAAAAGGGAGAGGGGAATTGCTAAGACCTATTATAGGATTACAGTTCTTGAAATCCCCTAATTCAGCTAATTGGGCATTGTTTCTATGTCAATGGCATGCAAAGAATTCTTACTTCCTGAATTTATGGATACATATAGGTGAAGGAAGTTCTTATATTGGATTTCTACAAACAGATCCAATGCACATCACAGCATTGGACGGAGCTGACAATATACGTGATTTTATCCTCGTAGTTGGAACCATAATTTATTCCTCCTGATAGCCCTTCTGTTTCCAATTTAATTTCGACCTTATCGTAGAGAAAATTCTAATCAAAACCCCTTGCAGTCTACACTGCTAAGAACACAAACTAAAGAGAGGTAGCACACAAGACCCTTTCCAAAAATGAAAATAATTTTTGCACAGCAATAAAATGATACATAAAGCACTTACCCAAACAACCAAAATGAAAATATGCTCATGATGTGAACCATTTATTATTGCAATTATGAGCACTTAGGCCATGTTCTTTACCATTTATCATAAGTATATATACATCATCAGCATTCAGCATTATTCAATAACTTTCAGCATTATTAAGTACTTATTCAAAATAATAACAACTCTCAGTATAGATCCTACTTTTGTAGGATCTAGAGAGATCCAGATATTGATAGTCTTACTCCCTACAAGTACTCATACAAACAAATATACTAATTCTAAGAGACTTATTGCAAATGGCTACTTATGTTTTCTTTAAACTTTCAGCATATTCAATTGTTAGTAACTTTTAGCAACTTTCACTATCATTAAGCAACTTTAAATAACTTTCAGTTACTTTCGGTGATCCCTACAAATAATTTTGATGATTCGGATGAATAAATACTTCCACTTATTCAAAAACGAACATGTCTTTAATTAGTCATATTTTCTTATAATAATTTTCCAATATTCAGCATTTATCTACATTGATTAACACTTATTAGCACTAACATGCATTAATCACTAATAGTTTATTTATGTAAGTTGAAAAGAGCAGACGATTAGCTAGTGAGATTGTTAGGAGTTCTTATCGAATATTTAAGTTAGAATATTCTTAGATAACCTTTTGCACCTTTTTTCATATTTTATTTTCTAGAAGAAAAGTTCATGCCTAGTTTTTATATGAGAATTTCAAGTGATTTATTAATAAATCAAACTATCCTATAAGTAAGAAATACACACTCTTTCAACTCTACCATTGATGCCAACCATTATTCAGAGCCCTTCTCTATATTAGATTTAGGATCAGCTTTGCTTCATCCAAACTATGGTTTTAACTTGATATAAGAAGCACTGCTATGAGGGGATTTTCTATTAAGGGTTCTGTCTACTCCAAGTCATACTGGAGTTGTTTCAGGTACTTCCTTTACTGCTTATGACTCGAAAATCTTTTCTAATGGAATCTTATGAGTGGTTTGCTACTTCCAATGACTTTCTTGTCCCACATTGCATCATGTATTTATGAGAGTTAGGGTGCCTGCCCAGCTAGGATAACTAGACTTGTATTTGTGTCAGATGTTAGGGTTTATATAGGTATAAGTACGCACATAAATAACTAACATGAGATGGAGTGGGAAACATAATATAACTACGATACAAATATACATTATTACAACCCCTCCATCTGTATGGGGTGAAACAACAGGCAGATTGGTCCTGAATTGATGAAACTTCTGCGACATTAAACCCTTGGTGAAAATGCTAGCAACTTGAGACTGTATGGAATGAATTTCATAAGGAGATGACAATTGTCGACCATTTAATAAATAAAGTGATAATCTATCTTGATATGCTTGCTACAACTGTGAAGAACAGGATTAACAACAAGACAGGTGGTAGGGATGTTGTGACAAAAGAGTTGTATCGAAACTTGTACCAAAATACCCACGTCTAGCAAAAGTTGATGCAACCATTGAATTACTGCAGCAGCATACACAGCACGATACTAAAGTTCTGTGAAAGTGCAAGAAACCATAGATTGTTTCCTAGAATGCCAAGAGATAAGATTAGATCCAAGGAAGACAGCAAACCCAATAGTAGAGCAGCTACTATCAGGGCATCTAGCCTAGTCAGCATCACAGAAGGCAACCATAAGATCTAGCTAAGAATTGGCATTAAAGAAAAGACCATGATTTGTTGTGCCCTAAAAATGCCTAAAAATACACTTGACAGCAGTCAAGTAAGAAGTGCAGGGAACATGCATAAACTAGAAAACTACATGTACAACATAAGCAATATTAGATCTAGTCATTGTAAGGTACTGCAATGCTCCTACCGTACAACGATAATTAGTAGGATCAATAAGCAGCTCACTATCAGTGAGGGATAGCGTGGTTTAAGAAACACAGGGGGTGTGCACATATTTAAGTGTATGCAAGGGAAATTTTTGGAGTAGCTGACCAATATAATTGTGTTACGATAGAAATAGACTAGATTGGTGATATTACGGGCAACTATGGAAAAACCACTTGGAGAAAGAGTAGAGGACGACTGCATGGCTGCAGAAAATAGGAAAAATCAATGTTTGGTCACTAGAAGCATGAGAACTGGATGACCCAACCTCATAGGTGGAATTGGGGAAACGATGCCCAGGAAAAACAAATGTAGTGTCTGGGATAACAGGAGGCGACATATTCAGAGGAAGAGATGGGTCAGCATTGTGGGTAGATGCAAAATTATTAAAATAAAAAGGATACTATAGGAGTGGTTGACTAGAAGACAAAGGTGATGCATGAATCTAGGTAGTTGTCACCATGCAAATAGAATGGACATCTGGTGATGGTAGTGGCGGCATGGTGGAGGTGGGTGTTGCACGAGTGATAAGAGTGAACTGCTGAGCAAAGGAAACCAAAGAAGATAGAGTGCTTGGTTTCACAGTAGAGGTGGGAATCCAAAGCAACTTAGGTGTGGGAATTCTACCATTGGTAAGAACCTCTAGAAGGAGACACAGCAAGAGACATGAGAAGAATAAGTACATGACTAAAAGAATTAGGGCTTATGGTGGCTCTAAGAACATGCACGAGAGTTAGGATGCCTAAAAAACTAGGGTGGCTAGACTTATATTTATATATGTACTTGGAATTGTAGGGACTTTGGTAGTGTTGAGGCGTTGTCTTGGCTGTGATGTTGACGGCTTTGGGGAAGTCAGTGATATGCTTATGAATAATGTATACATCAAATGACTCTAGCGGTCCTTTATTGCTTAACATTGTTTGTTTATATAATCCTAATGTTTTATGTTTGTTTGAAATGAAGTTGGATGTAAATAGTGTGAATAGTAGGTTGGGGACTTTGGGGTTCTCTTTTAGTAAGCATGATTAATCCCAAGGGCCTTACAGGTGGGATTTGAGTGGGCTACAGGCATCATCTCATTTTGGATGTGCTAATGGTTATTAAAACTGTGTTTTGTCGTTCTCTTAGTGTCCATGGCTTGCCTTGATAAGTTTGTTTCATTTACCGCTCCCTAACATCTGAGATTGACCTCGTATATGGATGGCATTACAAAGTCTTTTTCTACCTCTTAATCAGCTGGTGCTACCAATTGGTGACTTTAATTAGGTTGAGTTTCATTTCAATAAAATGGGGACAGTGATATGATATGGGGTTGGGAGGATTTTGTTAAATGACAATCGTCCCTAGGTCTCTTAGATATTCCGTTCACTGGCTCCCAATACACCTAGTTAACAAACAATCTAAAGGTGATTTGATTTTTTAAGTGACTTTATCTAAGCAGATTGTAATCTAAGATGGACGGATAAAGTTATCGATTCTTATTTGCTTAACCTCTCTATTGTGAGCTTAATCATGCACCTATTATACTATTTGCGAAGGGCTATTGCGATTTTCTGCAAGCATGCGGTTTCTTGTTGTAGCATTTACTGGTGTCCTCCTCATGGATGGGTTATGAATATAGGCCACCAAAATTTTAATAGAAACTAACAATACCTATAACCCAAGACAAACTTTATAACCATCCAATATGGCTTAAGTTACTAACTTTTTGAGTTAATTTTCCAAATATGACCAACTTGAAACTAACAGCACATCACCAACACCAAACTAGGTCCATAATATTTTCATTCCATTCAACAGGATCTAAAATAAAAATTATAAAATAGAGACTAAATTCACAAATGGCAACGAAGAGTCTACAAAAATAACAAAAGAGAAGACTTCACACTCTAATTTCATTCAATGCTATACACACCTAAAGCAAAACTACAAATCTAGGAATGAAGTTGAAATGGGCAAAGGCATGAAGTTGAAATGGGCAAAAGCATGAATCAACGGAAAATTCAAAATGGGTAAATGCACAACCAAAACCTAGAGACCAAAGCAACAGCAGGCCACACAACCCATCACTAAGTTCCATAATAGCATCGCTTAACCCACAAGCAACTAAGTTAAGACAGGGGAGGGAACAGATTTAAGGACTTGAAAAGAAAATAGAGTCGCATGCTATTGCAACAAGGAATATACCCAGAACTGAAGTTGGAGTCAATTGCCTTGAATTTCAACAACAAACTAAAAATCACACATGAATTTACTGAATTGAATTCAGTGTGACGAACAATTGGATCTAAAAAAACGGATGAAGAAAAGAAAAAATAAAACCAAATCTACTCCTCATTCAACTTAGTCCCCCCTTAATCATTCCCAAGGTACCTATTTATAACAACAAATTCAAACCCTAGCACTCATTAATTCTCAAATTAAAGCCCTTGTTAAGCCCTTGTAATTGCCGAATGAGTGATTGCAGTACCATTATTGCCCAGTAGATATATGAGGAACACAAACACGCACACACACACACAAAGAGGGAGAAAGGTAACTTGTTGGGAGTGATGAATGATTTGATGATGGTGATTGAAAAGGAGTATTGGAGATGAAAAGATGAAATATCAAGGGACGGAGCGATGACGTTTCATGAGTCCAAGAAGTAGACAAAAAGAATAGGAGGACAGTTAAAAGAGGTATGGGGGTTGAGATTTCACTTGTGCAATGCATGAGCTAGGAAAAGGAAAGTAGATAGGACCGGTAAAGAAATGAGGAGAGGGAATTGGACCGAGCTGGAGAAAAGAATAGGACCATGAGAGAAAGAGAGTAATTAAACGAGGGGAGGGAGTCATGAGTAACGTGCATGGAACGTGAGGAAAATAAGTGAGTGAGAAGGGCTAGGAAGTGGGTTGGGCGTGCTGGTGTTTGGCCTGCGTATTTGGGCCGAATCCCTAGGCATATCGTCTCTCTTGCTTCTTCTTGTTCCAATCTAATCCAACAATTTTCTTTCATCCCTTTTGGGGAGCAATTTATTCGTTCTTTCCAAATTTATACAATCCCTACAAAAGAAACCAAAACACATTCAAATTCTAATTTAATAATTTATTTTGAGCAACATTTGATAATAAAGGGCATACAAATGACATAATTTTATGTTGAATAATACTCCCCACACCTAAAATTTGCTCATCCTCTAGTAGAATGAAACTAAAAATCATAGAACAAGAAAATAAAATTCTATTACTTTCTTAGGAATCACAGGTGCACTTAGCATGTGCAACAGCCCTTTTAAACCCCTAGATTACCTTAGTGGATGAGTAAGGTCTCGTGAGAGTTTGCAGAAGATACACCCATAAAACCTAAGAAAAAGAAAAAGAAGACAAAAGATTTTCTTAAGTTTTTTAGAAATCATATATACAACACCGAGAAAAAAATATAAACACTCTAGTCAATTGCATCATTGAAGTAATCTATGCATCATATCACATACAAACACAATGTATTCATCAAAAAATTCTTAGTCCCCATTGATTACATCTATACACAATCTTTTACCCTACTAAGAAAATATGAACCCCGACTAGTAGGACCTCACTCAGGGATCATGTATAACACTCTCGCTCATGTGTTTATCCTATCACTAGGTTCACTCAATTCATCTCTCAATCATACAATCTACCATAAGTTGGCTAAGATTCTCAATTCTCCTTCGCTCAAATGCAAAATGCTACGTGACAATCAAGGGGACTTAATAGGGTTGTAATGGGGCTAAGGATAAAGGGATTAGAGAAGGAAAAATCGATTTAGAAAATAAGGAGCCAAAAGTCAAGTGATTAATGAGCGACCAAATACTTCCAACAGCTACGCCATAGACCCTCAACCACTAATGAAAAAATAAGTACACCCCCACAAAAAAAATTGGACCATCGAAAATGAGTTGAAATAATCAAAACCAATTATATGCAACAACCATAACAAACACTCTTGTTCACAAGATTCCCCCCCCCCCTTTTTATGAGCTTTTTCAATTTTTGTCTCCTTTTTTTCATTTTTTTTTTCTTGGATTTTTTTCCCAAAATGATTCTTGGAACTTTTTTTGGAAATGACAAATGAATGGCATGGAAGAACATAAAGCACTTAACTTTCAAATGGTCACAATAATACATTTCCTCGCCACACCAAAAGATCCAAAATCAACCACGAAATGCATCATCCCCCAAAAGCTATCCCATAAAATATTGAAGTGTTTCTCCCCTAGATTTGGCTGAGGTAATAGGATATGTGTTTTGACCAACGCTAAAAAGAAAGTTCATTAACAAAAAAAAAATTCCAAAAGCTCAAAAAGGGCTAGCAAAGTGTTAAACATTTAAATTAGGGTGGCAATTTGGCTTGTGTAGCTCCCAAAAAAGAATGTCGCCATCATATTACCATAATGTGGATACAAAATGTGATTTTGAAAAGAATCATAGCTAGACACATGATCATGGAATGGACACATGTGAAAGAAAAATAAGAGATTAAAATGATGACTTAGTCTTTAAGGCTCAAACTCTCAAAGGTTCTACCAAAATTAAGAAAGCTTGCCCTAGAAATGTTGGGAGTTAGGGCTGGGTATAAAATATCACAGTTTGGACTAAGTTCTATAATGCATACCATACTTATATAGAGCCTAATAACTAAGATACAAGAGAACATGGCCGATCAAAACAGCACATATTCTCCCAAAACAAAACAAAAATATTTTTGGATTTTTTTTCAAAATTTTTCATTTTTTCCCATTCATTGCAATTTTTAAAACATAAATTCCCCACCCCCATAACCATATCACACCATGTCCTCATTGTAAGTGAAAAAAAAAACATAAAAACAACTCAAAAGAAAAACAAATATATGTACAAAAAGAAAAATAAGACTCAAAAAGAAAAATGATAAGACTCTAAAACTAAAAAAGAAAAGCATATATACAAAAGAAAATAAAAACAAAAGAAAATAAAAGGCATCAAATATATACCAAAATAAATAAAAGAAGAAAAGTGAAACGAAGGGAAATAAAATTCATCCAAATTAGGTCCATTCGAACTAACTTAGTAGCACATCAATCTTCACAAATTGGCTCATGAAGTATTAGACATGCCACATCTTTTGTGCTTGGCAGCTCCAAAAATTGCTTCAATCTCCAGTAATTTACCTTGAATTTGGCACCACTTTCACGATTTTGTATTTCGGTTGGACCATAGAGAAAAATATGAGAAACAACATAACGGTTTGCCCAACGAGACCTTAATTTCTCTAGAAAAAGATGGAGCTCAAAGTCATATAAAAGCACTTTCATGTCTGGAAGCGAACTCTTCCCTAAGAATGTCTATCATGAAACAACTGATCCCTTTTCTTGTAAGATATAGCACTCTCATATGCCTCAACTCTAATGTCTTCTAGCTCACTCAGTTGTAATCTTCTCTCTTCACTGGTCTTAGTCAAAATTATAATCAAGCATCTTGATAGCCCACCAAGCTCTATACTCAATATGAATATAGAGATGACAAGGCTTACTATAGACAACCCTATAAGGTGACATGCCTAAAGGAGTCATGAAAGTTGCCTTATAAACCCGCAAAGCATCTGCAAGCTTGTCGACCCAATCCTTTCAATTCCTATTCATAGTCTACTCAATTAATTTTCCTATTAGACACTTTTACTTGACCACTAGTCTAGGAATGATATGGCGTAGCAAGTAGATGGATTATAGAATACCTCCTTAACAAAGCATCAAAACACCTATTAGTAAAGTTGGTACCTATAGACACCTAAAAATGATATCTTATTTTAATAAGTACAATGACGAAATTAATATTCCAATTTGAATTCTCGAGGCCCAACAAAGTGATAGTCTGAAGAAAAAAAAAGGGAAAGAAATTGAGTCCACAGGCAAAACTGGCCCAATGGGCGAGTCTCAGAGAGAACCCGATCAAATTCCTCGCCCACTATGAAAACCCAATCGGGCTCCTTTTTCTGCTGAATCGAGACCCGCTCTTATTAGGCCAGTTAAACATACTCCCATTAGAATTAGCTTCTAGCGTCTGATTGGATTAGTTCTAATTATTTAGTTGGAGTTCTAATCTATCAAGTTAGTCTGTTTAGACTAAGCCTAATGAAAACGGGATTAGGTCTCTTTTTCCTAGGTTGATTCATGTAGCCTCCTTAACCTCTATAAAAAGGGGGTGGACCCTTTTATTACGTACAACGAAAAATCATTTGTGTGATACATTGCCCCAAACTCATTGAGAGCTGCAAACAAAGTGTGAGAAAAGAAAAAGGAGAGCCTTAGGATTGCTTTCCCATGAGTAAGAATTAGCATTTTGAAAGGAAAATTAGGCATCGATTCAAGAAAGCGTCACTGTGCTGGGTTCCTAGAAGATTCAACTAGGGTTATCCTAAGAGCGCATTTTATAACCTCTTTCCCTTTCTTTTCTTTATTTTTATTTACTTCTTTTCATTCAGGTAGTTGATTGTAGTATGGTAAAGATGTAACCTTTGCGTAGTTTCGTCCTCGCCCCGATATAATAATTTGAACGGTTTGCCTTTTAGTTACTTTTGGATAAACATTGTGTTTTGATTTTATATAAATGATTCAAAATTGTTGCATTGACATATGTTAGTATAATTAAGTCTTAATTTTCTGTGTTGATTAGTAGAGGCTATCAATGATAACGGGTAGTGATGAGATGCACCCTATCACATCACCCTACCATCGTCCCCGAATCTAGATCCTCAGTTCAAGACTAAGGAGTCAAGATGATCCCTGCACTAGGGATTGTTTAGGAGTCTTTCTAAAAACGCTTTTGACGCAATATCAATTTGTCTCTTCGGTTCTCCCTATCAGTATGATTTGCTTCAAAGAGTGATACGGTTTGTAAGCTTTTTCTAAAACTCATTGGTAACTCTATTATTTAAAGTTTAATACTGTTACTTTGTTATTCCATCTGCTTCCAATGCTGGAATTGGGGGAGATATTCGGATCTTGGCAATAAAACCAGCAAAACTGGCCCGAAAACTTGCTTGGATTTCTGCATTAGACCTGTACCCAGATTATGGACCAGGATGAGGCTGCTAATAGGGCTCGAACTAGGAAATAGAACTTGGCTCTGCCCAAGAAACCCGACTGGGTTCTTTGGTCAGGCTCAAGGTCCAGTTCTCTGAGATACTGTTGCCTAGTTCTGCCTACCATTTTTGCTGAAAAAAAGGTAAAAAATTAAATTTGCTTCTAAAAGAAATAAAGTACTTAGCAAACAAATATGACCATTCGTGTGGGATCACACCCTTGGGAGGTGGATCCTTAGAGTACCCTAATCACTAATGATAGCTCGGGTCATGCCAAATCTAGTAAAAATATTCTCCCTAAGGAATTCACAAGCACTTTAGCATCATTAATCCTAGTAGGGTTGACCTCTACCCACTTGAAAATATAGTCCACAGCCAACAAAATATATTCATTCCCCAAAGAAGATGGAAATGGTGCCATAAAATCTATACCACATTGTAACACCCCAAAATTCCTAATTCCTTTTTATTTACTACCATTAAACTACGTGGCAGCAGAAATGTCTAAGGGGTGTTACCACCGTATTCCCTGTTAATGAATACAAGGCTAAGTATCGCATAAATCCTCTATTGAGTAGCCTAATACCAAATTCAACAATCTCAAACCTTGTTCATAGCACACCAAATTTGTCAACATTTCAATTACATTTATCCTAAAACACAGCTAATCTAAGCCTTATTCATCGCAATTAGGATTCTTAGGCATTGCATCCTTGCCCTGAACTGAAGTCCCTTCCCAATGCTCATGAACTTCACCTGAAAACAAAACATTTTAAAAGAATGAGATAAACTCAGTGACAACCACCTCCTACCGTCAAAACACGCACCCAAATTCATTTAAAATCATTTTAGGGATGGTGAAGACACAGATAGTTTTGTTAAAGCATGAAAGACACCGTACTAGTGTCAACACCAGTCATACACCCATCTTAGTCATACCCATTTAGGTTTAAGGATAAAAGGGGCGAACGACCTTAATAGGTCTCATGGCCTGCACTTGCTTTTAATGCAACTGCTTAACCATATCATAGCCTACTGTCAGTTTGGACGGTTACCGCTAACCTGGCCCACGTCCATCCATAAGGTGGCACGTGTCTGCTAACCATGCATGCACATTACCTGGGGAAGGCTAATGGCTTCAAATGAGCAGGAGTAAAATCCCTAGTCTCACCCAACCATCTCCTTAGTTCTTACCCTTATAAATAGGCTCGATATTTAATTACGACATAAACCATCCCAGCCCGTCATGGTCTAAAAGCATGTCACAAGTACTTTCACAATAAAACATCAAGAATGCAAATTCCAACCTTCACAACAACGTCAATAAAACCTAGGTGTTCCATCACCTATTTATCCAGGAAAATACCCCAAACATCAATTCAAGCACATTTTCACGGCTCACTCACAAATATATTCAAGGGATATTTGGGGGAGTTAGGGCATGATCGTTACCAGTTAGAACACGTCGCCTAAGCTTGAGCTCGGAATGCTAGTTCGGACCTATACAATATCCCAAAATAATTTATGTTAGTATTAATTCCTTAACCAGACTTCCTGCACGGCCTCTTTTTATACCCAACTATCAATTTAGGCCCTCAATTATATTTTTAGGGTACTTTTAGATTATTTTCCAACACATTTGTCTCTATTGTGCACTTCTGGATTACAACCAGATTGCAAGCCTAACTTCCAGTGTCCATAACTTTCACTCCCAATATTAGATTTTTAAGATCTAGCCCATTCTAGAAAGGCCAATGTTTGAACTACAACTTTTCTTTTATAACCATTAGCAGATTCTGGGTCTCACTAACTCGAAATTAACCAAAACTACAAACTATCCTAATGACTATTAGGGTTGCGCAGTCACCGTACAATGGCCATAACTCAGTGGTTTTAGCTCTGATTTACAAAATTTAAAATTCTTCAATAAGAGGAAACATAGATCTACAATCGCTAACTGTTTTATAATTTTCGGAGAGTCCAATAACTACCAACAAATATGTGAAGTTAGACTACATTTTGGGTGTCATTTTCGGAGATCTTCTTATCCATATTTGACCACAATCAAAACATTACACGTAGTTTTTCTTTCGCAGATAGGGTTAATCTAATTAGGGTGTCATTATACATTTTTCGACGCAGGCGATGAATATTAGGGTTTTATAATTCATAATTAAGTCTAACTGTTGAAAATCTGCTGATTGTAGATAATTTAAAATGTTAAGTTTAGTGATGGCAAGACACTTAAGAGGTGTCTTGCCACAAGACATATATCATTAATATAATAGCACATATTCTCATCATCAATCATCAGCCAAATTAAGCTTTTTTTAATAGAAATATTTAATCACAGACCATCTTTTGGTACATCAAGCTAACTTTTGTTTACATCTGATCGCAATGCGAGATTTCATAGCAAAAACCATCAACAATTCTTAAAATTCATGTCGAAGAAATAAGAATAGTATTAGTTTTCTGTTTTTTTTTTTCCTCATAAACATATTTTCAGCAAAGCCTCTTTGAAATGTTTCCCAAGAATTGGGTAAAAAAAAAACTTTCATGATGGGTTTTTGGTTTCAAAACTCATGCAAAAGGAATTACCTTACTCATTACTTATTTACTAGAAACCTAAAATAATATTTGTTAGGAAAATATGAAAATAAGTTAAGCAACAATATGAAACTACTTCACTAAATGTAAATAGCGAACATCCACGACAATGATTCACTTGGGAAACACAGGCTTAAGATTTAGAAATGTCTAGATTGAAACCCTTAAAAAATACCCTCCTCAAAGAAAGAACACCATTAGTACACTAGAGAAGAACATGTGAATTTTTACCAAGATTTACATTGAAATGACTAATATGCATATATGTGTTTGTTGAGACTATAATTTCTCCCCCATTTTCTTTTTATCTTCTTGAGTGCATACTTTATAGCTAGAAAATTAAATAACCAAATGTGGTGCTTGTTATTACTATATAAAAAAGCCAAATTAACCATCAGACAATCTCTTTCTGATGCTAAAAACTTGGGAAAATAGATTGGATCCAATGTATGTAGAGGACCTAAAAATTAGGCTATACTGTAATTGCTCTTTTTTAAATTTTTATCTTTTAATTTATTATGACTGGTACATCCTAACTGCTCATTTTTCATTAACTTAATTCTCTTTCACATTAATTGTTCAACATCTTTTTATTGTAACGAAATGCATATAATTACCAATAATTCCCAAAAAGTAGTTAAAAGCTAGTTACAATCCATTAAAGTACTGAGTCATGTAAATAAAGAAAATGATAGCTAGCTCACAAACAAATCATGTAGCTGATGTGCCTAACAAATCACGCAGAGAAGGGGAGATAGTCAACTGTAACGTGCACCCCCCCTACAAAAAACGTCAAATAAGGTTGTCCTGTTGGGAATATTAGCTTTTAGACTTTATCATTTTGTTTGTGTTTTTTCCTCTTCCAAAATGGAGCCTAGTACTTTATTGCATAATGAATTCTATATAGGCTTGGCAATGTACCGAGCGTCCATTGGGCATCCTTTGGGCATAAAAACCCATTTAAAATCTTAACTAGACTAGGCATTAAAAGGACAACCCATTAACAAGGCAAAATGGGTCGAGACTAGGTAGGGAATGCAGGTCATTTCATTGATCTCCTTTACAACCACTGGTCTAGAACTCACTGACTCTCGCTCGAGCACTCTCTCTCTCTCTCTCTCTCTCTCTCTCTCTCTCTCTCT
>JACYFF010031955.1:26679901-26753607 GCA_017589665.1 Selenicereus undatus
CTCTCTCTCTCTCTCTCTCTCTCTCTCTCTCTCTCTCTCTATTTGCCACAACCTAAACCCTAATCTCTGTCCTCACATGCATCTCACATTCTCACTCTCACTGGTCTCCTACTCTCACAGCAACTAGTCACATTGCTGCACTCGACCTATCTCACTAGTCTTGCTGTTCATGACTCGAGTCCAGGTAATGTTCATATTTGCTAAGTTTGAGCTTAATTTGGATTGTGTGTTATATATTTTTAGTTTGATTTATAAGGTAGGAGGTAGATCTGAAGATGGAAAATGGGTACTCATTGCTCAATTTTATGTGGATTGAGTCGCTTTGCAGCTTCCCTATTTCTCGAAATCTCTTAAACCCTCCAATTCCATTGAGATCTGAATCTCCCCTGTTTCTCAAAGGAAAAACCCTATAAAATAAAATAGAGGCAAGCATGTAGTTCATCTGAGCTGAGGCCATGATTGTTAAAATTCATTATGTGTAAGAATTATAAGGAACTATAATAGGATGGGAATGCCTAGATGAGCCAAATGTCATTTTCTCTATCCTCATGATCATCATCAACTTCCTCTTCAATTTCGTCAAAGAAACTTTGTACTCTTTTTGTTGACACAGATGATAATTTCAACTCTGTACTCTTTTTGTTGACACAGATGATAATTTCGTCCAAACACCCAAAAAGAAGGAATATATTTTTACGGATAGGTATGAAAAGGTCATGGATTTGGGCAACTATGTGATTATTTTGATGATGTATATAATGCTGAGATAGATTCCTTTCATCCTTTACCTTCTAATAATTGTTTTTTTTTTTCTACTGCCTTTTTGCTTTTTTTCTTTGCTTTATCTTGAGCCTCGTCACTATCAAACTCTATATGGTTTGAAATTCTCTGGGTATTTCCCATTTTATGGTGTAGACATTGTACAAAATTGCTCGAGAAGGTGCCATAAGATGTTGCGATTTTTCAATACAGTGGTTAAATTCAAATTTGTAGAATTATTACGTTATGATTTTTCTTGATCCTTGTCACTATCAAACTCTATATGGTGTATGTCAAGCCTAATATGCTTGTCATTATTTGCATTTTAGATATGAAAAGTGAAGCAGTAACCTTTTCATTGCAACCCACAGATGGATATAGTGAGTATGTCATTCAATAACATAAAAGGAAAAAGAGGTCTAAAGTGTGGAGAGAGCTTGAAGAAGGCAAGAATGCACAAGGTGAGAAAATAGCAACTTATAAGCATTGTAAAGTAGTCATGACTACTAATCCTAATAGGGCACGTCTCACTTAAGGTCAAGGATGTGCTATTGAAGTTCCAGGTAGGATTTGTTTGACAACTGATAATTGGAATTCAAATCATACTTATCAGCAATACATTTACATCACAACCCATTTTTGTGAATAGTGCTTGGAAGTTGCATAAAAGGATCGTCAAGTTTGAGGCATTGACATCTCCTTATGATGGTGAAAGTGTTGCAACTGAAGTGTTTATGTTTCTTACTCAGTGGAACATTGAACATAAGATACTTACTATCACTATGGATAATGTTATGTATAATGATGTGATGGTGTCTAATCTGAAAAAGTATCTTATTCCAAGGAATGAGTTGATTAGTAGTGGTGTTTTCTTCCATGTTCAATGTTGTACACATATCTTGAATTGTATTGTGCAAGATGGTTTGCAATTGATTGGAGACATTTTGGAAAAGATTCAAAATTTGGTGCAACTGATAACCAAATCTTGTTAAACAAGTAAAGATTTCTATGAAATTACTGAAAAAAATTTCATTCGGATGTGAGAAGAAAACTGAATTTGAACATGTAAGTCTGTTGGAATTCCACTTATAAGATGGTGGATAACTATAATGCAACGACCCCTTCTCAAGTCGAGACAGTAACCATGAACGGCTTCAAGAATCGTTATCTAGCCCCAGATATCATCACAAGCCTTTGCAACGTGCTTCATCTTCGCTCACATGCTGCCTAGAAAACTTCCCAGGAGGTCAACATCATAAGATTTCTTTATAGCAAGCACAATTAACTGTGGAATTCTTAAGAGTAAGCTTCCTGAAAAAAAGGTACACCTTTGGTGATATAAGTAGTCACTTTAAATCCTTTTAGGCTACACTCGGGGTGTTACAATCACCCCGACTTGAAGTGCACAACATCCCCTTTATGCCTCACTAACCGACCGATGTACGCATCCTTCTGACCAACGGTCTATCCCAATATCTTTGTAATACCATCTGTAATGCCTCGACCCCCTCCTGCGCTGGGATAATTACCATAAACAGTTTCAAGTATCGTTCATATGCCCCATAAATCATCACAAGTCTTTTCGGCGTGTTTCGTCCTCGCTCACACGCTGCCTGGAAAGCTTCCCAGGAGGTCACCCATCATAAGATTTCTCCATAAGAAGCACGCTTAACTGTGAAATCCTTATGGGGTGGGCTACCCAAAACAAATGTGCACATTTGGTGATATAAGTAGTCACTTAAAATTCTTTTAAGCCACACTTAGGGTGTTACAATAACGTTATGTATCTTAAGAATGTGTTTGTTTATTGGCTATCCACTATTTGACCATTGAAAACCTATGTGCCTGTAGAGGAAGAGTGGAAAAAAAGCCACTATTATACATAAATTTTTAAAGCTATTTTATGAGGTGACTTGTATGTTTAGTACTGTCAAGATCCTGACTCTGAATTTATATTTTAAGGATGCATGGATGGTCCATTGTCATTTGCTTAAGGCTAATCAAGATCCTTATGAATTTTTACCGGACATGGAAAATAGGATGCTTGGGAAGTTTGACAAGTATTGGTCCGAGAATAACCTATATTTGTTGTGTGCTGTCATTCTTAATCCTAGATGCTAAATTTGTTGAGTATTGTTTCAGTAAACTGTTTGTCCCTGATGAAGCCATAGAATGGGTGCATAATGTATTGGGTACTTTATGTTCCCTACATGATGAGTACAAGTTACATTCTACTTCAACTTTACTAATTGTCAGCTTTTCTCCTACTGTAAGTGGTTGTGGGGATGATTATTTTGATGATATAACAGTTTTAGTGGTAGAACGTCTAGACCACAAGTAGGGAGAGCACAACTTGATTTATACTTGGAGGAGTCGACCCCTTAGTTGAATATGGAGTTAGATGTTTTGGAGTTTTGGCATGGAAGTTCCATGAGATACTCGGAACTTTCTATAATGGCATGAGACTTGTTAACTATCCCAGTTAGTGCTGTAGCCTCATAATTTGCATTTAGTCTTGGTGGCAAAACCACTTCTCTGACTCGTAGTACATTGAAACCAAAGACCGCACAAGCAGTGGTGTGTTTGCAAGACTGGAGACGTGCAGAGTATAATGCTACTTTATGGTTGATATTGATTCGAATTCATACGATGAAGGAGCGTATAAGGATGGGATGACAATACAAGTCTCTTTTTTAGTTAATTAAGTCTTTTTTAATTATAATATATTATACTCAATAGATTATATTGTGAGCAACACTTACATGATGCTAATATTTCTATATGAAATTCAAGTGCAGGACTTTCTATTCCATGGCTTCGTGATCAAATTTGGACTTTATTACTTGGTGGAGTTGGTTTTAGAAATTATCATCTTCAATTTGGAATGGCTAGATGGTGTACTTTGAATTTGAACTTATTGTAATTTGGATTCGATATGTTGTGTATCTTCTAACTTTGGATTTGAACTAGTTTAGTTTGGTTGAAAAATTACAAAGACATTAGTTAAAAAATTAACTCACCACAAACACTCCTTAAGTGGTGATGGGCGGGCCGAGATCATTTGATCCATAACCCAACTTCTCCCATTTACAAAGGTACTGGGCCCGCCCAGGTCCGTTTAGTTAGTGGGTCGGCGCAACCCGTTGCCCGCCCCTACTTCTATATATTCTATTATACTGTTGTGGCTATACATGCTAGTCCTTGGAATTTTTTTCGCTTGTAAACCTCCAAGTATTTTATATATTAGTCCCTATAATTAATTTTATAATGATGATTTCAGCAAGACTTCAATGAAACTTCGTGATATTCACCCCTTCAAAGGTCCACCATAGAAAATCATCTTCCTTAGTTTGATATAATTATTCTACTTACGTTTATTGATGGATGTTTTCATTGAAAAACAAAAAAGAGGCACAAGATTTGTTGTTGCTAGCATATGGACTGTCTTCAATCCATTAAATGTTATGTCTTCATTGGTTGGTAATTGAATTTTCTATATTGCAAATTATTCTTTTAGTAATCACCCAACTAATATATATAGTCAAATGGACTATCCCTTATCCGTTGAATAATGCTGGAGACAAAAATTAGGTCTCCATTTTGGGTTAATTGAATTTTCTATATTGAAAATTAGGTTTAGTAACTACTTAACTAATATATGTAATCATACTTAACTAGATTATTTATGTAAAAAGAATTTTAAGAAGGATATGCGAATATGCATTATCTCCATTATGATTGAGATTTAGATCAGGTGTCCAGCATAACTAATATTAAATTAGCAATTATTTCTTAATGTGACATTTCTTAAATTTATAAGGATCCCTTTATCTAATATGTGCTAAGAGGAGAAAAAAGAAGACAAGAAAATGAAATACCACGCATAGTGAGAACCCGAATCACCAGTAATAAAAAAAAATAGCTCAATTAGTAAAGTCTCTATAATTTTTATCAAAGACTTGAATTTGAATCCTCCTATATCGATCGTTATGATTTCTTTTACACCTAAGAAAATTAAGCAATTAATTTCGTAAAATTGCAAAATGAAATGGCGCCTAGCTCTATTGACAAGTGAACTATATGTACATAGTTCCAAATATTAATTTGTAGAACATTGCACTAATAAAAAAGCCTAACATTTAAATTAAGCCATTGGGCAGTGGACGGCCAGCTGAGCCTACAACTCCGATAGCAGTAGCAAGCATATATACCTACGCTCGAGAACTTAGCAACTTAACTATAACTTTTATCACGTACGAGCCTATCATGATTATTTTCATTTAGGCAATCAAACTCATCATGTTTCTTTTCATTTTGATAATCACTTACAAGCCTATCACGATTGTTTTCACTTTGGTTAAACATGTAAAAGCCTCATCAAGATTATTTTCATTTTGGGTAGTCAAGTCCATCATGATTCTTTTGATTTTGTCTAATCACATACAAGTCCTTCATGATTGTAGTTATCTAGAGTAATCAAGCGCATCATGATCATTTCATTTTGGGTAATCATGTTCATTGTTCAAGCCCATTATTAGTATTTTAATTTCAAGTAAGCAAGCCCATCACAATTCTTGGTGCATTTCGTTAATATCGAAATCACATACGAGTCCATCAATTTAGCTTGGTGCCAAAATCAAAATGATTCCATATCTCTAACCTAACATTATTTTTTACCCAGCTAAGTGTTTCTCCCTAAGAAGTACTCGATAATAGGTCTTTCTCCTATAAATACCTCTATCTCTTCACTTTATTCCCCGTGATAAAAATTGATATCTTCAACTGTAAAGATAAGGATAGATTTTTACCTTGGATAGATTTTTACCTAGAGATTTTATCTTTACTCATGTAAATAATTTAGCTTGCCTATAAATTTGGACATTGTTCTATCAATGATGGCATGGGAAACCATGGAGGCTGATTGAATTCATCAACCCAAAAATTCTTCTTTCACAAAACTTAGTTTCTCTACATCAACCTTCTCCTTTGAGGTTCCCACTCTCAAGGAGTTGGTGTCAGAAATAGTCGATTGATCCCCATTCACAACCTTAGTTCTTGTAAGCCCTAATTCAAGCCTATCATTTTCTATGATTAGCTCCTTCATTTGGGCTAGTTATGAGTACTGATCTTGGAGGTGGCGGTTAACTACTACTCTTGATCTTTTCATCTCTCTTCTCGTGTAGTAAACCTGTGATTAATTGTGGTACCTAGCAGAACTATGGCTGCTCTTCTACTTTCCCATGGCATGTTCTTCAACCTAAAAACAAAGCTTGTCCTTTTTGTCCTTTTTCAATTTTATATTATGGGTTCAATAACCTTCCAACTGACCCTTGAAGATGTTAATATTTTAAATGTCTTTGACTAAGAGAGATTAACCTTGTTTTTTGATTGAATAATGGACTAAGAGGCTTTTAGCAGTTAACTTGCCATGGTTTTCATTTCCTATGGGCCCAATTGCTCTCTTAGCTCAAATATTTTCAAGGTGCTACGCTTTGTCATATATTTTACAAAGCTCTTTATAAAAGAAAAATATCTATATTCATATCTTGGGTAATAAACTAATGCAAGTATATTATCATTTCTACATCAGCCAGTGTTGGGGGCACAAAAGTATTTTTCCTTATTGTCTAACAACGTTACACTATTTACGATTCTACATATATAGGAACCTACTAGAAACAATGGCAACTGCAAAGATGACTCCTCCTTCCATGTTGAAAATCATCTTTTTCCTAGTGGTTGTGGCTCCATGTCTCTCTACGTCTTTTAAAAAAAAAAAAAAAACACACACACACACAAGCATAAATGTGTCCTCATGAACTTTGGGGGTTCAAATAGCAAAACGGGAATGGTTCTTGCTCAAACTGGAGCCCCTTGGTCAGGTCCATATGGTATAAACTTCAATAAGAGGGGGTGATCGATGGACTGATGGCCGCCTATATATCAATTAACTTTGTGAGTATTCATTCAGTTTCTTCGCCCTACTCAGATATATGCTCTGTCTTTCTGGTACCTAATTTAACATATGTACTATTTTGTAGGTCAAAATTTGAAAATCAGTTACTTGAGCCCTTATCTTGAGTCTGCGGGATTAGACTTCACCCACGGAATCAACTTTGCCAGAACTTCAGCAACTGCTTCTGGTGATGTGCTGACCCAAGTTACAATATTCAGTCACATGCTGAATTAAGCCCACATGTTAAAAGAACAAGGTATGGATCTATTCAGGTAAGCTTTAAAAGATTCAACAAGAGGAAATTCCCTTATAGACCATGAAACTGTTGGTTGATCTGAAACAAAATTCAAGGTTATCAGTCATGTTTGGTACTATTGAAAGAGTAGTGATTGAATGAGAGATTGAGTTGGAAGATCATGAGATAATGGATGAGGAAGAGACAATTGTACTTCTGTTAGGATGTTCAATAACTTAGGAAGGGATCAAAATGGTTGAACTTATGTAATACTTGTGCTTTGCACATACATTGCACATGCATTGCACATACATTGCACATGCATTGCACAATTTATATTTATCTAATAATAATTCTCCTATTGATTAATATGTTACTAATAATTTTAAAGACTTAGAGAAAGCATTTAAAAGATTATGTGTGCAAACATAATTTTGTATAACACATCAAGAGTGACAATGAAAAATAAAATGAAAAATAAAAATATTGGAGAGGTCATTTTGGCCGATGTCCATCAAATATACTACATCCTTGAAGTCTTGTTCAGTAACAATAAACCCCTCACCTACAAGATGTTATTCAAAAATTCGACCATTATTAATTACCAAGAAAATTTAAGACATAATGTAATATGTGCTCGCATCATCAACTCTGGTCATTTTATCCCTCCATTGTACAATTCCCTTGCCACACCATGTTGCGAGATGTTCAACCTCGCTTCTTTGATGCCCTCTATATCCTTTGTCCATGAATTCTTGCTGAACAACTGTTTCTTGTAAAGTTGTAAGTACACCTTGAAACTCCTCTTGTAAAACTTTAATAGTGAGTGGTTTTTGTCCTTGTACTTTAGAGGTAAGGCTGCCAGTATATCTGATTTGCAAGATAAGACTCTTATATCTGATCTTGAAATGAGTGTAATTCTCATGAGGTCATCGATATAAAGCAGATAGTGAGTGTCCTCCCTCGCGTACTTAACCATGTCCTTAGGCGGTGGGTGCACCCTCCAATTAGAAGTTTGATACTCCATATTGGCAAAAACCCCGTAGTAGGACTTGAGAAGATAGGCTAGACAATTACACTCTAAGTGCCATAAGATATCATTGCATGCCCCGTGCATGACCTTCCTCTTCTTAGGATCCTTGAAGGCCTCCCTCAAGTGAGGTCCAATGGATGCATGAAGCTTGAGGTTATCAACAACAAAATCACCAGTTCTTGTAGAAATCTGCATTAGACATATCATACCTTGAAAAGAGCGACACTAGTTGTGCTCCAAATCAACTGCAAATTCATCCACACTTTCCAACACTAGAGCCAATTTTTTTCAAGCCCACAATGTCTCAAGGAGCTTGAATGGGGTGTGGTTCAATGGGGCTGGCTTGGTGGGTTAGAGGTGCTCAAGTGTAGTAGCTTGATCAAGGAAATCAGAAGGAGAGAGAGCTAGGGTTGCTAAGGGGTGAATAGGGTGGTTAATTTTGGTGTTTTTAGGGAGCAAAACACGAATCAAAGGGTTTGTTGGAATTATCAGGTTTAATGTTGTATAAATCTTGAGGTTTCGGTAGGGAAGGAATTTTCGCCATTTTCAAATAGAGCTTAAGAAAAAGAAATTATGATCAAGAATTTGATCACTTAATTAAGACAAAGAACTTTCTATGAAGAATTTGATGGAGGATTTTAGGGAGTTATTGCATTGCTTTTATAGCTCCTCATAAGAGACTACTACTGTAGTTTCCTGCAAGAAAGAGCATTACTATTAGAATTTGTGGCCTTTCCTAATTCGATGAGATGTTTACATTTATTTTGTGTTTATTTTTCATATGTTGTCTCCCATTGTGCTCGGATTGCAAGAAAGAGAATTAGGATTAGGATAGTAATCTGTTGGCTTTCCTAATTCGATTTGTGTTTACATTTATTTTTTTATTTATCGATTTTTCCTTTCCTAAATAAGTTAGGTTTTTATATTCAATTATTTATTTATTTTTCTTATGCTTTCTCTCATTCTATTTGTGCCTAGATTCGAACCAACTGTTCTCATAAAAGGCCAAGTGTATGAGCATCTTGCAGCCAAACAGTGGGTTATTTACCTTTTTTTTGGTGGATAAGGTTTACGATAATATAAGTTACCTAGAAGCTTACTAGTCCAACTCGAGTAAGCACTAAAGCAAAAGGTTTTTATAAAGGAAGTTTTTTTTTAAAGTTTTGCAAAGGGTAATCTGTAGACTGATAAAGTGAACGACTTATTTGTTGGGAATTTTGCGCCCTATTTATGGCGCTACCAATCTATTAGGTATAAGTAATTTGGTTATACTTGAATGGATGGACCTTAATTGACCTAGAACTAAGTCCACTTAGCCTATGTGTTTATAGATAACTAAACGTCTACATCAACAGTGATGCATGAACATCATTAATTTCTTACTAGAAATGTAACGAGAGGTAATTAAGAAGAAAAAGAAATGCAATGAGGGCATGCGAATTTGTCAGTGTTCATGAATGTATGCAATCAACTTAAGTGGAATATGTAATGTACCTTTCACTTTTTTTTTATTGCTTTGATAAATTGTAGACAAGCCCATTTGTCAGATATATAAAATCGATTCAAACTCCTACAAACATCTGCACTATATTCATGACAAGTCAGCACATCTATTTAGTTAGCATATATAAATATGAAATTTTTAAAAATATTTATTCATTTCTACTGTAATCCATTTTTTTCCCTTTCTTTTTATGCATGGAACTAATTACTTTTCATTTAAAGGTGGCATGGATGAAAACGCAAACATTTTTAAGAAAGAGGATGTGGTTTTGATTTGCTACTCAACACTGCTAAAATGGGACAAACCTTTTTTCTTAATCATTTTTTGTTTTTGAATTGGGAGGGGGGGGGGGGGAGGTCAATAATGTAATTTCCTTGGGGATATACTTATGTCAATAATAAATTACTAGGCAAAATGGATTTCTAAGAAAGGGCATATTACACTTAATTAATTCATAGAATCTAATCTACAAAATTAAACAACCTCTCATAGCATTGATCGTGCCAAACGAGAAGGATGGAGCTTACGAAGAAATCAATGCAAATGGTTCGACAAAATACTGACTAGTATGCATATTACTTGATTAGATGGATACCAATTGACCCAGAATGAAGTCCACTCAACCTATGTGTCATGTTCCTTATGATCATGTCATGTTTTTTTTTTATCATATTATGTTTATGTTGCAGCCTATATCACTATTTTATTGAAATCATTCCTCCACAATTTTACCTAAAAAGTGCTATTGTATGTGATCTTTAACATTATATCGGTAAATTTTTATTAAAAAAGCATTGAAATTATAGTATGATTCTTGAAATTACATTATATAGGCTTCTATTTGCCTTTCCTTTAAAACAGGTATTATATTATCTTACAACGATGATAATTATGATCATGACGCTACTAATAGCAACTTCAAAACAAATATTCAAGCTTCAGATGTGTATATATCTCTTAATTATATATACATTGCTGCAGTATTACCTTGTACGCTTGTCATCTTGTCATTTTATCTTATGTTCTTAACATATATATGTCCATATTTAATGCTTTAGATGTGCATTTGCAAAGGATGATGTCAATAATTGAGATAAAGTTACCCTACGAATTTTGCGTATAATGATCATAATAGTGTGGTAGTTGAGGTGCTTACCCTAGCTAGGGCAGCTTAGCATGTAGTAATAATTATAATTAGGATTTACTAGGGTACAATGATTGCAGCAAGGTCCAATATAATTTACAGTTATAGATATATGGTATTACATGTCCTCAATCTGTACACGGGAAAACCATTGATAGATTGACCTTGAACTGATGAAACTTCTATGATGTCAAGCCTTTGGTGAAGATATCAGCAACCTAAACTAAGTCGGGATAAACTTCACCTGAAGGTGGCAACGAGAAACCATTTCACGAACAAAGTCATAGTCTACTTTGATGTGCTTGTTGCGACTATGAAGAACATGATTGACAGTGAGATATTTGGTGAAGATGTTATCACAAAATAGTTGAATAGGAACTTGTATCAAAATGCAGAAATCAAGAACCAGCTAATGAAACCACTGAATTTCAGCGATAGCGCAGGTGTTAGCGTGATATTCAACTTCAGTAGCAGGTTATTTCTTAGAATGCCAGGAGATTCATAGCAAGGAACCATAAGATCCATCCGAGAGTTGGCATTGAACTATAAGCCATAATCAGAAGTGCAAGCACCTAAAAATGCATTTAATAGCATTCAAATGAGAAGTACGAGCAGCAGGCATAAACTGGGACACCAAATGTATGGTATAAGCAATATCAAGTCTAGTCACAGTAAGACACTGCAATGCCCCAATTATACAATGATAATCGATAAGATCAGTAAGTAACTCACCAGTTGTTAGGGATAATGCGGTTCAAGAAACACATCGGGTGTACACGGATTTGAGACTATGAAAATGAAATTTCCTAAGCAGCTTAATGACATAGTTGTGCTGAGAAAGAAATAGGCCAGTGCGTGTACACACCACCTGGCCCCTTATGAAAAAATGAAGGTCACCAAGATCCTTCATTGCAAGCTGAGAGGACAAGGTGGTGATAAAGGCATGCAAAACAGCATGATTATTACGAGTAAGAAGCATACCATCAATATATAAAATTAGAATAAGAATAATATTTTGATGGCGATAGACAAACATGGAAGCATCAACTTTGCTGCAAATGAAACCTGCCTGTTGGTGGTTGCCAAGAGCTACAAGGGGAGCCTTGTATCGATCAATGGATCCATCTAATGCATACTTAGCTTTATAACTCCACTTACAACTGACTACATTCATAGAGGGAGTTCATAGAACAAGCTCGAAGTATCATTTTCTTAAAATGCATTAAACTCTTCCACCATAACTTGGTGCTAGGTGGAGTATTTAACAGCTTTGAAAGAGGAAGTGGGATCACCATCCTCATGTTCAATAGATAAAGATAATAAGTTTTGGGCTTTGTAATGCCTGATTTGAAACATGTTTGCATGGGATGACGCGGCAATTCACAGGGCATGATATGGAGCAGTACTAGCACAGATCTTAGGTATGGTTGAAATCGGGACTAGGAGGAGAGGTGAGCGCAGAAGGCATAAATTGGGCTAGGAGAGAAGAAGGTTGTAGCAAGAAGAAGAAGGTTGCCAGCGAGGAGGCCTCATCAGTGGACTGGGTCGCGGGTTGCAAATGGGCGGAGACAGAACCTAGTGAGGGCGTGGAATGGGATTGAGCTAGTGAGGGCGTGAATGTGCAAGGCTAAGGAGCCTCTGACGGGGCCGCTGTATTGAGCTGGGCTTAGTACGCAGAGATAATGCAAGAGAGGGGTGACGAGGCAGGGCGAAAAGGAGCAGACGTCTAGGTCGAGCTAGAGGCAAGGGTAGATACTGGAAAGGAATGGGAGACGAAGTGATTGTAGGAGTCTATGACGAAAACTAATGGATAGGTGAGTACTGACTTTTACCACTACAGATTATAGCGGGGTAAGGAAAAATATGCTGGGGAATATAACATGTCTGCTTATGAAAATGCGGCATGAAGTAAGATCAAGAAATTTATAACCCTTATAATGTAGGGCATAGCCTACAAAAACACACCATATAGAGCAAGGTTGAAGTTCATGCTAGCTTGGTGTAAGGTGTCAAGTTGGAAAAACATCCAGAACCAAAAACTCGTAGAAAACTGTAATCCAGGGTTTTGAAAAACAATTTTTAGAGCGGGGATAATCCTTAAAGAATAGCAGTGGGCAATCGATTGAAGACATAAACGATGGTTAGAATTAGACCTGGCAAATGGGTCATTCGGTTCGGGTACGGGTTGGGTCCAGTTCGGGTCGAGTCATGTTCGGGTTAAGTGACATTTCGGATCGTTTCGGTTTGGGTCGAGTATAGTTCGGGTCGGGTTGATTTTGGGTCAACCAATTTTTGGTGAAATGCACTCGTTATGCCAAAACAAGCAACTTTGTTGAAAATTTCGGGTCGGGTATGGTTCGGGTCGGGTCAATTCGGGTTTCGGGTCTACTTTCGGGTGAGCATATTTCGGGTGTAGGGTTGGGTATGGGTACGGGTCATTCGGTTCGGGTCTCGGGTCTCGGGTCAGTTTTGCCAGGTCTAGTTAGAATAGCATCATGTCAAAATATATTAGGCATGTGAGCATCAATAAGTTTTGTGCAAGCCACATCCACAATGTGATAATGCTATCTTTCCACTACGCCATTATCTTGCTAAGTATGAGGGGTAGAGTTGTGAAAATAAATCCCTTGTTGAGCTAGAAAGTCAAAAAATGGAGTATTGTCGTACTCTCGGCCGCCATCTCTATGGAAACACACAACGTTGGTTTCAAAGAGCTTTTCAACAAAATTTTTAGAATCAGGTGAAAACTTTCAAAGCTTTTGACTTATACGTTAGAGGATAAACCCAGCAATAACGAGAGACGTCATTAACAAACATAATATAATATCTATAACCACTTGAAGAAAAGATAGGAGATTGTCATTAATCACTATGTATTAAATATAAAGGTTAGGATGCACAATGTTCAACCTCAATAAACAGTAAACGAGTAGATTTGTCCAAACAACAGGAAACACAGTCCTTCAAATTTTAGTAGACCGGACAATGCACTTGCTAGAGTGAAGCAAATCTAAAAATTGTAGAGCTAGTATGACCTAACCTACGGTGCCAGACTTCAGATGGTTGATAAATGGAGATGAGAGCCGGTGGTGAATGAGTGACTATAAGATAGACATCTCCACTACTTCTAACCTAAAGAAGTACAATCCCCGTTTCCTTGTCCTGAATGGAAAAAGTAGAATCGACAAAAATAACTTGGCAATTGCTATAACGACATAAATGTTTTATGGAAATTAGATGATGTTTTGAAGTAGGAACATGAAAAACAGAATCCAATTTCAATGATTTAACTGGGGTAGGAAGAAGACAATTGCCAATATTTTTGATGGGAAGCATGGTTCCATTAGCTACAACTATAGAGGTAGTGCCATTATAAAGGGATTGAGAAAGAAAGTTACCATCATATGGAGTCATGTGTGTGGATGCACTCGAATCAGGATACTGATGCAATAACCAGGAGAGCAAAGGAAGAAGGCTCTCGAGGTTAAAGCTCAATAGAAATTCAGGAAGAATTTAGAGAGAGAAGAATAGGAAGATAGACAATGGGAGAGATTAGATTCTTTCACGCTACCTTCCATTCGTAAAATGATGAGGAATAAAACAGTGCAATATTAGTTGTAACCAACTACTGAATGGCCCACCCACCAATAACTAACTTCCTTCCCAAAATATCTCTTACTTCCTTCCAAAAATGGACCTAGCTCATATTCCTATATCATATACTTCCCCCTCTAAAGCAGACTTGTCCTCAAGGCTGCTAAGCGATCATGAATGCAGGAAACTGCTGCTGCATAACCTCCACATCCTCCCAAGATGCCTCGGAATCGGGTTGTCCCTCCCAGCGTATGAGGTACTGAGCACTAGAACGGCCATGCTTTTGAAGAGTCCTCCTGTCCACGATGGCAGCTGGTTGATAAGTAGAGGCAACAGGGCTACGTTGTAGGCCAAGAGGGATATGTGGCTTATCAGGCAGTGTACCATGAAAAGGTTTGAGTTGGGACACATGGAATGTATGATGAATTTTTGCGGCAGCAGGTAACTTCAAGGTGTAAGCCACTTGGCCCACCCGAGCCTGAATTTGAAAAGGTCCAAAGTATTTTGGACTGAGTTTTTCATTGAATCTCCGGTGAACTGTCCCTTGCCTATAAGGCTGTAGTTTAAGCCACACCCAGTCTCCGATGTTCAGAACCCTTTCAGTTCGGTGGCTATCAGCAAACATTTTCATTCGGTGTTGCGCCCTCAGTAGGTGAAATTTGAGTAGGTGGATCATGGCTTCTCTCCTCTGTAGTGTTCTGTCTACTAGGGCATTTTTAGCTTCACCCGGCATATACGGCAAATGAATGGGAGGGGGCTGATTGTACAGGATCTCATAAGGGGTCAATTGAGCTGCAGTGTGGAAGTTGGTGTTATACCACCACTGAGCAACCGGTAACCATTTGCTCCAGTCCTGAGGTTCTTCTGAGGACATACACCGAAGATAAGTTTCCAAGGTTCTATTAAGGACCTCAGTTTGCCCATCTGTTTGTGGATGGTAAGCAGAGGAAAGCAACATGGAGGTGCCCTGAATTGTGAACAACCCCTGCCAGAATTGACTCAAGAAAACGGAGTCTCTATCACTAACTATACTCCTTGGCCACCCATGGTTTTTGAAGACATTATCAAGATAAGCTTGAGCCACCTCCACTGCTGAATAAGGGTGTGACAGTGGTATGAAATATGCAAATTTACTTAATCTGTCCACAATGACGAGAATCACCTGGGAACCAAAGGACTTGGGTAATCCCTCTATAAAGTCCATGGAGATGTCCTGCCAAACCCCATTGGGAATAGGTAAAGGTTGCAAAAGGCCGGGAGATGCTGTTGATTCATACTTGCAGGCCTGGCAAGTAGTGCAAGTGCGGATGTGGCTGTGAACATCTTTGGTCATACCTTTCCAGTAAAATAGCTGGTGCAATTTCTTGATTGTGGCGTCTCTGCCAGCATGTCCTCCTGTGGGAGAGTTGTGCACCCAACTGAGGATAGTAGCCTTCAGTGCAGGGTCAGGTCCAATGACAAGCCGACCATCTTTTCGCACATAACCATCAATCAACTTGTATTTAGGTCCCGGGATGGTGGTTCCTTCCACATAAGATTTTAGAATAGGATCTAAGAAGTAGCTGGTCTTGACCAACTCCAATAAATCTGACTGAATTGCTGAAATGGCCATGAATAACACTTCAGCACTAGGCACTCTCGACAGAGCATCAGCTGCCACATTATCCCTTCCCTTCTTGTACTGTATTTCATAGGTGTACCCCATCAATTTGGAAAGCCAGAGCTGTTGAAAAGGTGTAGTAATTCTCTGTTCCAAGAGCCATTTTAAGCTCCTTTGATCAGTTCGGACTATGAATCTTTGGCCAGTTAAGTATTGCTGCCATTTTTGGACTGCAAATACTAAGGCCAGAAGCTCCTTCTCATATACAGATAGTCCTTGCCACTTTGGACCTAGAGACTTGCTGATATAGGCCAAAGGGTGACCATCTTGCATTAAAACAGCTCCTATACCCTGAGTTGATGCATCTGTTTCCACCACAAATGTTTTTGAGAAATCTGGAATACCCAAGACAGGAGCCTTAGTTAGTGCATCCTTCAACATGTCAAATGCTTTCTGAGCTTCCTCGCTCCATTCAAATGCACCTTTCCTTAACAAATCAGTCAGAGGTTTTGCCATATAAGCATACCCCCTGATAAATTTCCTATAGTAGCCGGTCAACCCCAAGAAGCCTCTGAGCTGCTTGACATTCTTTGGGACAGGCCAAGCTTGGACAGCTTGAATTTTTCCTAGGTCAGTCTCAACTCCAGTGGCGGAAATGAAGTGCCCCAGGTATTCCACCCTTGGAATAGCAAAAGCGCACTTGCTGAATTTAGCATATAGTTGATGTGATTGCATAATATTGAAAACAACAAATAAATGCTCCAAGTGTTCTGACATAGACTTGCTGTAGACTAAAATGTCATCAAAGAAGACAAGAACAAATTTTCTCAAAATATCCCTAAAAATGTAGTTCATAAGGCCCTGAAAGGTTGCTGGGGCATTAGATAGCCCAAAGGGCATTACCAAGAACTCAAAATGTCCATGATGAGTTTTGAAAGCAGTCTTCATCACATCGGACTTATGCATTCGTATCTGGTGGTAACCAGACCTCAAGTCCACCTTAGAAAATACCACAGCTCCAGCCAGCTCATCAATGAGTTCTTCTACAATTGGTATAGGGAACTTGTCTTTGATAGTATGTTTATTCAGCTCTCGATAATCAATACACATTCTCCATGTACCATCCTTTTTTCCTACTAATACCACGGGGCTAGCAAATGGGTTGGCACTTGGTTGAATGATTCCCGTATCCAACATCTCACGTACCATAGACTCAATGATGTCCTTCTGTTTTAATGGGTATCTGTATGGTCTTATACTGAAAGGGTCAGTGCCTTCCATTAGAGGGATTTTATGATCAAAAATACCCCTACTGGGAGGTAATGTAGTAGGCTCTTTGAACAAATCTCTAAATTGCTCAAGTAATGCCTGTAACTGTGGATTGAAAATTGGTTTTGAGTTCCCCTGCTGTAAGCTATAAAACCCTGTATTCTCTTGACTGATACCCATCACCTGCATCATACATAACTCAGGGTTGTTGTGCATCATCTTTTGTAGCTTATTAGTGCCAATTAACTGCACCCTTTTTCCCTTCAGTCCTCTGAGCACATGATCTTGGCCCTGATATGTAAAGTCCATTTGCAACTTCTTGAAGTTCCACCTCACTGTTCCCAGCTGACTCAGCCATTGTACCCCTAGAACTACATCACAACTTCCTAGTGGGATAAGCATCATATCAGACTCAAAATCGGCATTATGTAACCTCCATGTGAACCTTCTACAAATGTGCAAACATTGTAGTTTAGTGCCCCCGGCAACTGTCACTGATTGAACTGGGGTTTCTTCAATCTTGCTTCCCAGTTTCCTTGCCATTGATATATCAAGGAAGTTATGGGTGCTGCCGGAGTCTATCAAAATGTGTAAAGGGGTTTTTCCACATAGGCCAATAACTCTCATGGTTTGGAAGCCCGGCATACCACTCAAAGCATGGACTGAAATATGGGGTTCCTTTTCTTCCACCCCAAAGCCTTCTTCATCTGCTCCATCAATCTCGCCTTCACCTTCTCCATCCTCCAATCCTGGTATCTCAACAAGGAATAATTGTGTTTTCTTTATGTTGCACTGATGGCCTCTTTCATAAGGCTGGTCACAAAAAAAAACACAATCCTTTAGCTAGTTTTTCAGACCTCTCAGCTGCGGTTAATGTCCTTGGTTTAACTTGCACCCCTGTTCCCTGTACACCTCCTGTCTTCATGGGACTGTATACCGGGGTTGGTAAAATACCCTTCTGATTTGGAACCTTATAGGGTAGTTGAGTTCGAGGTCTGTTCTGCACTTGCATAGCCTGTATTGTAGCTTCCTGCAACCTCGCATAGTCCACTGCTGCACTCAGTGTCTGAGGTTTAAATGCCCTGGTAAATGATTTGATCTGTGGAGATAACCCTCCTATGAAGCTATCCACAAAATAATCTGCAGGAAGCAGAGGATTCTTAACCAGCATTAGTGACTTGAGCTCCTCAAATTTCTCCAAGTATTCATCAATAGACCCAGTCTGACTAAGCTTGTTGAATTCCTCCACAACCTTACTTCCCAACTCATCTCTAAATCTCGCACAAACATCCACCACAAAGTCCTCCCACACTACATTTGGTCTAGCCATTGCATACCCATTGTACCAAGTTTCAGCCCTGCCAGTCATGTATAATGAGGCCAATTCAACCTTATGTTGATCAGGTGTTTTACATAGGCTGAAATACTTGGAACACTTTTTAACCCATCCCCGAGGGTTTGATCCATCAAATTGGGGAAACTCAATCTTCGAATTAAACATCATTGGGGACTTAGGTGAATTTCCCACTTCCCTAGCTTTCCTTAGTATTGGAGATTCATCAAACCCACTTTCATCTTCATTCTCATTAGTGATTGGGGTTCGATGTGGAGATTTACCTGACTTGAGCCGCATTCCCTCCATTTGGGCTAGCACCTGCTCAAACTTAATGTTCTGATTCTGGATTTGCTGGTTGATTGATTGCTGTTGTTCAGCCATCTGTCTATTCAGAGCAGCCTGCTGATCCAAAACTTCCTTCAGAAGGTCCTCCACGGTTGGATTCCCTTGCTGCGATTGCGTATTCATCTTACGGGTTATAGGCGCCAGATCGAATTCCAAGAGAAGAGCTCTAATACCAAATGATGCAATAACCAGGAGAGCAAAGGAAGAAGGCTCTCGAGGTTAAAGCTCAATAGAAATTCAGGAAGAATTTAGAGAGAGAAGAATAGGAAGATAGACAATGGGAGAGATTAGATTCTTTCACGCTACCTTCCATTCGTAAAATGATGAGGAATAAAACAGTGCAATATTAGTTGTAACCAACTACTGAATGGCCCACCCACCAATAACTAACTTCCTTCCCAAAATATCTCTTACTTCCTTCCAAAAATAGACCTAGCTCATATTCCTATATCAGATACCAATTAACGTCTTAGCCATCACCAATAGACAATGCAGTAAGAGACAATGACTTGGGAGTAGGACCTCCAGTACAAGGAAGCCGAGGGCATTGAAGGCCAGAATGCCCCTGTTGAAAGCCAATCTAGCAAGTGAGGTTAGCAGGGTATAAACCCAAAAGCCCAGAGTAAGATGAGTTACCTATAGGGGAAAAATTAGAGCATGGCGGGCGGTGACTACCAAAATATGAACAGACCGAATTACTTGCGCACATACCTATGGGCACACTCCAAGGCTGAGCGTTAGAAGATTGAGTGGCGGAGTTGGAATTATGTTGATTTCAATTATTGCAGTTATATGAGTGAGCCCCTTCTTTACCACGACAATTCCGATTGTTGCAACCACCCCCTCTATGATTACACCAAGCATTGTTGTTGCGTGACTTATTCGATAGTCGGGAATTTGACATCTGTTGGGTGACAACAGCAGGGTGGGTGTTGCTAGTGTCTTCAACATCAAGTTACCGAGAAACTGCTCATGTAGAAGAAGACACAGGCTAAGATCATCAAAGCTGAGTTTCATAGGAATATGAGTCAGAGTGGTCAACAATGTCTCATATTCATGGCCAAGACCTATGAGAGTATAATGTACAAGATTGCTAAGAAGAACATAAGAGATGACTTAGGCAAAATTATCAGCAATGGACCTGATCTCATGCAAATATGTGTCAACTGTTTGGGTATCACTCTTATGAATGTTAGTTAGCATTCATTTGAGTTCAAGTACATGAGTCATGCTTGAGTGCATGAATCGGTGATGTAGCTTGTCCCAAACATAACAGCAGGTAGGAGAGTCACGAACATCAATAAAAATTTTGGGAGAAAGGGTTCCAAATATCCAAGAGTGAATACTTTGATGGACTTTTAGCCATGTCTGAAATTCAGGATTGTAAAGTAACCTACCCGGTAGAAGACGTGATGGACATAGAGGGAGGAGTGGCCAAGCCATTAACCAAACGAAGCAAGCCATGAGACATAAACACCGCCATGAATTGGGCTTGCCAGGTGAGATAATCTTCAGGTGGTGAGAGGCGCACGGTGACTAGATTCGTGATGTTTGGGGCAGAGAGGTAGATAGCAAGGGAAGATAACGATGGAGTGGGTTGCATATGATGAAGAAGAGAGGTAAAAGAGGGATCTTGCATGGTAGGGAATTAACAAGATTGACTAGACGAACCAGGTTCCTATGGGGTTTGCAAAGGGTAACACATTGAGAGGAAGACTAGGATGAGCATTAATTATGAGTTAAAAGAAAACTATTGAAATAAAAGGGGTATCTCAGCACATCAGGGGTAGAGGAAAGCAATGGTGGATTGAAGGGGTGTAAAGGAGGTCCAAGGGAAGCGATAGGAACCAAAGGCACTGGCGGTGGCGAAGATATACTCACATGGCTAGGACGAACAGGATGACCATGCTACCGCTCATGGATGGTGATGGAGTAACTGGCTCATCAGGGCTCGAAGTGATCCTGAAGCACACAGGATGAGGAATGCCAGTCATGGCTACAACGCAAAGGCAAACCAAGAAGATAAAGAGAAGGCAGTCAGCCAGCTGTTGAGAAGAGAGGGCAGGGAAGCATCGATGTATACGGCTATTGTTGCTCTAATAATAGCGTGCATGAAAACCAGATACAAGCATTTGTAAGAAAGAGAGGTGATGGTTTGATTTATTACACAACACTGCTGAAATGGGATAGATCTGTGTTGTTAATCATTTAATTCTTTTTTTTGGGGGGGGGGGGGGGGAGAGGAAGGGGGTTTTGGTCAATAGATTAATTTCTTTAGCGACACAAATATGCCAGTAAGAAAGCAACAAATAAATTGCTAATGGATATACTTGAGTTGGGGAATAGCTAATGTAAAGCTTGTCGAGAGTTACAAATTTAAATACTACTTCGGTCATTAAACACTTTTTATAGCATAGGAAAGTAGGGATCGATCCACGAGGAAAGATTGTTGTAAAAGGCTAGCTTAATCCTAAATGATTTTTACTAATCCAATTTATTAAGTCTAATCTTAGTAATTCTAAAATAATTAAAATCTAATGAATAAGAATCCAGAAAAATACCCAATGATGCTCCTAAATATTCTAGATCATATTATGGAAATAAAACAGTAAAAATATTCCCTAAATAATTTAGAAAAATAAAAACAGAATAGTACTGAAATTCTAATTAAAAATCAATAACGGCAAATAATAGTCAGAAAATAAATATTAAAATTTTCAAACAGTAACATAAAATATTATTATTCAGTTATATAATCTTATAAATTATAAATTGTATCTAATTAATTTCAGAAAAATCAGATCAGAAAATTAGCGCAGAATATCAAGCAGAATAATAAATCTGAAATTAGAAATAAAATAATCTGCATTAATCTAAATACGAAAATAATTAATAAAATTACCCTAATTCTAGGACACAAATTTATGGACTTAACAATACCTAATAATCGCGAATGAATAATTAAAATCGAAACTTTCAGAATTAATAACCTAAAAACCTGCACATATCAATTTCTCAAAATAATTCTGAAAAATTATCAAATAAATTCCAAACATTACGAAATTAAATATGGGCAGACTAGGACACTATATAAACCCTAGGAACTAATGAAAATCTAAAAATAACAAAAATAAATAGTTTTAGTCTAATTTCTAACAAACCGGTAATTAAATACTAAAACTGAATATAAATCAATCTAAAATTATAACCACTGTAAAAAACAAAATCTAAACTATCTAAAATTACCTAGACACTCCTAAAATACTATACTTTTGGGGGGAGTCGATTGAAATTATATTGAAGCTAATAAAAATAGAACAAAAATTAACAAACTAATCAAATTAACTCTAAGCAACAAATAATGATCAAAAGTTGTAAAATTTATGAAGGATACTTATTATAATCTCAATCCACCATGCAAATTAATATTTATCATTAACACACAAGTTAATTTCATTAATGAGTTAAACTGTAAAAGACATCCACCAGCGATTCTTTCCCGTTTTTCCTTAAATTCTAGTTTACTTAGGTCCAACCCTAATATAAACCCTAATAATTTGATAATCTTTACACCAGCGCAAAAATTTAACCAAGCTAGAGCATTAAGAATTAGAAAAATATCATTTAACACTTTGTAACCAATTTACCAGCAAATCGATTTAACAAAGATCTAAAGCGACTACCTAATTAAAAGAGATGGGTTTGAACCATCTATGATTAATTAAGGTGATACCTAAGCATAAAAGACTATAACTTTTACGTATTATAGTCTTCCAAACTATCAATCGAAATTGTATTTAATCAACTAGCATGCATTCAAATCGATTTAACACAAATTTCATAAACGATAAACGCTAATTGCTAAAGAATCATGAATAGAAATTAACTAGGCATTAAAGCATAAAACTTGTTTCAAAATAATTAATTTAGCATGGCTTCAAGTAGATTATACTAAGTAAAAAAAAATTACTCACTCATATTAAAAATTAAATCACAAAATTCACCCAAAGAATCCATGTTTAATAATAAACTAAACACACACAAAAAATATCAAAGTAAAAATGGAAAGAAGAAAGTAGGGAGGCGTGGCTTGTTTGGGGTTCGAAATAGATGATGATGCTGCGTGAGTTGATGAGGAAGCTGAGGTTGAAGCGTGAGGCGTGAGGAGATGATGATGATGGTATGAAGATGATGAGAAGTGAAGAGGGTGGCATGAGGTTGATGTTTGTGAGGTAAGGATCTGCGTGGAGGAGGAGGTGAAGGCGTGGATTGATGGGATGAAGATGATGATGGTGATCATTAGACCTGGCAAAACGGACCCGAGACCCGAAACCCGAACCGAATGACCTAGACCCATACCCGACCCGACACCCGAAATATGCTCACCCGAAAGTGGACTCGAAACCCGAATTGACCCGACTCGAACCATACCCGACCCGAAATTTTTAACAAAGTTGCTTTTTTTGGCATGACAAGCGTGTTTCACCAAAAATTGGTTGACCCGAAATCGACCCAACCCGAACCATACCCGACCCAAATCGAAACGATCCGAAATGTCATTTAACCCAAAAATGACCTGACCCGTACCCGAACCGAATGATCCATTTGCCAGGTCTAGTGATCATAGTTTAAGAAGATGACGAGGATGATCGATGATGATAATGGGGGTGAGAGCCATGGGTTTATATACAGGGAGTGAGGGAGGTTAGTTTTAGTATATTAGGGTTTCCTTCCTCTCTTCATTAGACTTTTTCTCCCTCAAGACTTCTAACTTTTCACCAACTCTTGAAACCCTAACCCAATTAAATAATTATGAAAATAATATTCTCCATAATTATTATTTTTGGACTGTCTTTATAGCCAAGTGTGTAAAACCCGAGTTTTGACGTCCTCTCTTCTCCTCTTTATTAAAATAATATTAACCCTGAAAAATATATAAAATAAAATAAATTAAACGAAATAATATATATAATATAATCGAAATAATTATAAAAATAATGCATGATTTTGGGCTTAACAGCTAGTGTTGAGAGGTGGCAATGCATAGCTGGTAGTGCAGGCAATGTTTGTTTTTCTTGAGTTTTGGTGTTTGTTTTTCTTGAGTTGTGTTTTTGTTTATTTTAGATTTTCTATTGTAATTGAAATTTAGCAAAGTGGCTTAATAATAATCGAAAAAACAAATACTTATGTCAGTAGACATTCGAACTACATAAAACAATGGCTCAAATAATTACAGCCAACAGTCATGAGCGGCATTTACTAATAACAAAGTTGGATGCTCCATTACAAAAAAGTTTGAGATCGGAGATTTCAAATTATGGCTCAAATAATTAATGAACTGCCAAACGATCAACTGCAAAATTAAACAATTAGACATCTTTGGTGACATTAAGCTTGTTTTCGAATGTATTGATATTGGCAATTGCGACAACAAAACTCATGGTGATTATAGTTAGCTTTTGCAAATAGTTTAATATCCAAGCTATCGTAAATTGGATATATAGCGCTTCAAATGTATATGAAACATGCATGTCAACAATTCAAATAAATTATCCTGTAAATTATACACATAATGATCATATGTGGCATAAATTGGACATATAGTGCTTCAGACAATTGGCATAAATTGGACATAATGATCCTGTAAATTATTTGTTGAACTGGCTGGCAAAATTGAATTTTAAGAGGGCGAAACAAGTTGATAATTAGTAATATTAACTATCAATGTGGAGGCTTTATTAAAGGCCAAAATGTAGATGAAAGGGGAAAAAAAACAGAACATGATAGGCATAGTGATTCATACATTCGAACAATCGGGTCCAATCCTCATACACTAAAACTCGGACGCCTATTTGGATTTGCAATTTAGATATCCGAATATCTAGGTGAGGACGACATTAGACATTTGAATCTGCATTTGAATATTGTCAAGCTTGTTCGAATTATAATCTAATAAAAGTCGAGATATAACAATTTTGACCAAAAGACTAATTCGCCTAATCATCCCATATTCCTATCCTATGCTATGCTCGACTTAACAGCAAATAGCATCAGCCATTGAATTGGATTGATAAACCAAGTTTCAACGCCATAAGACAATGTAAGCAATCAACAACATTTAACAAATTCCTTGATAGTGAAATTTCGACATATACCTTCTTATTGGAAGGGGGTCAATTCCCACTAGACTATCCATTTATTGGTTAGAATGTCTAACATACAGAATGCATCCAAACCCCTACACAACATCTGCATCGTATTCGAACCATCAGCACATGGGAGTATATACATGAGAGCATACACATGGGAGTATGTACTCCTAAATTCAAGTGGACAATTTTTATACATGCAAGCATTGCTCTTTAAAAAAGAAAATTAAACTAATTCCCTTCTCCTCATTTCCCACGTTTGCAATAGTTTCTCCCACTCTAACTCCCCCCTATGTGATCAACATCATCTCTCTTCCTATTCCCAAAGAACTTACCAAAATCGTAGAAAACTCCCTGCTTTTTGCTACTTTAAACTCTTGTCCTCTGCCTCTCTGCTCGGCTTTCCGTCTCTCATATTATATTGTTGCTTCTTCTTGTACCGTCCATCGCCAACAATGAATGCCACTGAAAATAAGTGATTTGCTACCAGAACTTCATTGGCATTTTTGGATTCACCCCTTTGCTGCTTCTTCTCCTTCTCACTATAATTTTATAGTAAAAAATACTTATAGCACAATGAGCAACCCAAACTCAACAGTGAACTCCATTGATAACTTAAACGAGAAACTAAGTTTGATAGAAATGAACCTCAACCTCCTAATGACCTAATTGAATTTTCACAATGAACATTTTTTTATTGTGCAATGAACCAAGTGCACTGTTGTTGGTGAACTAATCACCAATCTTCTTTTCCATAGTAAACAATCGCAAACAAGTTGTGAACAAATTGAAGTTAAGTAGTGGACAATGTTGTGAAATTATGAACAAGTTGAAGTTTTATAGTGCATATTTCAATAGAGCTCATGAAGAAAGGATATTTGATTGATGAACAAATCCCATTTTGGTGGAAGGGCTACTCTATTTAGATAGCGAAACTAATGGCTATGGAAAGTGATTCATGAACAATTTCCTATTACTAGATCTATTGCTTATTCAATTACTCCATAATTTACCATACCCAGAACTTCTTTTTCTCTACTTAATTCATTACCTTGCTTCTCCCTTTCACTTTCTCAACTATTCGTGGCTGCCATTTGCCAGTGAACAATGTCATGTAACATAATGAACAAACTTAAACTCAATCGTGAACAAGTCTTTGGAACTCAGTGAACAAACTTATACTCATCATTTCACTCAAGTTTGTTCACTATGATATACTTAATTGTCTTCATCAACTAACCCACTTTATTCACCATGTGGGCAAAGTTTGGTAATTAGTTTATCAACAGAGTACACAATTTATTATAAGACTAAAAAATGGTCAAATGTAGATTGCTCATTGAGAAGTTAAAGTCTGTTCAGAAACTTACTTTATTCACTCAATGACAATGATTGTTCATTTTTCAATTCCAATTTGTTTAACCCTCTATTTTAATTTGATTCTCCTCCAAAACTTGAGAATTGTCCAACTTTATCGTTATATCAATATTAGTTATTATTGATATAGACACAGTCAGGAGAAAATAGACAGAAAAAAGAAGAATCCGCAATCCTTTATGGAGAGAGAGAGAGAGAGAGGATGCATAACTGTCCCCAATCCCAACAAAAAAATAATAGTCAAATGGGGGGGTGGGTGTAGGAGGAACAGCTCCCTGTTCCTTACTTCCATTTCCATCATCAGCGATTAGGGATCGATTTAGCTCTGTTGAGGAAGCAAGAAGACTTCAGACTCAGAATTTCCCTCCTCCAACCAGGAAATTAATGTGGATGCTGCCACATTCAAAGATGAATTTAGGCGGGTTTTGGATAATCAAGCTTCAAAAACAAAGGGGGGTAACCAACGAGATCCTAGCCCCCATTAAAAAAAGAGGGGGAAAAAAAAATCTCTCTTTGTAGCTGTGGGATTTCGGGAAGTGAAATATCCGTAAGAGGTAGAACAAGATTTTGCCCCGGATATTCATTCGTGTTTTCTTGTACTGATGTAAATATTAATCAGGTATCCTTCGACAAAATACCCATCTCCTAGTTTGCCTTCATTCATGCAATCTTTAACCTGCAATATCTGCAGCAGTGGCTGCACTGCCACTGTCTTCTGTCTGAAAAGTCCGTATTTTCCACTTTCATGGGTTTGAATGGATTTTGGGTTTGGGTTTAGGTCAACTTCGCTGCTAAGCCCCCCATATGTGTAGTTTGTAAATCATGTGATACTTGATGATTTTTTATACTGTGTTTTTCAGGGTCAATTGTCTGTTTTTGGGATGCCGGTCCATTAGACCTTAGAGCAGGTCAACATTGGACGCGATAACAGAAATGTTTGAAAGTTCTTGAGGTATGAATTCAAACCTTGGCGGCGCGCCCCCCCCCCCCTCCCTATTTTTGGGTTTCTTGGTAAAAAAATTTGAATGTTTATGTATGTCTTGTGTCATTTTTGCAACTTTTGTTCTAGATGCAGGGACTAAACTGCTTTGTCCATAAAGTTGCTGACTTTTCTGGTGTTTTTTTGTTCACTGAAAATACATATTACATAGGAGTTTCAACAAGGAATTTATATGGAATTGAGTTTGTAGAACTTGAAATCAGCTGAGTTTCATCACAATGCAATCTTTCATATACCATACACTTTGTGCAGAGATAGAATGTTTTCCCTTCTGAACTCCTTTGACTCTTTGATTTAACTACATACTTGAATTGAGCAACTTGTCGCATTTGTTTATTGCCCAATATGCAATTTTTTAAGCCTTACCCGTCTTCATTGGCTCTCATCCTTTCATGGTTGTTCATGTTACTGGTTATTACTTCTGCAGCTCAGGACACAATCACTCTTACTCGACCCCTGCGAGAAGAAGAGACCTTAGTGTCTGCCCATGGAAACTTCAAGCTGGGATTCTTCAGCCCCGGCAGCCAGAGGAAATATGTGGGCATCTGGTTTAACAACATCCCAGATAAGACTTATGTCTGGGTTGCCAACAGAGAAAGACCATTTGTTGATTCTTCTGGGGTCCTTCAGATTACCAACAACTCTGTTCTACAGCTGATCAATGCTAGAGGCAGCATCGTGTGGTCTGCCAATGCATCGAGGTCAGTACAGAATCCGATTGTGCAGCTTTTGGACTCTGGAAACCTCGTTATCAGAGATCAGAATGATGCCAGTTCTAGCAATTACTTGTGGCAAAGTTTTGACTATCCCTGCGATACACAACTGCCTCAAATGAAGTTGGGGAGGGACCCTGTTACTGGCTTTGATCTGTTTCTAACGTCATGGAATAGCAGCGATGATCCTTCTCCAGGTATCTATACATATAGGTTTGACCCTCGTGGATACCCACAACCCATCCTCTATAAAGATTCTGCAGAGTTCTCCCGTAATGGTCCATGGAACGGCTTCTGGTTTTCCGGAAATTCCATTTTAGACCCGGATCCCACATTCAAATACCAGTTTGTTTTCAACGACACAGATATGTACTATATGTACGACGTTATCAATTCCTCAGTTATTTCTATAAACAGACTTCTGTCATATGGAATTATGCAGCGTGTTCTGTGGGACAATCGCAAACAAGCATGGGCTCAATTTTTATCCATGCCCATCGATAACTGTGATTTATATGAGGTCTGTGGCGCATTTGGTATCTGTAACCTTCTCAATTCTCCTCAGTGTCAGTGCATGAAGGGATATGCGCCCAAATCCCCTCAAAATTGGGATCAAGGGCAGTGGTCAGATGGGTGCGCCCCTGTAGCCCCATTGAATTGCAGCACTGATAAGGGCTTTGTAAAGTATTCGAATGTCAAGTTGCCAGACACAAGAAATGCCTGGTACAATACAACCATGAGCCTAGATGAATGCCAAAGGCAGTGTTTGCAGAACTGCTCCTGTGTAGCATATGCAAATTTGTATGCTAGTCTTGAACCAGATGGAGGAAGTGGCTGCTTCCTTTGGTTTGATACTTTGATTGATGTGAGAGTTCTCACTGGCAGAGGACAAGATCTTTATGTGAGAGTGGCTTCTTCAGGATCAGGTAATGCACTATTTCTGATACTATATTCTTCTTTTGCACTATTGAAAATTTATCGTTGTTTCAGTTCTTTCTGATGTTCCCAAGGACGGCTCTCATGCACATCTGAGATAACAGTTTCCTAGGGCTAAGATTGGCTGCTATATGATTAATTGATGCAAATAAATTGAGAAGCCAACTTTCCTAGACATAAGACAATCTGATTTTTGAACTGCGCTCAAACTGACAAAGCCCACAAGGAATTTGCCTCCTGCAAATATTGATCGCATTTCTTGGCAAGCTTATTGGTCGTATGAAAATGATCCAGACCAGAATGACCAGAACCGGACCAGAAGGTGATGTTGACCTGGATATTCCCCAAGCCCTTGCTTACCTGACCCCTATCCGTGGAGTCTTTATGGCAAGATAAGTTTTGAAATGAGGGAACCTCCATTAAACCAGCATCGTGACTAGATTACCATGTGAACATGAAGAGGATGAGGTAGTATGTCCTTTATTGCCTTTAAAGGCAGGCGAGATATGTTGGTAGTTGATTAGGCTTTCTGGAAAAGAAGTTTTTGTCAAATGTTTTCTTTTCCCAGATTTCAATGTTGATTTTGTTTCCAATTTCAGTTCATGGATTATAGAGCTTAAATATGTTGCTTTTGTCTAGGTGCAAAGCGAATTTGGATCTCAGTATGCTCCAGCCTGTTAGGTCTGCTGCTCATTAGTGGTGTTATAATTTTTGTTCTATGGAGGAGGAAGGCGGCAAAGAGGAAAGGCAAGTGGCAGGGAAATGGTTTTCTTCTTCTCTTTACGAAATGTTTACAATTTCCATTGGAGTTATATTTCTTGTAGTTTTCAGAGTTGGAAAAATATATCTTTATCCTCACCATTTTTGTACTGGATCCTAAGATTTGGTTTCTGCATGCTGCCTTCTGCTTAACAGCTAAAGGCGGAGGTGATGCAGGAGAAAGTGGCATCAATAACAGCAAAAACCAAGAGTCTGACTTGCCTATGTTTGCCTTCAATGTGGTAGCTCATGCTACAAATTTCTTCTCACCTGCCAACAAGCTTGGAGAAGGTGGCTTTGGACCCGTCTACAAGGTATCAGTCACAAAAACTTGCTTTGATGATTGCTTATTGAACACGATATATCACTGTTTATCATAAAGGGTATGAAGTCAATCAGACCAAAACCACACCAATATACGAATATCAAAATTGGACAGTTATGCTCAGGAACTCTTAAACGTCTACATCTGCTGAGTAACCCTCTAGGAAACTTTGTAAAGAGGTAGGAAGCTTAAGAATACTTATGTGATTGAGTCATTGAACCCATATTTGTGTTGACAACTTTATTATTCGCTGTTCTATAATTGTGAGAAAAGTGCTATTTCATGATGGTCTGGATAAGACTGAAGAATCTTTATTTTTGTTCGAGGACGGTTTTCTAATCATGTCCACTTACAATTCTTAGGGTGTGCTAGATGATGGCCAAGAGATAGCTGTTAAAAGGCTTTCCAAGGATTCAAAACAAGGTGTAGAAGAGTTTAAGAATGAGGCATTATTTATTGCAAAACTTCAGCATCGGAACCTTGTGAAGCTTATAGGATGTTGCATTGAAGCAGAAGAACAGATGTTGATCTATGAATACATGCCTAATAAAAGCTTGGACTACTTCATATTTGGTTAGTTCTTGCTCTACTTCAATGTGTCTATAGTTACTGACATCAACTTTGAGTTACTACTTACTAGCTGCTGGCAAATTCATTCAATTTCCATGCATTGTATGATTGCACTTTTTCGCTTGTGGTGGGAGACATCGGCTCACTTTTGCAGCAGAATGGTGCTGCTATGTTTAAAGTTAAACATGACTTTGTCAAGTTGTGTGTCAATTATTTAACAGCAGTAGCTTACCAGCTGAAAATATGCACAGATCAAAGAAGCAGTAGCTTATTGGATTGGCCACAGCGCTTTGAGATAATCAAGGGGATTGCTCGTGGTCTTCTATATCTTCATCAAGATTCTCGACTGAGAATTGTTCACAGAGATCTCAAGGCAAGCAATATCCTATTGGATTCCAAGATGAATGCTAAAATTTCAGATTTTGGCATGGCAAGAAGTTTTGATGGATGTGAAGATGAGGCTAAGACCAAGAGAGTGGTTGGAACATAGTAATAACCTGTCCCCTCACTTTGCATCTTTCACTCTCTTTTTATGTCTATATCTCCTAATATTGTATCGATCTACTGCAGTGGCTATATGCCTCCTGAATATACAGTTGATGGACTATTTTCAGTAAAATCCGATGTCTTCAGCTTTGGGGTATTAGTGCTTGAGATTCTATGCGGCAAGCGGAACAGAGGATTCAACCACCCCGACCATCACCACAATCTTCTTGGACATGTAAGACTACCATTCTTTAAATCCTGCCGTAAAGACCTCCTTAATCCTGCTCTTGGATGGTTTTGATTGAACTGTGACTTTCTTCTAACTATGTAATATTGCTTTTTTGGTCGCAAAACCAAACAAACTGAAGTATTTCTTTCCTTTTGCGATATGCTTGTGGTTGTGGTCGTTTTAAGTGTAAAATAAGCATTTCTTGCTATCTATAGCTTCTTTAGGGAAATATGTTTTTGAGTTTGAGCTTGTGCTAGCAGTATTTATTCCAACCCTTGGGTTTTCAGTCATTCAAACTAATGAACAAAAAGGCAGTGCACAGAGTTCAACTTCGTAATAACATTACCGTTAAAAGGGGCATCAGTGGACCGTGCTAGGCTTGACACCTAGTGTCCGACATTGGTATATATCAGACGCCTGACTCTCCATTTTTGAAACTTCTGCGTATTTTTAGCCTAAAATGAGCTTATACCCCTAGGAGTGTTGTGTTTGACATGACTACTTGAGACAAGACGAAGAATCCCAGTAAATACTAAAGATTAAAAGAGTAGAAAGCTGCAAAGTAGTGGTGCAAGTGATAGACAAATTCGAATTTTGAGCCAGTTCATGTCTTCTGTCTGTGAAGAAGCACTGATATCTCAACTCTTATTGTTAAAATTGGCTAGGCCTGGATGCTGTTCAAAGAAGGCACGACCTTGGACGTTGTTGATCCATTGTTAAGGAACTCAAGCTATGAACCGCAAGTGCAAAGATCGATTCACATAGCTTTGCTATGTGTCCAGCAGCATCCAGAAGATAGGCCAAGCATGCCACTTGTTACTGTCATGTTTAGCAGCGATTGTGAATTAACTGAACCCAAACAACCTGGTTTTTACATTGAGAGATATGTGCAGCAAGGATCAGTTTCAGGTAAAACCGGATCAAGTTCCAATGATGAGATGACTATAACATTACTTTCTGGGAGGTAGAAGTGCTTAGTCTCATCATGTTATCAACTTTATGATTATTGTCTCAGTTCCCCATTTCGCTGCAAAATGTGTAAACAGGCTTTGATTACGCGTGACTGATGTAAATAGGTTTCAATCTGGAACTCAGTGGAAAAGAAATGGTGTACCTGAATTTCTGGGTTGATGAACTGGTTGCTGAAACTGTGTGGACAGTTTATTCATAGGTTTAGCGCCTCTGTTCCGCTATCATTATCCTAGTCGACTTTTGCCAAATTTTTGTGAACATTTTGGTCACAAAGACAGATGTAGCTTTCTAAAATGATTATTGTAGTACATTGTTTTATGTAGTAGTGAGAAAATAACAGTCAAAATTAGTTCTCAAAGACCATTTTTATGACAGTGAATCTTAAATGCTTGGGCCATTGGAGATGATCAGACGAAGTTATTTAAGTATCAAGGTCACCTTTGTTTATGGCAAGCTGTACTAAAACATTTCGTCAAGAGAACCCAAGTTTTAACCAATGAAAATTTCATATATCATGATCATGCCCAAAATTAAAATCACAACTAGCACATGTCCATTCCAGTAATGTACTTATCTAGTAACTATTTTAGTAATGTGCATAAGTTGTAACTTGATTCCGCCAGGAATCTGTTTCGTGGTTGTGTTGATGACGTGGGGCGAAAGAACGGGTTTATCTGACAGCTGGCGATCAACACGACGTCGTCCTCGTCTCTTTGTCCTCCGACCTACAAAAAAGGCCAACCCCGGGATGCGGTCCGGGGAACGCCTCTCCGACGGTCAAGTCAATTGGGTGTTCCAAATGGTGTGAATGCTATAGAAAGTAAGTTTTTAGTGGCCCACCCCCTTCCCAAGGAAAACAGGTCACTATTTATAGCCTGTTTGGAAAAGGGGTAGAATAGTAATCTTACCTTAACTTCCCGCTTGAGTCTCCGGTCCCGGAGCCATTGGGCCCAGAGGAAAGCCCCAAGGGTTGCGTTCCGGGCCCCTGAGGAGGCGTGGGCTTGTGGGTGACCCTAGGATGATGTTCCTGTGGGCCATTGGTATGCGTGTGGGCCTGGTTTGTCGGGCAGTCCCATGAAAAAAAGCCCATTGGACAATACTCGAGTTTTTCCCCAATCATAACTAATTGTTGACAGAGCATCTAGCAAAGTGCTCATAGCCATAGCCACCTAAAAATATCCTTTGCCTCAAGAGCTTATAGCTCAACTAGTGTAATCCCATCTTTTAAAGTCCTTGGGTTGATTCAGTTGAACATCAGGGAGCAAAATCTCCACATGTAGAGATTGCACTAGGAAGTAAATAGGTCTTTCTGCGACCTAGTTTGTTAATTGTGCACCCCTCCCTCCCCAATTAAAGTCATTGGATCAGCATGTACGCTCACCATCGCGCACATGCACTAGGAGGAAACCCTAAATGTCTTACGTATCCAAAATGATCTAGGCTTATAAAGACAAAAGGGCATATGATTCTATAAGCTAGTACAGGTTATTTTAAAATTAGGATTATTTCATTCTTAATATAATAGATGACTTCCAGATTACAAATTAAAATAGAACAGTAGGTATTCTTTTAAATTCATTCTCAAAAAATTGATTCAAATTTTACATTAAATATCCTTAAAAGTTTTAAAGCAGATTTACATAACGTAAGTGATACTTATCAAATCCAACTAACACTCATGTAATGCATTCATCATTAAGTATGTACATCGTGCTATAAAACATGATCATTTATCCTATCTAGTTGAGTTTCAAAATAGTTTTTTTTTTTTTTCAAATTATTAATGTTACAAGCTCGTATTACATATCAGGAGAAATTGTGACGTGCCTCTTTATTTTTATTTTTATTTTTCCTTTTTGCATTCCCTTTTTCACACTAATGAATTTCCAAATCAACCACATAGATGAATACTTCCACAATTATAAATGTTGGACAAAAATATCATTTTCCTTATTATTTTTTAGTGCGCCCATTTCAACAAGGAGGAACTTCCAAATCAACCACCACATGGATAGTCACTTCCACAATTATAAATGCTGTACTAAATTACTCTCTTCTTTTGCGTTAACCTTTCCACACCGTCCACACACGAACACTTTCACTAATATTTGTTTGCAATACTGAAAATTATTGTATAAAAACAAAAATCTTAATAAACTTTCACAGAGACGGTAGAAATTCAATTGAACTATGTTTGTGGGCAATGTTGATACAAAATATATATCGCTAGAATAATTTTTCGATTATGATTAAGTATCAGTAATTTGTGACATTTATTTAGGATCGTGAATCGGATCAAAGGATCCATGCTTTTTTTAAACTCAATTAGGATTATAAGATCCTAATAACTAAGATTCTAGTGAGAGTTGGATTGATGGAGGGTTTTGGATTGTAAATCGTAGGATCATGAGATCCGAAGCGAGTAGAGCTGGGTAATAGATCGTGTCGGATCGGATTCGCATTCGTGTCAGACTTAAACGGGTTGAGAATTCCTTGACCTAAACCTAACCCATTTATTAAACGAGTTGAAAAATCTTGACTTATACCCATTTAATTAAACGGGTTTACCCGCTTAACCCGTTTTAGATAAACAGATCAAGTTCAATCGTTTAATTAACTATTTACAGATTTAGCATTTTCTACTAATACATAATTACAGTGTTAAAAATTAAGTTCCATATCACATTAAATAATTACACTTTAAAATTTTCCTAATTCGTCATAATTCACAATTTTTAAAAATTTTATATTTTTAATTATCTAATAAAAAGTAAATTGATAAATAACAAATGAAAAAATGAGTTGACTTATCTAACTCGCTTAGTTAAACGGGTTAAATAGGTATTTTCTCATGCCGAGAATCTCGACCTGAACCTAACGCATTTAATTAAACAACTTCAACATGTCAACCCATATAATTAAACAAATCGAATATTTATACCCAAACCCACTTATCTTCGTGTTGGTTTCGAATCGATAATCGTGACGGGTCAATTTTCTCAGCTCTAGAAGCAAGGATTTAATAAATACTATGGGTACAACCCAATTCAGCCAAATGACATTATGTACCCAATTCAGCCAAAAGACGTTACAGTACGAATTTCCAAATCAATCTCTTTCTACAGTGCAATACATCCGGCTTCTGACCTAACTAAACCAAACTTTTACACTGAAAGCCTGCAGCGAGGTGGTTCTTTCCTTCTCTCTTTTTGGGGAAAGGGGCGAGGAGGAGTTTGATGAATGTACACAGTTTTACTCACCCAGTTAGAACCCGAATTTATTCTCCAGATGACATGTCTCTTTCCAGTCAAATTTCAACACTATAACAGAGAAATTCGCAACCCAGATGCCCTCTAGTCAACACCCGTAAGAACACAGACTGGTGGGAAGCACCGCATAAGATACTTTAAAAAGGATGTCGGGTTTTACATAAGAATAACACGATAACGTAAAACATTCGCGTAAGCCTCAAACAACCAACATGAAAATAAGCTCCGTCTGGCATGGAGCATGTTTTGTTACCACCTAAAACTGTTAGTATACTCAACAATTCTAAAACATAGGAACCTCGATGATAAACAGTCACTACAGTTGCTCAGTAGTATGCCTTGCGAGGGTTGTTCTACAAAGATGAACAAATAGCCATCAGTAACTAGAACACAAGGAGTTTCGACACAATGCAATAGTATTAAGTCAATGGACATTAATAGCCAGTCATTGGGTAACAGGGGATCGCAGAAGCATGATAGATAAACAAAGGTAAATAATACCAGAGGGTTTGGTCTGTGACGATATCCTAGCATCATTCGCTTCTTATACTGCTCGTATATATCATCATCAGCAGTCACCTCACCAGGTTGGTGGGCTCCAACCCCCAAGTGGTCTTTCTTTACATCACCTGCCATGATGGGATCTGCGATACCTTTTCTAGAACTCCCTAGGCCCTCACCTGCAGGATTCAAGCCAAGATATCCTCTCTCAAAAAATGCAGAATTCAAAAGCCAACTAAATCATATGGCCAAGTTTATCTTGTTCTAATCTCACAGTGAAACAAAGCCATCACACAGAGTCATTAGTAACCAAGAAACACAACAGTATGTACAGGCAATAGAAATACGTATGGTTGAAACAGTTGGGATGCTTTTCCAAGTGGTGTAGATAATCAAATCTTGCTGCCAGAAGAAACAGCAAGAGAAACAGAACATGTCAACAGCCAATATAAAAAATGAGCATGTATGTACATGTGTGCGTGTGTGTATGTGTGTGTGGGCGGGACACAGAGAGAGAGAGAGCGAGAGAGAGAGATAGGAGCGAGGGGAGGGGGAGGGAAGGAGATTATGATCACAAAACTTGTTTAACAGGATATTTCTGTTGGGTTGGTTATGAAACAGTCAAAGTACAGTGCACATCTTTCGCACAAAGCAGGCATCAAATATAAACCATTTATTCCAATTTTCTGAATTTCTTGAAGTAGTTATTCTAGAAACTCACCAAAAAAAAAAAAAAAAGTTGGCAGACACCTTAGATTGAACTGTAAATGGACTTCAATAATCTCAGTATGCACAAAATATCAGAACATACCTTCTTTCCAACCCATTTTTGACAAAAGCCTATGACCAACATTATCAGCTTGTATTTTTGCCTTCACAGCAGCCTCTTTGGCAGCTTTCTGTGCAGCTGCATCATTACATTTAGCCAAAAAACTTTCCAGTTCTTCTGGTGGGATGTAGTCCCCCATGTGATGACCCCTCTTTCCAGAAGCTGCAGTGAAGACAATGAATAGAATAATAGATGGTCCCAGTAACTACACACACACGTCATTAAGTAGTAGACCAGTAGGTATAGCCATGCAACGTACAAGATCCATGGATCTTAAAAATGACATCAAAGAGGCTCAGATTTACAGACAACGGTGCAACTTAAAGGAATTCTCTTAAATATTAAAGCACTTCAATATCATTGTTGACAATACCCACAAGAAAGATGACAATATGGATATTAACCTTGAAGAGAAGCTGGGGGAGGCATCTCATCTCTTGATTGTTTAGGCGGTCTCTTTCTCTCTTCTGCAGCTGCTTTCTTCATGTAATATTCCATCATGGCTATAGGATCAACTCCAGCCGCTGCTGCATCAGATTCCCCTGCAAATATAATCTAGTGAACTCTATCCTCTAAAGGAAACAAGAAACAGAATCCAATACACCACTAGCTCAATGTATGCTCTTTGTATCATGGCTGCATACCAGACAGCCCAAAGAACGTAGTACCTACCAACCATGTAAATAATTCATCTCAGATAATGGGAAAGACTAAAGCAAACTCAATTTAATTTATTTTTTTAAATGGTGAGATAAGGAAAACATTGGGAAAAGCTATCTTAATCTTTGCAGAACAGAGATGAGAAATATATTTCTTTATACACCCTCCACCAAACTCCCTCTCAAGCTGCCCATATCATCACATAGAACCCAGCCTTTTACAAGAAAGTTTCAATACCCCATTACCTACCGTTATAAATTATGAATGTATATAATATACATTTATTTGTCACAGGTTCAATTTCCTAACAAGATAAACCCAGCCGAACAGGACAATAATCCAATCCACAATCTAACAATGCACAAATACATGAGTTTGATATCATAAATGAGTCACAGGCTCAGGAAATCCCAGAAATGGCCCAGCTGCATCCACAGAAAAGCCTGGACGCCAGCTCAATCTCTTACAAGGCAAATTCTATGCAACAATATGTTATTGAATGTCAACTGATTAGTCCATGAAATAATTGGCACTACAAAATCCGACTGAAGATCAGAAGCACAATAATCTTGCACACTGATACCCTAGAGACAAAGGGTATTTCAAAAGCAATAATCCATCCAGAAAAATCGCTAGCAAAAAGGAATAATGCATTGACATTAATCCTACTGCAGACAACTTGCTCTAAATCAACTAGCCCGTGCTGAGATAAAATTATACTTTAACTCTTGGAGCTCAAAGACACCCAAATCTGGATATTCAAACCAGAAAATCCAAATTCAAATCTGTACCTTAGGAACCCTCCCCTATGCAGCGCATGGGGGGGGTTAGAGATACTAATCCAACCCCAAAATTACAAAAAAGGCTCCTTCTGCAGGACCCTAGATTAAAGACTACTTTTATTACGATGTAGTTCTTAAAGAATATATAGAGCTAAAAAGCAAAACTACTCTGATTAAATTTGTCATAAAATGCTCTTAAAAATTATCATTTTATACCTTTTGACTAACATAAAGGAATAAATAGTAATGGCAGAAGTTTGATCTCGGAGACCAAGAACATCAGTCAATGGTTATTAAACAATCGATTCCTCTTGGTAAATCTACAAAACTTGCTGTTTCCTGTGCTAGTCACAAGGAAATCGACTACCTCATCAGCAATTCAGCACTCAGACCAAATTAAAGCATTACAAACACATATTCTTACCACTTGCAGATGCAGTCTCATGTGACCTGGCCTCAGTCACTTCATACAAAGCTGAAGCTGGAGTATGATAATTTGGCTCCCGGTTACTTGATCTTCGTGATACAGAAGTTCTAGGAGTGAACTTATCACCTGCAGATGCTTTTCCACCAACAAAATACTTCAATCAAACTTAAGGAAAGTATTCCCTGAGCTTTGCTTTTTGTTTTTTTTTTTGAGGGGGGGGGGGGGGGAGAATGCCAATTGACAGAAAAATAGTACTCACAATCTCACACCTAGCAATAAGGAACAGTTTGCAGCTACGTGATGGCCTAAAATACCCACTACATACAGCATAGTGGTGAAGCTTTCAAACCCAACACAACTCTATAATAACACAAGCATTCTCCTACATCCCCATGCAACACACCAAAGGAGCAGCAAAGTTTTGACTTAACCTCAAATTCAACCATACAAGTAAAATCAAGCATGCATTGAGTTAGTGGAACTTCCTATCCATTTGATAGTTGTCTAAGCTCAAGTAAGAGCATCACTTGTTACCAGCATAAAATAATTCCACATTACAATCAGTGAGATTCAACACAGTAAAAACATATCACATAGGTCATCTAAACAATCATAACGAGTGAAACATGTCATGCACATCACACCACAGCGCGACAATTTTGCCAATGCTTGGTCTATGACCGACAAGAGTTGAACAATTTTTCCCACCAATAATCAGAATGCCTAAGGATGGCTCTTGCACCCAGCTTAAGATGCAACTAGAAAGCATATGCCGCACACTTGTATCTAACATTTTTAAAGCCATTAATAATTGGTGGAAGGATAATTGACATGGACCACAAAACCACAAAGAGGATGCAAATAACTTGTTCAGTGACTTCAGTCTACTAACTTCTTCATGTCAAATTCTGCATAACATGTGAACTTCCTAACCATTAATGTTCCAGCTTTCTTTTAGGGCCGAAGGGGGAGGTGGGAAGGGGGGAAGGTGTATGAAAAAGTCAAAATCAATAAAGTATAATCTAGCAACAAACCATTTTGTACAGTTTGCAAGTCTTGAATCTGTGAAAGTGCCTTCTCCTCTTCCTGAATCCGATACTCATAGTACTTGTAGTCTGTAGACTTTGGATCGAACAAAAATCTCCACATATAGAGTGAGATGTCAGGCAAAAACAAATTAGTTATTTCTCCAAGTGTCACAATGCCAGAGAAACCAAACAACTGTCTCAAAAAAGGACGTACCTGAAAGGAGTATCCCCAGGGTTCTTTTGGCGAGTAATATCCTCAATTTGCCTTCCATTTTTAGCCACAAAACTTGCTAGTTTCTCGGCAGCTTTCTTCACTGCGGGATCACTTGGGGAAGCAGGTGCTGCATGTCACTTAAAGAACTGATTAATACCGAGAGCATGAACAACGGAATGCAAATTACTCTTGTACGCCATATCGTTCATTGACATCTCTGACCCCTTTGAAAGGGATATAAGATGTGAGCTGCATTCATGAGACAAGACATTCAAAAATGAATGGTCCTATTTAATCCCACTCTGATGTTTGAAATAGATAAGGCCATCTACTCGAGTTCATAGTGATGCAAAGCATGAAGGTGAAGAAGGTCACGGAGACAACAACAACAGAGATCAAAAAATTTAAAAAAAAATGCAGATGAAAAGATTCCTCTTCCATCACATTGTGTCTGCTCTCCTTGTCTCCCTCCCTTCCGCCTTTTTCTTGCATTGAAAACATGGCTTCTAGATCAAACACGTCTTCATTCTGCTATCTAACCCAACCTCCTCACAACACTAGAAGGTAATTATTTTGATTTGTTCACATCAGCGCATAATTGCAATTGGTTTTTCAATCCATAATGCAATATTAACTTTGCACAATGAAAGGGAACCCCCCCCCCCCTGCATAAAACATTTTCCTTACAACCAGCAGAACTAAGGCATCACTGCCTAACTTAGTAACGTGCTCAATCATCTGCCGTAGCACTGATATAACAAATAATGCATATAGTCATTGGCTCATTGCCAAAGAAACTCTACAAATTTATACCATAGGTCAGCAAAGCTTTTAGGATTTTCACCAAAATTTTACATGTGAATGTCAATGACCGAAGCCAGATCCACATACAAAACTACCATAAACCATGGATATGATATAATGAAACAAAGAGTTATAACACAGGTTGAAGAAGCATGGATGGGAGTATTTCTATAAGAAATGTGTGTGTATGCGTGTGCGTGTGGGGGGAGTGAGAGAGAGAGGGAGTATAATGACAATAATATGCAAACTGTGAAGAAAGAGAAAACAGATGGCACAACACATGGCATAGCTGCAGAAAATCCATGTATATGCTCATCCATTGCCAACAAATAAACTGAGAAGAGCATACACTAACTATTAATATTGAACACAAGATATATTTCCAGACATTACCAACATCAGACTTTCTCATGGGAACATCATGAGCATCCGCTTCACCCATTTTCTGCCGTTTAGCAGAAACTCCTTCTGATGCACTTCCAACATCTGTTTCATCTTCATCATCATCTTCACTCAACTTCACAGCAGGAGTCACAAGCTTGGATTTTTGTTTCAAGCTAAATGCAAGTTTGCCACCTGAAGGCGCTATAGCAGTCTTCCGAATATTAGTACTAGGCCTAATATCTCCAGTTTTAATAATTGGAGCCGAACTCCTTGGAGTATTTGTTTTTAGTCTAGAATCTTGAATTGCAGATTTGTCATCCTTTTCTTGATGAAGCTGTTTAAACCTCTCCATAAATGAACCATCATTAACGAATAAGCTAGAAGGTACTCCTTTATCCATTGAGATTCCACTTGCTTTTACGCTGATCAGAGGATTTCACCTGCTCGGCAACCCTTCAAACTATTTAGATACTTAACTTATCAAGCAAGGAACTTGACCATAAGAAATCAATGTATTTCTTAACAACGGAAAAGAACTTTGCATTCAATCTTTGCTCAATAATTGCAAAATTCATCTTTTGTTACTCTCTTACCACAAATAAAACATGCATTCAACAAGCACATTCATAAGAGAATAAACAATGCACCTTTATCAACAATAGGAAGCTCAAAGAAATTCTGAGAAACCATATAATTACAATAAGAGAGCAAATTAGCCCTCTTGGATGAATCTCAAAATTCAAAGTTCATCTCACTATGGATTCATTTAATGTTAATCCCCATATGATAACTTGTGAAACCTATTATGTTTTTGTTGTGCTGCGTTACATACGTCAACCATCTTTTCTTTAAGTCTTAGTCATCCCTTAGACTCCGTTTGGACCTTGAAAAATTTGTTGGAAAGAAAAAAACTGAAAAATAACGTTGTTTTTTTGTGTTTGGTTTAGAGAAAATCACAACAAAAAAATATGGAAGAAAATTAGGTCAAAAATTGTCAAAACTAAATGATAAAATTTTCCTCATAAAATTGTGAGAAAAGTTCCCTAAAGAATTCTCGACTTCCTCCAACCTCGCATTATGTAGATAATATCACCATGATTCAAATAATTCAAGAACATTCAAATTTCTCATCCAAGTTCTGGTACCTTTTTTTCAATCCAAAAAAGAAAAAAAAACTCACTTTCTCCGTAACTTTTTTTCCTTCATATTTTTTTCCTTCAACTTTTCTTTCCACCAAATTTTCCAACAACCAAACAGAGCCTTAAGTTATGGTTTCACCCAAGACAGCACATTTGTTAACAACATTGTTCCTTCTCATTGAAATTCCTTGCAAAACGGGAGACCAGGAGCTTCAAGTAATTAATATACAGTAAACTAAGTCTTTTTCGCCCTTTTCTGAGGATGCATAAAAAATATTGAAACAAGCAGCTCTAACAAGAAAACCCCATCACCGAGCTACACCGAGTCGTAGATGGGGGGCTCGTAAATCCACGAAATCAAACTAATACTTTGCAATAATAGCTGAAACGAAGGCAACCCAAAATTCTCTCACAAAAAACAAGGAAAATCCAGCGCACAAGGTATAGCTTACGCGTTAAAATCAACAAAAATCCGAAAAACCAGAAAGACATAGACTTATTCTTCAATCTAATCTTTCTACTCGAATAAGACCAGCAAAGATACATAAATTGCGAAAACTTAGAATGGAATTTAAGCCCCGGAAACAGAACGATTAATACCACAGATCTTATCTGAATTCTCACATACTTCCAAAATCGAATTGTAACGCAGAAAATCGATTCAGACGTTGCTTAAACTATTGAGCCTTCATTTCAACTAATCGAAACGATTCAAAAGTTTGTTAGTTTCTCTCCCATCTCCAATTAGGAAGCTTCAAGGATTCGAAAGCGACAAAAGGTATAAGTGTAGTCAGAATTTAAGATGAATATCAAAGCAGATGAGGAATTAGACAACGCACCTGAAAAATTAGGGCACAGGACCAAACTGACCGCCAAATCGAGGGAGAAAAGTGTAGCGTTGGCAAAAGATCGGGTTTTGTTCTACCAAGACGATGAAATCTCGCCAATTAGACACCGATATTCTATGTACCTAAAAACACAAAAAAGTGGTCTATCGCAATCTTTTTAATATTAAGTTTTGTACAAAACCGCCTTATATAAGGTATATTAGAAGACATATATTTTTATGGTAACTTTTAATAATAATTAGAATGATTAATAATTTAATTACAGATGACTATAATAAAGATCATTATTAGATTAACTACTAGTTATCACTGGATTAAAAAGTCACTCTTAAAGATATGACTAGCCACCATGATATCTCAAAAAAGTCAACCCTAAAGGAGTTCGTCTTATAATAACTCTAATGTGAGACGTTCTTACCCAAGAATTTGTATTTTTTGAAAATAACTTGGTCAATGCAAAAGTTTTTTTTTTGGTTGTGGTCATTGTTTTAATAGAGTTGAGCTATTGTTGGTTATTCCAGAGAGAGTTTTCTCATAACGAACTGTTTCTACTTCATAAGACTTAAACCTTACATCAAATTGTGAGACTTCAATGCAATAGTGTCAAACTATTTGAACATACAGTTATAGAACACTTACCTTAAATCATGCTCAGTTCCTCTCGTCGGATGCATTGAAAGGATACGGGCTTTCATGATAATTTCAAATCAAAATGTTGAAGATAACCAATATTGGGTGGGGGGGTTCTTCGCTAGGTAAGTTCACCATGAAATAAGCTTTGTAAATTATTCAAGGTGAAGATGTAATTCAGGCTAACAATAGATGGACACTAGCCTGGTGTCTAAATTTCCCGCAACAGATCAAATTGTTTATTTGGTTGGTTATTGATAGTAAAGTCATCACCCACTCTTACAAGGTCGTTAGACATCTTGTTGAAGTCCCTCGACATGTGTGCCAACTCGATGAAGAAATGCTTAATCATTAGCTCAGGCATTATTAGATAGCCTTTGCTCTTTGGATGGTACTCAGAATTTCGAACTCAAATAGCAACTTCCGGAACCTATCATTTGAAACTTGGATGTTGGATAATTTGCAAACCCAAGATGGTAAGCTTCACATTGATCATGGAGAAGTTTTTGCTATTGTATGTTGGTATTTGTAGAAGTGTAGATGTTGTAGAACATTTGGAAGTGCAGATGAAGTCTCCCATGATGAAATGGGATTCCTAGTTCAAAGGCAGTTGGATATTAATAAAGTAATGGAACGTGATTTTGATTTGTTTGGAAGCCCCCGTTATGTTAAAGAAGAACAATATTTTTTATGGTCTCCATTTGTGGAATGATGGTTGATGCTCAACATTGATGGGGCTAGGGATGGCAATGGGGCAGAGAATCCACGCCCCCCTCGGGGTCCCGCCCCGTATTGGGGAAAAATCTATGTCCCCAATGGGGATGGGGACGGGGACGGGGACATAAATGAATCCTCGAGCAAGGATGGGGATGGGGACGGGGCAAAAATTTACCCTGTCCTAGTCACAACTTCCCCGCTCAAGGAAATATCCCTGTTCGCATCCTTGTTTCCCCGTCCCCAGTTGAGGAAAAATCTTCATCCCCATCCCCACATATTAATTTAAAATTAAATATAAGCCTTTTATTTGTAAACAAAATACTAAGATTATATCCGTACATTAAGTTTAAAAAACTGTAGATTATAAGGACTTGTTTTATATAATTTGTGCATTGCTAGACTTATATTGTATGGACTTGTTAAACTTTAATTCAGTTAGATTGTAAACTTTAATGAATTTTGTTAGAATTATGTTGCATGGAGCCTACAAGAGCTTATTGTACAATTAATTGGGTTAGGATTTAGGGATGAAAAATTGGCTTTTATCTAAGACTTGTAATATAGCTATCACAAAAGAAATGAAAAAATAGCAGGTAAAAATCACCGTTGGAGCCCCGTCGGGGATGAGATCCCCGATGAAGACAAGGACGGGGGAGACATTTTTTCCCCGCAACGAGGAATGGGCCGAGGATGGGGATCTTGGCGGCGATGGGGACAGGGAATATGTCTCCCGTCCCCAACTCATCCCGTTGCCATCCCTAGATGGGGTAGCCAAGGAGACCTGGGGTTGTGGAAGGGGGTGGGATTTTGCGTGATCACAAGGCAACCTTATTGAAGCCTTTGCAAAAGCATTGGGTATCTATAGCTCTACAAGGCTAGAATTGAGGGCTCTAAGGTGGGGGCTTGAGATGGCCATTAGTTACAAGTTGTGTAAATTCATTATTATATCAACTCAGAAACTCCAGTCTCATTAATGAAGGAGTTGTCGTTTGGTACCCCATATTACAATCTACTGATGAACTGCAAAATGCTACTATTTGAGATTGGGTACGAGTTCAAGCTAGAGCATTGTTACCAAGAGGCAAATCATGCAGCAGCCTAGTTGGCTAGTGCTCCATCTCTAGCACCCAAAAAAAACACACACACACAAAAAAAAAAAACACTGGCCTTATGAAGGGGGAGAATCTTTCATGATCGGTCTAACTCGACTATAGTTGTCCCTTAAATTGCATAGTTGTAGCTTATAGTTGATTAAACCATACGTTGACACATCATTACATGGACAATCCAATGACCTTATTTTAACCATCAAATAATTTAATTTAAAAAATCTTTAAATTTATTTAATTCATTAAATCTCCCCCACTCACCTCTCTCCTTTTCCTTCTCCTCTTTTTATGCTTAGCCAACCCCTGTAACCACTCCTATTTCCATGGTTAAGTTATGATCAAACCACTATCAATTGCCATAACAATGATAAGACTTCAGAATGTCTTCTTGTCATGAAAGAGTGCAAACCTTTTTTTGTAAGGAAATGCAATCGCATGGTATATGTAATTGAAGAAATCTAATTACAATATTCCATGTTCCTTTGCTATTTTCTTTTGGATAATTTACTAGTGCCATTCATGTTTTTCCTTCACCTAGGCTACTTTGCAAAATTATTCTCTTTTTTGCTATATTAGCACTGGTATGTCTTCGTCGAGCCAAATGTCCTATATTATACCCTTGAACCAACTCCTTACCCAATAGTAGGGCAAATCTAATGAAGAAAATTCTTTTTCTTTTTGGATGTGAGATTGTACCATAAGGGAACTCCCAATTCACTAGGGTTTAGTGTGGAAACAACCTAACAAAACTATATGATATCCCATTTATATGATGCAAATGTAGGATATATCATTCAAACCATACCCCCAAAGTCCACGGTTTCACACAAAGAGCTACAAGCTCAACCCCCCCCCCCAAACGGTTTTAGATTTTCATTGTTCTCAATGAAAAATACATACAAAGGAACAAGGGAAGGGAAGACACTTATAGTGCAAAGAGGGAAACGATGGAGGGGAAAGGGAAGTGGTGACACTCAATTTTTCTTTTCTTTTTTTTTTTGGAAAGCAATTAAATGCTTGAGCTACCTCCCCAGAAACACTTGTTTTAGGTCTCTAGCTTGACATTTACCCAAGGCGGTGAATGATGGTGGAAAGGAGTGAAGTAGAAGAACTGAAATATTGAATGGTGATGAATTCACCACCACCCTATGATGAATAGTAGTGCCTTCGAAACAAGTCGAGATCGGAGGAGGCAAATCAAAAAGGGCATAGGACCTCATATCAGGTATTCAATCTCCATCAAACACCTTTATCTCATAAACAACTACAAAAATAGCCAAAACCACATGAATTGCAAAAACTGGAACCAAAAGGGCGGTAGGTACACAACTGAAAAGATATCTTTTCTATAGGCACATCAATCATCACACTTGCAGTAGCTAGGAATGGCTTCCCTAGGATGATAGGGACAGTGGGTGGCAATGGGGTGGGTATGGGATGAGTTTAGCTGTGCTCTCACCCATACCCATTTTCAAAATTAATACTCATACACATACCAATTCCCATATACATTAGGTATTGTAAAACTATATCATACACATAACTAGTGGGTATAGCAGTATGATATAAACTAAAATGAATTAACCTCCGTTTTACACCTATATTCAACATCAAATAGGCAATATGTCATGTGAACATAGAGTTTCTAACAAAATATCATATCACACCAAATACAACTAAAAGTGTCCAAATTCAAGCAACAAATTAACACTTGGCAGTTACAGTTTCTAATAAAATGTCCCACCGGAGTCTTGAATATAATACAACTCAAAGCAACTGGCAAAATATCTAAATCCAAGCAATAAATTAGAAATTTCAATTAACAGATATGGGTCTTATATGGAGAGGATATGAGATGGGCACAAGGCATGTATTGATAAAATGGTTATGGGGCAGGTGAGAGCTTATACCCATGCCCGTTCTCATGCCCACTTTAGCAATACTCACCCCATACCTATTTTTTTTCTTATTTTCAACACCCATCCCCGTACCAATTGAGGTGCATTTTGTGGGGTTTAAACTTGTATGTGTTTTTTTACCAACCCTAATAGGGACTTGAGAGTTGTCATCTACGTTCATAATTACAAAGTGATATAGAATGTCAAACTTGCCCACCTGAACTGGAGTAACCTCCAGAATACCTACATGGTGCATGATGGAGTAATTTGCTAACTAAAAGGTCTTATTGGTGGGTTTCAGGTCCTACAATTGACACTTCTTACAAAAAGAGAAAGGTATCAAGCACACACTAATTCTAAAATTACAAAGAGCACTCTCGATCTGTAGGTCCGCTATATAACAAGGAATAGAGAAACTGTTTGGATCTTGCAACTTGGGTAGTGACTTGCTCTGTAGAACTGCGCTACAGAGCTCTCTAATGGGAATCGTCAAGGCCTCCTCAAGCTTGCCCTTCTTTAAAGCTCCTTCAAAAATTTTAGATAAGAGCATGCTTCGTTGAGAGCCTCTAAGAATGAAGTATTGACATAATTCTTTCTCAGCACATCCATGAATCTAACAAACCTAGGCTCCAGATTGAATCTTCCCACCCTTGAAGGGAATGGCAAAGATGACTGGTAAAAGCGAACCAGAGGTGACTAGGTGCCCTTCGAAACAAGAACTGAAACTGTTTCTTGAATTACCATCATGGGGCCCTCTACTAACTCCTCAACTCTCATAGAAAATGCATTAATGAAGATTTGATTCTGGTTGGCTTGATAGATGCCTCTGAGGGTTGGACAAATTGCTAACTTGTTGAGTTATCTGCACAATTTGGGCATCTATTATCTTTTGGTGGGAAACCATGTTGTCTAACTTGAAGTTGATCAATCTGATCTAGGTCTTATTCAGATTCTCATTAGTATTCATCTGATTCTGAATAAACCTCTTATAAGAAGATCTGCGTTTGACTTCAATTCAGGGGACTGGGGTTGTGGATTTGGATTGTAGGAAGCTCAGTGCTAGAACCCAGGTTAGGGTGAGGGTTAGAGTTCTTGTAGCATAGGTTAAGGTGATTCTTTCATCCAGGTTATATGTGTTGGAGTGAGGATTATTTCATGGTAGTGGGTTGTAACTTTATAGGGCACTAACATAGTTAACGGTGGAAGGACCATTGTAGCATTTAATAGATGTGTGTCTTTACACAATACAGGTCTCACATAAAGTATATGTTTCAACTGAAGAACTAGAAGTTCTGCCTAGAGTAGGATAAACACCAACCCTGTCAAGTCTCTATGTTAATGCACCCACCCTGCTGGGTAAAAGCATCAGAGTGTTTGTTGTCGCTCCTCTTGGGGGTAGCCCTCTCATTAGATAAGTGATAATTGTTGGAAGTCATCTATTCCAACAAAGCAATTGTTGCCTCTATCGACTTTCCCATAAGAACACCTCCTGTTGCAATATCTATTGAAGTTGATAAACCTCTAATTTCACCATTTGGATCCTTTAATTCCACCAACCTTTTGCATATATTCCCTAAGATTAGACGAAGATTTGGGAAAAATTTGCTCCTCTTTGTTCATGATAATTTTATTCAGACTGAATCTCCCTTTTGTAGGTGTGTTGGTCTTGATTAGAAGAATTTCGGCGCTTATTGGCTCAAAAATGAATGAGGAGATACTACGGGAAAGAACAAAGTTCAAGGATCTAATAGAAGGGTAAAATGTTTAGGGAATCGAAGGGAAGACACTTGCATGGCCAACCATACATGCAACCATTGCTGTGCAAGTCAGAAATTGAAGCAAAAAAGTTGCACGGCTGGTCGTGCACTTTTGCACGACAGCACACCTGAGTTGCACAGTTGGCCGTGCACTTTTGCACGGCAGTGTCTCCTACCTAGAAATTTTATATAGCTGACCATGTACTTTTGCACGCCCATGCATCCACTAGTTTTTTGCAACTTAATTGTTTTTCGGGGCCTGTTTTGAGACATCTTTAGTTTTTCTTTTAAGAGTACTTTTCTTAGGCAATTTCTAAGATTTTGTGAGGGGATTTTATTAGTGCTTTTGGATTGAATTTGCATCATAGAAAATTGTTCTACTTTCTCGCAACAATTCATTCAAGTTTGTCTCTTAATTCTCTCTTTATGCACCTTTGTTACTCTAGGGTTTTATGAGTATAATGTTTGTTGAATTTGGTTTTGTGATTGTTGTTAACAGTATGATTTTAGGCTAAATCTCTCATCATATGTTAGGATTAACGCTATTTATGTCTAGTTGAATCATGATTTAGCCCTAAACCCTTACTACCCTCATGTTTGTGCTTATGATTTCTACTATGCACACCATATGTTCAACGAAATGCTTAAAAGAGCATTCATCCATTGTTATTAGAGTTTAGGGGAACGTTGAGAGACGAAACCTTCATCTAGCGTGACTTAGTAGACAATTAGAATTTTGATATGAAAATAATTGAAGTTCTTATTGGGATTGGAGATTGTAGATCTTATAATCCTTTGACTTAGTCCCTTGAAAATGGATGGCTACAGTTGTAGGATTAGTCTTCGAGCCTTGAGAGGGGGAAGAGATGGGCTCAGTAGGCAATATATCCACTCATAATTCAATGATTGGTTCTATTTGATGGGGTTTAGTAATGGATTCAGCTATAGCACAATCATACTGTTAATTCCACCCTAGGTGTCTTAATATTCTGATTTCCCCATTACCTATTTATTTATCACTGTCTTCTTAGTTAGTAGTTGAACCTCTAAGATTGATTTGCCTAGATTGAGTATTAATTTTAGTTCTAGTAATTGAAAGCAAGTTCCCTGAGGATACAATCTGTACTTATCGGTTGCTAGCTACAGCTACACCGTGCATTTACGGTTTTAATTGCAATAAGTTTTTGGCGCCATTGTCGGGGGACTTGTTTTTTTCGATATCAGATTCGGTTAGAATACTCTAGACTAGGCTTTATTTTTGTTTTAGTAATTGTTAGTTCTTTATTGTTCTTGCTTAACAACGCTTGCGCTGGTTATAGTGTCCGCTTTGTCTGCATAGGAGAAGTCAGGGCAAACAAAACCTTGTCCCCTTTGACCTTGAAATTGAAGCAACTACATGCAAGCAAGGCACTTAAGTAAAGAAGACGAAGAGAGCGATAGAGATGGCAGGTGGAGAGGAGCACATGGTGCTCCGTGACTATGCCATGCCCAGAGCTACTAGGGCTAACTCTTCCATTGTGAGGCCTGCTATAAAGGCACACAACTTTGAGCTCAAGCTGGCACTAGTCACCTTTGTTGAGAGGGACCAGTTCAGAGAACCCCAATATGTACCTTCACAACTTCCTTGCAAAATGTGACACAATTAAGCTGAATGGGGTTTCTGCCAATAAAATCTGGCTAAGAATCTTCCCATTTTCCTTAAGAGATAGGGCTAGTGACCTGGTTGCAAAATGAGGTGCCCAACTGCTTCACCACATGGGAAGTTCTCTCCAAAGTCTTCTTCAGCAAATATTTTCCATCAGAAAAACTGCAAAGCTGAGAACTGACATCACTTCCTTTGCTCAATGAGATGAGGAGTCCTTATATGAGGCTTAGGATAGGTTCAAAGACCTTCAATGGTAGTGTCTTCATCGTGGTGTGCCTGACTGACTTCTAGTCCAGACATTCTATATTGGGCTATAACAGTCAGTGAAGATTTCTGTGGATGCTACAATAGGAGGTGCTCTTATGCGAAAGTCCATAGAGGTGGCAAGGCATTGTTGGAAGATATGGCTTCCAACAATTATCACTGGTTGAGTGAGAGAGTCACTCCAAAGAAGAGCAATGGCAAGTATGATGTTGATGATATGACACTCCTAGCTAGTAGGGTGGATGCACTGGCTCAAAGACTTGACAGGGTGGGCATTCCTCCTTTTCCAGGCAACTCTTCAGGCCCAGTTGGAGTATACGCTATTTATGAGACTTGTGGTGTGTAGGGGCACACATCGTTGAGTGCTACGATGGTCCTTCCACCATTAAGCATACTAATGCCATGCATAGCTTTAACACCCCTACAAAATAATCCCTACTCCACCGCCTACAATCAAGGTTGGAAAAGCTACCCCAACCCTCTCTACAAGAACTCTAACTCTCAACCACAGAGTTCTACGCAGTTGCCTGGGATCCAGTACAGAGAGCGCCCTCTAACCCACCTCCCTAACAACCTCCACTACCCAAATCTAACTTGGAGAGTCTCATGAAACATTTCATAGCGACCCAAACCAAGACTAATGAAGCTCTTAGTGAATCTATCAGTCAGTTGACTTCTAAATTCGACAATATGGCCTCTCATCAGTAGGTGATGGACACTTAGATTACCAGATAGCCCAACAAGCCATCCATCTATCCCAATCTCAGGGGCCTGTGCCAGGTCAACCTGAGACCATCCCCAGGGGTCATGTCAACACCATTTCTACAATTGGCGGGGACTAGTGAAGAGCCCAATGATGGTACTTCAAGAGACAACTATAGTTCTTATTTCTATAGGAACAGCTGAATTGAAGAACAAAGAGGGCCCGTATCAACAAGAGGAGGGTCATCAATTACCTCCAATTCGACCCTACCAGCTTCCTATCCTATATCTTCAAAGGCTGGTGTGTTCGAAGCTTGAGCCTAGGATCGTTAGATTTCTAGACGTGATAAAAAAGGTAAATCTCAATATCCCCTTCCTAGAGGTTTTAAAAGAAGTACCATCATACTTGAAATTTTTGAGGGTGCTTTTGTACAAGAAGGGCAAGTCTGAGGAAGTTTTAGCGATTTCTATTAAGGAGTTATGTAGTGTAGTTCTGCAGAGCTAGTCGCCATCGAAACTGTAGGACCCTGGTAGTTGTCTATCCCTTAATACACAGGGGATATGTAGATCGAGATAGCCCTTTGTGATTTAGGAGCTAGTATGAGCCTAATGCCTCTCTCTCTATGTAAGAAACTGGAGTTACTAGACCTGAAACCCACCACTATATCTATTCAATTAGCAAGACTGCTCCATTAAGCAGCTTGTAGGAATTCTTGGGGACGTTCCAATTCAGGTGAGTAAGTTTCTCATCCCATGTGATTTCATAGTTATGGATATCGATGGGAGCTCCCAGGTTCCTATCATCCTAGGAAGGCCATTTTTTGCTGCTGTAAGGATGGTGATTAATATACATGCAAGCTCCATGCCCTTCCAACTGTGTGGGGAGAGGGTACAATTCTGCCTCCCTCCAACTATAGCCCCTCTCGGACCGACAGCCCCTCTCAGTTTGTGCAACCCATACGGTCCCCACTGCTTCTGTAGATATCTCAAGGACCAAGTTGATTGATGGGGATGGAATACCTTAAAGCAAGTTTTCTGCTTTACTCGAGTCGCATCCATCGAGCCTTGCTAGTTTTGGAGGCACTTCTATTCGTCGTAAGGAAGTGGTGGTTGCATCACCATTCACTACTTCAGCTACTACCCCCACCTCCCTCCCACCATCACCTGCCATCTGAGGTAAGGGTCAAGTGATAAACCTCTATTTCGTACTATTTTTAGCCCCTATTTGACCCATTTTCTCCCCCATTTTCACGTTTAATTGTGTTAAGGAATGGTCAAATCGGCCTCATTTTGCATACTTTTAACTCATATAACATCTTTCGATATTTTCAGGAACTTCATTAAAGAAACGGAAAGATGAATAATATTTAGCAGAAAGAAGTGTTAAGAAGGCGAGAAAAGCTACGAAAAAGTGTCGCATGGAAGTCTCGGACAATCGAACACACGTGACAGGGCCGAACCATGAAGACCCGACCAAGCCAAGTTGGCCGCCACATGGCACGGCCTGACCGTGGCACGACCGTGCCACATGGCGTAGTGTGGTCGTGCCACGTGGCCGGTCCCGCTTGGTCGACGTTCTTGATGCTTCGCCAGAGTTTTGGCACGGTCACTCGGTGCCCCTGGGCACGACCGTGCTGCCCCCATTCCGCGTCGCGACTTAAATCTTCCTTCGGGGCTGCTTTGAATATGATTCAGAGTTTCATTCAGTTTTTCTCTTCTCAGATGTTTGCTTAGGCGATTTAGGTTTAGTTTTAGAGCTTAATCTTCACGCTCTTGGATTGTAATTTTGGATTGAAATTTGATTCTGCCTTCAGTTTATACGATTAATTCCAGGTTCTATCCCAACCGCCTTCCTCTTGTTCTTAATTGTTTTAGGTTTTGGTGGTCATGGTTATTGGATTGAATGCTTTGATAGCTGTGTTAAACATGGTTATAGGCTAAATCCTTCAACTTAGGTTGGGATTGACGCCGAATATGTATAGTTGAATTTTGTATTGGCCCAATCCTTTTTCCCCCTTTGTTTTGCAAATATGAATTCTACTATGCACGCCAACTGTTCGATGAAATACTCGAAAGAACATTCGTCCTTTTAATTGGGGTTTAGAGGAACGTTGAGAGATGAAACCTTTACCTAGTGCGTCTTAGTAGACAGTTAGGGTTTTAACATGAAAATAGTTAAGATTCTAATTGGGATTCGAGATTGTGAATCTTGTAATCCTTCGACTTTTAGTCCCATGAAGATAGGCGACTATAGTTTTAGGATTAGTCTTCGACCCTTAAGAGAGGGAGGAGATGAGCTTATATGACAATCTATTCATTCGTAATGCATGCTTGGGGGACATTTGGTTGGGTTAGTAAGCAATTCACTAACATAATCGTGCTGTTAATCCCAACCTAGGTGTTTTCTATTCTGCTGTTTATTACACTTCTTAATTGCTATCGTTTCACTTAGGTTAGTCCTCAACCACGAATTTGATTGCCTAGCTTGAGCTATCTAATTAATTCTGGTAGTTGAAGCCAAGTTCCCTGTGGATTCGACCCGTACTTGCCGGTTGCTAGCTACAGCTGCGTCGTGCACTTGCGGTAATTAAAACGATAACAAGTTTTTGGCGCCGTTGCCGAGGAGTTGGCGTTTTTCAATATTGTGGTTTACTTGAGCACTCGAGGCTAGGCATTTAGAAAATCCAAAAAAATTAAAAAATCAAAAATTTAAAAAAATGACAATTTTTCGCTTCCCTCAGTATGAGCATGAATTATTTTTGGAAATATTACGATAGATTACATGATTTTCTTGCTCATTGTAGTTATTGCTTAGAGAAGTGGGAAATTTTGAACATGGTCTATGAGGGCGTGACTTGTGAGACCCGTGCTCTTTTGGAGCATTGGGATTTCTGTGCTCGAAATGTTGATGAAGCTTGGGAATTACTTGAGTGGTTGGCTAGGGATACTTATGAATTTGAGACTTGTCAATTTACTTCCTCCACCCCATCCCCATGCGTTCCTAATTATACACCTTTTGCGTGTGAGATCTGCCATTGTTCTGATCATGATAGTGTTTCTTGCCCCTATCATATTTCTGCTGATGGTTTTGCTAGAATTTCTAGTATTATAGAGGCAATGAATGAGCAACAAGTTAAGCGTGCCAATCGTATGTGGGAGTATGACCTATCACATAAGACTAACCTTAGGGTTAATTTTTCTGAACTTGATGTTAAATTATGTGATGATGGTGCGTCTTCTCTCGCTCTAGAGTCCGGACTAGAGAAAGTATTTGACCCTCCCTTGCCTACTTTATCTCTTGTTGCTCCATCCCTACCTAGCACCCTTAAGGACAACGCTATGACCTATCTTGATCCACCTTTCCCTTTAGCTCAGTCAACGGAGTTCGAGGTAGGTGAGATATTTTGTATTGATGCTAGTATTGATGGGGATGATTTATGTCTTGAGTCAGACGATACTTTTAGTGAGGTGCATGATCTCGACGAGATTCTCAAGAGGGGGTCCTGTGTGGATGCTGTGGATGCAGTTTCATCTAGTCCTGATCTTACTGACCATGTATCCCTCAACCCCCTTGATATTTCTCCTGCTTCTTCATGTTCACTACCCTCCCCTTCCCCTCAGTATTGTGATCTCTCGCCGATTGACTCTCTTGCGGTGCTCAAGGGGAAGGTGGTTGACTGTTTTGAGTCCCTAGGTGTTTTTAGAGGGTATGACCCATTCTTTGACCCTTATAGTCTATACCTAGAGGACATGCCTGGAAAAATCATCTTCCCTATTGCATTCAATCATTCTACGGATTTTTCTAAGGCATTTGATAAATTTAGAAGAGCACTTACTATCACTCCTATATTCATGCTTGGGTGCTCTTACTTACACTCATCTGAGTTGCAGACTCAGGTGTTTGATAAACTTCCGCGAGCGTTGACGCCATCTAAGTTGGCGAGGAGTGGCTGATGCACCTTGGGCTTCCCCAACATCGTCCTAGTGAGGTGTAGTTTGGGTACATCCTGGTATAATCGTTCTCACTCTCTCTCCCTCCTCTTTTCTTTTCTTTCTTTTTGTTTTTGTATAGTTGTGACTATTAGGTTGTGTTTCCTTTTTCTTTTTCTTTAGTTGTGGATAGTTGAGTTTGTGTCTCTGTGGTTCTTGTGACTACTCGGCTCCCAATAAGGACATTGTGAGATCTAGATGTGGGGGTGGAGAAGTCATATACCCTTTTATGTATATTTTTTGTTAAACTTTTTCAATTTTTCAATTTTGTATAGTTTTTCGTTTTGGCTTTGGGGAATTTTTGTGCTGTTGTGATTGATTTTTAATCTTTGATAGCCTAGTTGCGAGCTTGTATATGGGTCGAGCATGCATGATGGAACACTTGTCTATAATGTTGTTTTCGGTTTCTCATAATAACCCCATTTCACATGTGCCGTTTTTTGCCTACCTTATACACTTAACCATTGACTTTTGGTGTTAGTTGTTGAAGTTTGGGTTTAAAGAAGCTCTATTTGGTTCCTTGACTTCCTATTTTGGCTTCATTTACCCCCCCCCCCCAAAAACAAAGTGGAAAACAAAACCCCGCTTCACTCCGGTACCGCTCTTTGGGCTTGAATAAGTGCAAAGCACATCCAAATAAAACCCCTAAATAGGAAAAAAGCCCAAATATGTGCTAAGTTGTTCCTCCGGGAGTTCAAGCCCTAATAAGCCAAGAACTACCCACCCGGGCGAAGGAGCATAAGGAGAGAAGCGAGAGAACAAAAAAAAAAAGAGAAAAAGAAAACAAGCCCCAAAGGGGGAACGAAAAAGGGGGGGGGGAAATTAAGGGAGTCATAAGCCAAGTGGAGATGACCTTTGGCCCGATTTTAGCCTAGCATCGAGAGTCAATACACTTTGCACTGAGCACTAAGGCGTACTAATCGTGTCATTGTATTATGTGGGGTGAAAAATGAGAGTCGGGATGCATTTATAGCCTATGTGTATCTTGAGTGAACGCTTTGCTTGTATATGACTTCGTAGCTAGGTTGTTAGGGTGATGAGATCGATCTCGATGTGTACATGTTTCCTTTGTTTTGCCTTGTGTATATGTTTTGTTTTTTTGATAAAGAGAAAAAAATCCAAAAATATTTCAACGATTTTGTGGGTAAATCATCTGCAAACCCTCACGAGACCTCACTCGTCCACTTGGGGAACCAAGGGGTTTAAAGGGCTTATTGCATATGCTAAATGCAACCGTGATTCCTACGAAAGTGAGTTAGGTTCCTAGGTTAGTTTTTCTTTTGTTTTGCTCAAGGACGAGCAAAAGATAGGTGCGGGGGTATTTGTTAGGCGATAAATTGTCGCATTTTACATGCCTTTTTCATCTGATTTTAGCTCATGTAATAATCTAATCTTTAGAATTTTTCTTGTTTTATTAAGTAATATTTAGGATTTTTACTTGTTTTATTTACTTTTGTAGGTAATAATTTCAATCGGGCAAGTGCCGCAAAAAGGAGTGAAAAAGGGTCCAAAACGAACGGAAAAAGTGCGCGCAGGCAGAAAAACGGCATGGGCATGCCACCTGTCCAGTTTCGGCCTATTTCGACTTCTATTTAAAGGGATTGCTTTGTGATTTTTAGGGGGGTCGCTCGGGGCCGCTTGGTGTTTCTCTCTGGCGATTCTTAAGTTAGATTGTACGTTAGTTTATCAAATAAAAACCTCAATAGGAGGATTAGTTTAGGATTGAAGATTGTAATCTTGGATTCAACCTTTGAATTTCAAGTTCCTTCTATCAATTCAAGACTAAGTTTTCTCTCTCTTTCTCTATTTAGTTTATATGTTGTTCTTGTTTATGTTTTGTTAGTTTTAATTCTTGTATTTGTTTTGTTTAGTTTATATGTTTAGTTTTTGTTGTTAATTCATGTTATTTAGTTGTTTAGATTTGTTTTATTTCATCCTCTTTGTTTTGTTCTTCAAGTTTACATTCTTATTTGTTAGTTTAGGTTTTCATGTGTTTGTGATGTTTTGTTGGTAGATTGTGTTGGCTTGGATTGTGATCAGCCTCTTGATGGCTAATTAGTCTTGTATTTGGCCTAACCATACCCAATTTATGCTTAGAACTTAGAGTTTTCCTTCACGCCCGCCAAGTGTTCGATGAAATGCTTGAGAGAGCTTTCATTCATATTTTTGGGCAATTGACTTATGCTGAGAGGTGAGGTCAATTAGCTAGTGTGGGAGAGGGAATAGCCGAGTTCGGGACATGAAAATAGTATCCGAATCGAGTTAGGTCCAGGGTTGCTAGTTTTGTGGTTTAATTGTGCTAACCCCATGAAAATAGGTGGTTAGGCTAATTAGACTAGCTCATGACCCTTGAGAGAGGGCTTGGGTGGTCCTTGATGGTGCAACCGATCATCTCTAGTTCGTGATGTAGTTTGGGTAGGTTATGACTCGTCTCGATTTGTTGGCTCGTCCATTGGTCAAATCACAACTCCAAGTCGCTTTTTCTATGTTTGTTAGTGTAGTTTAGTTTTCCTCTTTCACCTTTGATCTCGCCTAGATTGATACGCTCCAGTGAACTCTGGTAGTTGGAAACACAATTCCCTGTGGACGACACCCCAAGTACTCAACGATACACCTTGCACTTGGGGTTTGTAAATATTAAAACTGTGTTTTTTTTCCCTAACAAGTTTTTGGCGTCGTTGCTGGGGAACTTGCGCCCTTCAATATTAGAATCGGTTAGCGAACTCTAGACTAGGCTTTTTTTTTCTTTTTCTTTTTTTATCTCCTCGTTTCCCCCTCCCCCATTTGTGCTTGAAATTGTTTATGCCCCGGTAGTGTTGGTTTTGTATGCGCAGGCGTAGTCAAAGGGACCAACCACTTGCTCCTCTTGACCCAGAAATCGAAGCCACCGCCCGAAGGCAAAGCGGTGCAAGAAAGAGGCACCAAGCACGAGTCATAATGGCTGAGCAGGATCATCGAGTGTTGTGCGATTATGCCCTCCCCCAAGCATCGGGCATAACCTCCTCCATAGTTAGCCCTGCAGTTGAGGCTAACAACTTCAAGCTCAGCCCAGCACTTATTTCATTTGTGGAGCGGGAGCAAGTCAGAGGACACCCGTCCGAAAACCCCAATGCGCATCTTCGCAAGTTTTTTGCGAAGTGCGACACTATCAAAATCAACGGGGCGTCCACTGATGTAATTAGGCTGCGACTTTTCCCTTTCTCGCTGAGGGACAGAGCCCGTGACTGGTTATAGAATGGAGAGCCCAACTCATTCACCACCTGGGAGATGTTCTCTAAGGCCTTCCTATGTTCTCCAAGGCCTTCCTCAACAAGTATTTTCCACCGGACAAGACTGCAAAGCTGAGGACTGAGATTACTTCATTCTTCCAGAGGGATGGCGAGTCCCTTTATGAGGCTTGGGAGAGGTTCAAAGACCTCTAGCGGCAGTGCCCTCATCATGGCGTTCCTGACTGACTTCTAGTCTAGACATTCTACAATGGATTAGAGCAATCAGTGAAAATCTCGGTGGATGTCGCTGCAGGAGGAGCTCTCATGGGTAAGTCGATTGAAGTAGCAAAGGTCTTGTTGGAAGAGATGGCTTCCAACAATTATCATTGGGCAAGCGATAGAGCCACCCCGCACAGGAGCAGTGGCAAGTACGCGGTCGACGCCGTGACCATTCTAGCCAGTCGGGTGGATGCGCTAGCACAGAGGCTAGACAAAGTGGGCACTTCCCCCACTCCAAGTGGATCTTTAGGGCCATCCATGGGGATCCATGCATACTGTGAGGCGTGTGGCGTCCAGGGGCACGCCTCCATTGAATGTTACAATGCTCCCTCCAGCATTGAACATGTCAATGCATACCACACCTATACCACACCTCCTCAAAATAACCCCCACCCCAACACCTATATCCAGGGTTGGAAGAGTCATCCAAATCCCCTCTACGAAAATCCCAACCCTCACCCTCATAACTCCATCCAGCAACCCGGTTTCCACAATCGAGCTCCTTACACTCCACCCCCTCCACCTCCTGAACCTACATCTCACCTGGAGAGTCTTATGGAGCGCTTCATAGCGACCCAGATCACTACCAATGAGACTATTAAGGAGTCAATCCATCTGCTGACCTCCAGGGTAGATGCCATGGCCGCCCATCAGAAGACGATGGACACGCAGATTGCTCAATAAGTGAGCCTCCTGTCCCGACCTCAAGGGCATCTGCCGAGCCAACCTGAGACTAACCCCCGAGGTCACGTCAAATCGTCAATCCCATCTCTACAAAGTACGAGGGGTTAGAGGAGAGCCCAGTGATGGTTCTCCAGGAGGTAGTTTCAGTTCCTGATTCTGCAGGAACTGAAGGGAAGAAGAAGGAATAGAGTATGAGTTCTACTAAGGAGGCCACCCCTACACCTCCCACTCGTCCCTATCAGCCGCCAGTGCCTTACCCTCAACGACTGGCATGGTCCAAACTACGTCAGTTTGAGCCTAGACTCGCGCGATTCTTGGAAATCTTATGTCGAATCTATGCCAGTAGCCCCTTCCTGGAGGCTCTCAAGAATGCTCCTGCGCAATTTCAATTTCTGCGAGAGCTCCTATCCAAGAAGGGAGATCCAGGGGACGTCCCAGTTGTCCCCGTCATCGAATCCTACAGTGCACTTCTATCGAGGCAGTCGCCATCAAAACTGCAGGATCCCGGCAGTTTCTGTATCCCATGCTACATAACGGATACGCAGATTAAGAGAGCCCTTTACGATTTGGGGGCCAGCGTAAGTCTCATGCCGCTCTCTCTCTACAAGAAGCTGCAACTACGGGACCTCACGCCCACCAGCCTGACTATTAAGCTTGCAGACTGCTTCACTAGGCTGCCCGTAGGCATCCTGGAGGATGTCCTAGTTCAAATGGGCAAGTTCCTGATCCCCTGTGACTTTATTGTCCTCGACATGGACGAGGACTTCACTACCCCACTCATGTTAGGTTGCCCATTCCTTGCGACTGTAGGGGCGGTGATTGACGTGCAAACAGGCACCATTTCCTTCATCGTTTGTGGCGAGCGCGTGGATTTCCACTTCCCTCCACCCACACCACCTCCCACACCTGGTACCCACTCCACACCTTCCGCCCCCACTCCCTCTCTTTTTTCACCTGCTCCGGGAGTGGCGGTCACTGATTGGGGTGGCGGATCACATCTGCGACTTCCTATTCTGACTCTTCCACCCCCACTGCCTCCTGCTGCTATCGATGGACCTCCTTGGGCGACGCTGATGCCCGACTTCTACCATAGGGAGGTGTTGGCTGCACTGCCATTCACCACTTCCCCTGCCACACCTCCCTCCATCTCGCCCATGTCGTCCTCCTGAGGTAAGGGTCAAGCTTAGGACCTAAAACAAGCGCTTCTTGGGAGGCAACCCAAGGTATTTCTTTCTTATCCCAAAAAAAAAATTTAAAAAAAATCTCATTAGGTAATCCCTCTCCCCTCCGCCCCCTTCCCCTGTCCTTTTTTCTGCGTCCTTTTCATTGAGGACAATGAAAATCTAAAGCATGGGGGGGTGAGCTCGTCGTTTTTGGAAAATTGCAGGGTTAGTGTGATGGGCATCACTTGCATTTACATCATTTAGATAGGACTTCATATAATTGCACTAGGTTATTTTTATCTTTTTGTTATTAGAGCATGTAGTTTAGAGCATATAGGGTTAGATTTTGCATCTCAAAAGGAGAAATGATCAAGCTGGGCTTCCTTAAGATTTTCAGGTACTACTTCTTGCCCTTCTCTTCGTTTCCCCTTATATCCTTTACCGCTTTCTTAGTTAGATTCGTTGTTTTCTAATAAATGTGTGAGAAAACCCCTCTTGTGATGAGATTGAAAGGGGCGATGACTGATTGATCATGTTGGGTTGTGTGTTGAGGCGTGACTTGTCTTGGTGTGAGATTTTGTGCAAATTGTGTTTGTCTTTGTCATCTGTAGTTTCTTTGCCCTATGTTGCATGCTAACTACCCTTGAGTTTCATGTGGTTTGACTTGATTGACCTTGATGAATGAAACATACTTTGTAGTAAGTCACTTGACTGTGGTAGAGTTACCTGTGAGATTCTTGAGCCTAATGAATATTCATTACATATAGTCTCTACTTCCTTTCATGTGTGACTCCTCCATGAAGCATCTCTAGAACTTGGTCTCGTTCACCTTGAAACTGCATTTAGCTATTGCATGTGTTGACATGATTGAGATAATTTTTCTTCACGTAGCCACATTAGCCAGAAAGCCACCTGTTGTTGCATGATTACCCCTTGGAAGCCCTTTGTGCCTTTCCCCCTAATTGTTGTTGTTGCACCACATCAATTACACACTTGACCTATGCATATTTGTTTCACCCTTGTCAAGGTCTAGTGGGGCGACACTTCCACAATCTAGTTGGGTATATCTCGGGCGTTTGATTATTCACTGCGGGTATAATACTAGTGGCTCATTTCGGGAAAAGTGCGAATCGATTTTTTTGGTACTTCCGGTGCTATCCAAGGGGCATCCTTTTTGCTTCTCAAAAAAACAAAGAAGAAAGAAAGAAAGAAAGAAAGAGAAGTTGCAAATAAAATGGGTAGCGTGGAAGCTTTCTGCAATAAGCTTGTTTGGTTCCTCTTTAGAGGTTTTTACGAGATTTGTTGCTCGATTCGCAAGTTTGTGTGAGGTTGTAATCTTAGTGTTGATTGTGGAAGTGTTCTTGCTCCCTAGTCTTTGGCTAATAGCTCCACTTTTCCCAAATTATTCCACTTCGCACCCTTGACCTTAGCCCCATTACATCCTTATCGTAAGTCCTCTTGACTGACACATTGCATATTGCATTCCTGTGGTGGAGAGTGGAGAACGTTACCAAGCATATGGTAGTTTGCCTAATTGGTTGGAGTATTGAGCGTGCCCTTGTTACATATTTCAAACACGTTGAGGGGAATGTTCCACTTTGCCCTAAAGTGAGGTCCTACCAGTCTTGCTTACTCACCATTTGTTGAGGAAGGTTATGTCCTACTATGTGTTTCAACATTGGGGTGTGTGGTGTGTTTCATTTGGGCAAGGTGATTCATGGATGACATTGCATGCGCTTTTATTGAGATTATCTGGCACACCTTGACTCGACCACCTTTGATGCATGATTAGCGTGATTCGTCGATCCTCCACCCTTTCCCTTGAAGAGGTGTGTTTAGAGGTCCACCATCCTCCCTGATCTTCATAGCATAGTCTTGCTTGGGGACAAGCAAGAGATAAGCATGGGGACATGATGAACCTCTATTTCATACTATTTTTAGCCCCTATTTGACCCATTTTCTCCCCCATTTTCACGTTTAATTGTGTTAAGGAATGGTCAAATCGGCCTCCTTTTGCATACTTTTAACTCATATAACATCTTTCGATATTTTCAGGAACTTCATTAAAGAAACGGAAAGATGAACAATATTTAGCAGAAAGGAGTGTCAAGAAGGCGAGAAAATCTACGAAAAAGTGTCGCACGGAAGTCTCGGACAATCGAACACACGTGACAGGGCCGAACCACGAAGACCTGACCAAGCCAAGCCAGCCGCCACATGGCACGGCCTGACCGTGGCACGACCGTGCCACATGGCGTGGTGTGGTCGTGCCACGTGGCCGGTCCTGCTTGGTCGACGTTCTTGATGCTTTGCCAGAGTTTTGGCACGGTCACTCGGTGCCCCTGGGCACGACCGTGTCGCCCTCGTTCCGCGTCGCGACTTAAATCTTCCTTCGGGGCTGCTTTGAATATGATTCAGAGTTTCATTCAGTTTTTCTCTTCTCAGACGTTTGCTTAGGCGATTTTAGGTTTAGTTTTAGAGCTTAATCTTCACGCTCTTGGATTGTAATTTTGGATTGAAGTTTGATTCTGCCTTCAGTTTATACGATTAATTCCAGGTTCCATCCCAACTGCCTTCCTCTTGTTCTTAATTGTTTTAGGTTTTGGTGGTCATGGTTATTGGATTGAATTCTTTGATAGCTGTGTTAAACATGGTTATAGGCTAAATCCTTCAACTTAGGTTGGGATTGACGCCGAATATATATGGTTGAATTTTGTATTGGCTCAATCCTTTCTCCCCCTTTGTTTTGCAAATATGAATTCTACTATGCACGCCAACTGTTCGATGAAATGCTCGAAAGAACATTCGTCCTTTTAATTGGGGTTTCGAGGAACGTTGAGAGATGAAACCTTTACCTAGTGCGTCTTAGTAGACAGTTAGGGTTTTAACATGAAAATAGTTAAGATTCTAATTGGGATTCGAGATTGTGAATCTTGTAATCCTTCGACTTTTAGTCCCATGAAAATAGGCGACTATAATTTTAGGATTAGTCTTCGACCCTTGAGAGAGGGAGGAGATGAGCTTATATGACAATCTATTCATTCGTAATGCATGCTTGGGGGACATTTGGTTGGGTTAGTAAGCAATTCGCTATCATAATCGTGCTGTTAATCCCAACCTAGGTATTTTCTATTCTGCTGTTTATTACACTTCTTAATTGCTATCGTTTCACTTAGTTTAGTCCTCAACCACGAATTTGATTGCCTAACTTGAGCTATCTAATTAATTCTGGTAGTTGAAGCCAAGTTCCCTGTGGATTCAGCCCGTACTTGGCGGTTGCTAGCTACAGCTGCGCCGTGCACTTGCGGTAATTAAAATGATAACATCAAGCCAAGGATATGAAACAAGCTCTTTTTGGGAGACAAACCAAGCATTTGTTTGTCTAAAAAAAATACAAAAAAAAACAAGCAAAAAAAAATGCCATTCATTTTCCTCCCTTGCCTCTCCCATTTTCCCCTTTGCACCATGAGTTCTCCCATTTCCTTGTTCTTTTTACATGTCCTTTTCATTAAGGATAATGACAATCTCAAGCATAGGGGATGAGCTTATAACTCTTTTGGTGAAATTGTGGACTTCTGTGGGGTTCGTATGGCATCTCTTGCATTTGCATCATATAGATAGAACTTCATGTAGTTTTACTAGGTCGTTCTTGCATTTTTCCTTTTCATTTTAGTAGGGCATGTAGCTTAGAGCATATAGATTAGATCTTGCATCGCAAGGGGAGAAGTGATTGTGTTGGGCATTCATAAGCTTTCCAGGTACTACTTCTTACACTCCTCTTCATTATCCTCTATGTGTTTTCATCACTCGCTTAGTTAGATTTATTGCTTTTGAAAAAATTGAGGAAAATTGAATAAAATTGCCCCTGAGTTTGCAAAAACTCCTTCTATGATGACTATGCAAGGGGTACTAATTAATTGATTGAATTGATTATGTGTTGAGACGTGGGTTGTCTTGGTGTAAATTTTAAGAAATTGTGTTGGCATAACCATCTTAAATTTCTTTGCCCTATGTTGTGTGCCACTCACCCTTGAGACTCATGTAATTCAATCTGATTGACCTCGATAACTGGCATTTTTGAGTGATTCCATTTATTGTGGTAGAATGACATGTGAGATGTTGAGCCTGATGATTATTCACTACATATAGTCTCATATTTCCTTTCTTGTGTGACTCATCCTTGAATGCATCTCTAGAACTTGGCATATTTCTGTTCGAGATCACATTTGGCATGTGCAATACCCCCTTTGTTTTGCTTAACCACATAATCCTAAAAGTCACCCATTGATATGAATTATTTCTCTAGCTAACCCTTTTAGCATTTCCCTACTTTGATGTTGCACCTTATTCACTACACCTTTGGCCTATGCATAATCTTCACACCTTGGCCAAAGTCTAGTGGAGTAACACTTTTACATTTAGTTCGGTATATTTTGAGGATAGTTCCATATGTCTGGGTGTTTTCCAATAGCAGTGTTTGATTTGAAGGAGTATGCATTAAGAGTTTGTATCTCTCAAATCATTCACACTTTTTGTTTTTGCCTCTCGAGAAAAAAAAAAAAGAAGAAGAAATTTTTTTTGAAGAGAATTGAAAAAAAGAAAGGACAAAAAAGTGAAAAAGAGAAGTTGTGAATAAGTGTTTGGCATGGTGAATCATTCAATAAGTCTGATCAACTCCTTCTATATGGTTTTCTTTGTGGGGTTTGATCTCATACTAAATGGAGGAGTGAAGTGGAATTTTCATTGTTGTGAAAGTGTTGCATTCCCTAGTCTCTTTGGTAGTAACTCTACTTTTCCTATAATGATTCCCTTTCTCACCCATAACCTTAGCCCCGTTATAACCCTCTTGAAAGTTCTCATGATTGACGTCTTTGCATTTTGCATGAGTGGTAGAGAATAGAGAGCTTTGCCAAGCATATGGTAGTTTTCATGATCGATGTGAGCATTGCGTGTACCTGAATTCTACAATCCAAACACAATAAGAGGAGTGCCCCATTTTATTCCAAAGTGAGGTTTTACCAGTCACGCTTGCTCACCACATCTTGAGGAATATCTTGTCTTACTATGTGAATCAATACTAGAGTATTTGGTGTGTTGCATCTAGGTAGAGTAGTCATAGATAGTGGTGTATGTGTTGTATTGAAAATGATTGGGACACCTTGATGGGCTGCCTTTGATGCATGATTATTTGATCGATCATTTATTATCCTTTTCTTGAGGAGGACTTTTTTAGAGGTTTATCATCCTTTCTGATCATTCAAGAGTAGTCTTGCTTGTTTGGGGGCAAGCAAGAAATAAGCATGGGGGAGTCGATAAACCTCTAATTTCACCATTTGGAACCTTTAATTCCACCAACATGTTCCATATATTCCCTAAGATTAGTGGAAGATTTGGCAAAATTTTGCTCCTCTTTGCTCGTGATTATATTATTCAAACCGAATATCCTTTTTGTAGGTGTGTTGGTCTTAATTGGAAGAATTTCAGCGCTTATTGGCTTAAAAATGAACAATGAGCAATACTATGTGAAGGAACAAGGTTCAAGGATCGAATGAAAGGGTCAAAGGCTTAGTGAATCAAAGGAAAGACACTTGCATGGCTAGCTGTGCATGTAAACATTGCTGTACAAGTCAGAAATTGAAGTTAGAAAGTTACATGGATGGCGGTGCACTTTTACACTGCCGTACACCTGATGTAGAAAGTTCATGCAGAGTTGCACGGCTATGCTTCCTGCCCAGAAATTTTGTACGGTCGTGCGTCCCCCAGATTTTTGCAGCTTAATTGCTTTTCAGGGGCTGTTTTGAGACATCTTTGGTTTTTCTTTTGAGAGAACTTTTGGTAGGTGATTTCTAGGGTTTTGTGAGGGGATTTTCTTACTGCTTTTGGATTGAATTTGCAACCATTAAAGATTGTTCTACTTTTTCGCAACGATTAATTCAAGCTTTTCTCTTAATTCTCTCTTTATTCACCTTTGTTATTCTAGGGTTTTATGATTATAATGTTTGTTGAATTGGGTTTTGTGATTGCTGTTGCCAGTATGATTCTAGGCTAAATCTCCCAGCTTAGGTTAGGATTAAATTCGTTTATGTCTAGTTGAACCATGATTTAGCCCCAAACCCTTACTTCCCCCGTGTTTGTGTTCATGATTTCTACTATGCACATCACGTGTTCGATGAAACGCTCAAAAAAGCATTCATCCATTGTTATTAGAGTTTAGGGGAATGTTGAGAGACGAAAACTTCACCCAGCGTGACTTAGTAGACAATTATGATTTTGATATGAAAATAATTAAAGTTCTAATTGGGATTCAAGATTGTAGATCATGTAATACTTTGACTTAGTCTTATGAAAATAGGTAGCTATAGTTGTAGGATTAGTCTTTGACCCTTGAGGGAGGAAGGAGATGGGCTCAGTTGACAATCTATCAACTCATGATGCAATGTGTGCTTCTGTTTGATGGGGGGCTAGTAATTGATTCATTAGCATAATCGTGCTGTTAATTCCAACCTAGATGTCTTACTATTCTGATATCTCCATTACCTATTTAGTGATCACTGTCTTCTTAGTTATTAGTTGAACCTCTAAGATTGATTTGCCTAGATTGAGAGTTCATTAAACTAGCGTTGGCAGTGTTAAGTAATAATAAAGAACTAAAAGTTACATACAGAAAAATAAAATTCAAATCTATAACATTCTAATCGCTTATGATGTTGAAAAGAACAAGCTTCCCGGCAACAGTAGAAAAAACTTGTTATAATTAAAACCGTAACCACATGGTGTAGCAGTAGTTAGCAACTGACGAGTACAAGTCGAATCCATAGGAAGCATACTTTTAATTATCAAAACTAATTAAGCTACTCAATCTAGGCAAATCAAATTTGGAGATTTTACTAACGGCAAGGAACATGCAATATTTTGGGGCTACTTCATGATTCAACTAAACATAATTGGCGTTAATCCCTATCCAACTTAGGAGATTTAGCCACTAAAACATGATGGAAATCACAACACAATAATCAGCAAACATCACCCTAACAACTATCCTTAACAACTATTAAAAAACTAAAGCAGTCAACAATGAAGAGAGAGAGAGATTACAGAAAACAAACTTAGGAAAAGAAAATCTAAATGAATTATGAATCTTGAATCCAACGATAATCTTCAAATTGCTAAGTATTGATATGCTAAAGCCTAAAACCTCATCTAAAAGCTGGAAAAAAAGGTTATAAAAAGATGATCCTCTAAGACCACAAATTGTCCCTTTTAAACAAATTCAGGAGGCGGTTTCACAATGCAACGCGGGTGTGACAAATAGCACGTCACCCTTTGTTGGCAAAACTTCCAAAATACTGCACCACGTAACATGGGCATGCCAAATAGCACGTCATCCTATGTCACTATCTAGAATTGACCCTATAAATCGTATAGGAGACTTGCATGGCCGCGCCATTCCGCATGGCGCCCAGTGGCATTCCTTTCAACTTTTAAGCGCCGACATGGACGTGTAGTTTGGCACTATGGCTTGTGTTGCTCTTCTTTCCTTTGCTTCCCACTTGATTTCCATCCTCCTCTACTTCTCTTAGCTTCTTGACTCAATATAGCCCTTAAACCTTGAAAGTAAGGCTAAATCACATGCAAAGCAAGAGGTTGGAACCAATTAAGCAGTTTTGAAGGAAAATAGATCAAATTCTCTAAATTAGAATTGAAAAGTAGGGATACAAGGGGGATTTGGGTATGGAAAAATGGATAAAGTATAGGTTTAACAATGTGCTTTACTTTCTTAATTACTCTCTTAGTGCTCAAAATCCTTGATCTGTTTGCTCACTATCCTCAACTTTATTATTCAATGTCGCTGAGTTTGCTATTATATGTTACATTCTATAATTAAGTTTATATTTTCGCATATTTGTGATCACTCTGCCTTATTCGCCCCTTTCTAGGATGATTAAGCTAACTTGGGACCGACATTTTTGTATGATTCATCTTGTGGATATGCTCATCCAATGAACCTTTCATAACATGAATATTTATAAAACAATCTTTGAGGGTTATCTTGAAGCCTCGATACTTTTATTGCAGCATGTTGAGTGCGATTTTGTCACTTGACGTCCATGTCATAGTGCAAATAACTACTTCTACCTCCTCTACAAGTATTTAAGCCATGCATTTCCTCCTTTAATTAACAAAAAAAATAAAATAAAAATAAGGCTAGTTTTGTCGATCAAAATAAAAAAAAAACTAAATTTGACATTGCAAATATTAAGCTGAATTGACAAATAAAATTTATTTATAAAATTCCTTACCAACAACTTTAGCTTTCACTGATAGTGTTTTGCACATTTTAGAGGGGGAGGGGGTGGTGAGACCTAGGGGGCAGACAGGGTTAATGTGGAGGGCCGTAGTAACTAAAAAACTATCAAATGAGTATTGTTTGTTTTCCAAGGGCTTGTTTTTGGAGTGAAGAACTGAGGATCGCCTAATCAAAAAGCATGTAGGTCCGCATTTTAATATAAGGGCATTATTGGAATAACACACTTAAACATCACATATTTTAACAGAGTATACTATTGGATCCTGTCTGTCAATAATCAAATATATAATATATATCTGAATGTGTTGCAGGATGAATGACATTTGACATAACATCATTGGTCAACTGGTTTTTAAATTTTTTTCTTTTTTCTTTGGAGTTGTGTAATTAATACAACAACTCACAATAGGGTAATCTTCCTAACATATGTAAACTATGGCTTTTGAAATCATAATACAACAATATTTGTGCAATTTAATTTCACAAATACCTTTTAAGCTTTTTTGCTTGACATATTCAATCATAGATGAATATCCACATGAACAGTGAATTTCTCTTTCTCACTTTTTTTTGGGTTTTTTTTTAATATCTTTTTCAGAGGAGCCATAAAAACAAATGAAACTTGCATTGTAATTTATGAAGACATTTGGCACTACATCATTTATCAAGTGGTTTTTAAATTTTTCCTTTTTCCTTTGGAGTTATGTAATTAATACAACAAATCACAATCGGGCAATCTTCCTAACGTATGTACTATGCCTTTTGAAATCACAATACAACAATGTTTGTGCAATTTAATTTCACAAATACTTTTAAAACTTTTTTGCTTGATATATCCAATCATAAATGAATATCCACATGAAATGCGAATTTCTCTTTCTCACTTTTTTTTAAATTATCTTTTTCAGAGGAGCAATAAAAACAAATGAAACTTCCATTGTAATTTATGAAGATATTTGGCACAACATCATAGGTCAATTGGTTTTTAAATTTTTTCTTTTTCGTTTGGAGTTGTGTAATTAATACAATAAATCACAATAGGACAATCTTCCTAACGTATGCATGCTATCACTTTTGAAATCACAATACAACAATGTTTGTGCAGTTTTATTTCACAAATGCCTTTCAAAATTTTATCCTTGACATATTCAATCATAAATGAATATCCATATGAACTGCGAATTTCTCTTTCTCATTTTTTTTAGTTTTTTTAAATTATCTTTTTCAGAGAAGCCATAAAAATAAAGGAAACTTGCATTGTAATTTGTGAAGAACTTCAAATGTTCCCAAGATTATAAATGGGCTATGGTTTTTCCTATGTAGAAACCCAGGTTGGAGATGACGAAGTATTATACTTTCTTATAGACTGCATTCTTACACATTGGATGATACTGTATTGGGCTATTTTGGATGCAATTATTATTAAGGTGTAATACTGTATTATAGACATACTGCATCTTTAGATCTTTACCATAGCAACTCGATTAGAATCAAACTTGCCACCAATAGCTAAATGCTCCTAAAGTCTTATACTCAAGGCTAATCGAACACTTATCCAAAATAAATACATAAAAAATCATGGAGCACAAATGATGATATTAATGGACGTCAATAATAGTCACATGCTTACACAATGATAGGTTAGATATTAATGATCTCAAGTGAAAAAAAAATAATAATTTATGGCATATATAATTTTTCGGACTGTAAATTGTTGTATAATGAGGTACGTAAAGCAAGGATCATCAATTAACAAAGTAATTATCAATCAGCACCTTTATCAAAGCTTAGCGGTTATAGAAAACCAAACAAATCAATTGATAATAAGTTACAATAATAATAATAATAATAATAATAATAATAATAATAATAATAATAATACCAAATAAACATAATTACTATTCGTGTGATTAAGGATATGTATGAGGGAGGGCGGACGAGTGTTAGGACGGCGGGAGGGGTCTTAAATGACTTCGCTGTTAGTATGGGTCTGCATCAGGACTCATCCCTAAACCCGTTCCTTTTCACCTTAATCTTATATGAACTTACTAGAGGGATTCAGGATGAGGCGCCATGGTGTATGCTTTTTGCAGATGACATTGTTCTTATTGATGAGACCAGGCAGGGGGTGAATGACAAGTTGGAGAGTTGGCAGCGTACGCTGGAAACTAGAGGTTTTAGATTAAATAGATCGAAAACGGAATACCTACATTGTTGTTTCAGTGGAAGGATAGAAGAGGGGGGAGAAGTCACCCTGGATGGGAGACAGATACCTAAGGTCGATAAGTTTAAGTACCTTGGCTCGATCATCCAGCAAAATTCGGACATTGACGAGGATATTAATCAGCGCATAAGAGTGGGCTGACAAAAATGGAAGTCTGCCTCAAGGGTGCTGTGTGACAAGAGGGTGCCCTTAGGATTGAAAGGCAAAGTCTATCGGATGGTAATCAGACCGGCTGTCCTATGTGGATCGAAGTGTTGGCCTTTAAAAAAGACGCAGGTCCAGAGGTTGATGGTAGCTGAGATGAGGATGGTCAGGTGGATATGTGGTTTTACGAGAATGGACAGAGTTAGGAATGGTGTAATTAGGGACTTAGCTAAAGTGGCTCCCATAGAAGAAAAGATGAGGGAATCAAAACTCCGATGGTTCGGCCACGTCAAAAGGAGAAGTATGGCTGCCCCAGTGAGGAGGTATGAGTTGATCGACCTTTCTTATGGTAAGAGAGGAAGGGGTAGATCGAAGAAGAGTTTAGACGAGGTAATTAGAGAGGACTTGAAAGTAGTGGGTTTGACGGAGGACCTGACTCAGGATAGGAGGCTGTGGTGGAATAGGATTAGAATCTTAGATGGCAGATAAGCGACTCTATACTTGTCAGTAGCAGCAGTGGCTTAGTGCTGGAAAGGGTCTGTCGTGCTCGTATGCTGGCTGTGCTTTTTTCTGGGAGTGACGACAGCTGCTTAACGTGGATGGTCGAGGTACGTTCTTGCTCTGATTTTCCTCTTTAAATGCTTTGCAAGCGCTTTCCTCTTTAAAACTTTTTCACAAAACCTTTTTCGTGGATCTCTTGGAATCAACCTCTCTATGGGTAGGAATACCGGTAGAGGTAAAGTTGCATACAGTTGGATCTCCCCAAACCCCATGAAAGCGGGACCCACACTGGGAGGTGTTGTTGTTGTTGTATAATGAGGCTGTGTATAACAATGGTCATCCGTTAGTAAAATAATTACCAATAATCACTTTTATTGAAGCTTTGCGGTTATAGAAGACCAAGCAAATCAATAAATAATAATAAGTTACCCAAAAAATTAAACCTAATACCAAACTAACATAATTAAAGTTTAGGTCAAGTAAGGGCCATCATTTAATAAAGTGGAAAAAAAAATGAGATACATAATTCTTTGAACTGTAAATTGTTGTCTAATGAAGCTAGGTAAAGCAAGAGTCATCAATTGACAAAGTAATTACTATCCACTTTTATTAAAGTTCGCCAGTTGTAGAAAACCAAGCCAATCAATAGATAATAATAAGTTTTAAAAAATAATAATACCAAACAAATAAAATTACTATTTGATTGGAGTTCCCTTTAATTCACCTTATGAATCTATGAAGCTCAGTGGCATTCCTAGAAGGTTCACTTCTTCCATCAAGAGGAATAGCTTGAAGCCAAACTGTTGCAACTATTTGTATAGACACAAACTCGCTAGTAAAGTTCGTGCTTTACCCTACTTCACCCACTTATCGAAAGACCTTTCAACAAAGACCTCGGATCTTAATCCATGAATGGGAAAAAGTGGCTATATATTCTACCAATAGAGTGAGAACATGAAAACAAATCAAGAACAAAACTGTCGAACAATTTGGCACAAAATAAAGCCACTATAGTGACTGTCTTATTCAATTTGTTCCTTCAACTTACAACTAAGCTCACAAAATTCTCCTTCAGCATTTTCCTAACATGAAAAAGCAAAACTTTCAAGCAGCTTTACTTCAATATCTATATGCACCTCTAGCTTCGAGAAAATTGACAAGGTTCACACCACATATGGACCAAATTGTTGTACAATGAGGCTGGGTAAAGCAATGGTCATCTGTTAGCAAAATAATTACCAATTAAACCACATAGAACCATAATAATAATAATAATAATAATAATAATAATAATAATAATAATAAT
>JACYFF010031955.1:26753617-26777777 GCA_017589665.1 Selenicereus undatus
AATAATAATAATAATAATAATAATAATAATAATAATAATAATAATAACTCCAAATAAAATAAAAAGAATGACAATAATATCTTCTATATAAACCCAATTAGGGAATTAGTCCATCAAAAGGATACACCTACCTCTAAACTTTTCTAGCTACGATCAAAATCCTTATTTTTTTGCTCCACATACGATGGCATCCTCATGCTCATTGTAAGCAATATATGTGTACTCCCTGCCTATACAAAAGAAGCAAGTATTCTACATGTTTGTTAGTCTCAATGCATATATGTACATTAACACCCCCCCCTTGCATTCATAATGAATCTAAATAAGTTGTCAACAATTACACATTTTTGAGCTATTTAACCAAGGAAAAGGAAGACTGAAAAATCAAGACTAGAGGCACGTTTGTGGACATTTGTAAACACCCGAAGGAAGGGAGAGATTATAAGCATCGAGATGGTTCTAATTGATGAAAAGGTAATAAGTTGTATTCACTTATCAAATAATTAAAGTCGTTTTGATTTTTAGAATATCTTAAATCTCCATTTCATTTTTGTTCCTATAGTCTGATTACATCCATGCAATAATTAAAGGAAGTTGTGCTCATAGATGTTGAGGTCGTATATATTTATTTACGAATTTCAAGGTCGAAAGAAATAAATATAATTATCTTGTGGTTAGTAACTGCAAATTAATGCTTCACTAATGCTTCACTTTTTCCCAATTACTATTGTGCGGGCATTAGAAGACAATTGCACTGATATTCCAAGGCATATGTTTGATTTGGTTAATTTTAAGAAACTTCATCTTCGTATGAACAACAACTCCATAATAACCGGTAACATTATTAATTTTATATATATTCAGATCATTTAAATAATTTTGAGGACAAAAAATTGTAAGTCATTAACTTAAAAGCATCTTAGTCAAATTATTCAACACAATTATATTTGAAATACTATTTATCTTTAAACGAAGAATTACTCATACTCGTGCAAAGCACGTATGTACACTAGTATATATGCTAAAGGTGAATGGACTAATTAACCCATTTTTATGAGTCTGGGTCCAAATGATTCACACAAATTTCAATGGACTAAATAGTAAATTTTTCTAAAAATAATAGTAGCAAAAATCTTGGTTCTTGAGGGGATTTCAGAGAGGCTAGAGTGCTCAACCCTTTCATAACTACCATAGTAATGAGACTTCATCACACAAGTGGTAGACCTAATGTGTCTTCTTATTAGCTTCAATAAGTAAATGAAATTTTAGTGTAATTAATAGTCATATTTTTAATACTATAAAGCCCTAAGTGTATTTGTTTTTCTTTTCTTTATGTAATAATTATATTATTCTTTTATATGAAAAAAATTATATTATGCTTTATTTGTTACTCTAAATTTAAGAAAAAAAATGAAAACTAAATTAGTCTCTGTGGAAAATTAAATAAGCAAAGATTTAATTTCGAATCATTAACTTATGATATCCAAGATACATTATTTGTAATTCATTCTACTTCTTTGTTATGACATACTAGTCTGGACCCGTGCTTTGCACGGTGCGTATTACGGTAGATAGTTGGTGTTCGTGTAAGAGTGTGTGTGTGTGTGTGTGTGTGTGTGTGTGTGTGTGTGTGTGTGTGTAGAGCGAGAGAGAGAATCAAAATAATACAGGAATGTTCAACAGAAAGTCAAATTTATTGAAAGATATAAGTAGATAGCAATTTCATGCACAACCGTTAAAACTCAATAATTAAAACAACAAATGATTGTAAAAGATATGATGTAAAGTATGATAGAGATTATAGGTAGTCCAAATATAACTAAAATCATGCTAAACGACATGTTGATATGTTAATTTGTGGCGCCAATGATGGAGAATCCACCTTCTCTTTTTGTACCTACAGTAAAAATTTATGTTCTTAGTAATTAGTTGATTAACAATGGTGTAATTGAAGCCTATAATTGCATCAAGTGTACCTGGTGTACCTAGCATCAGTATTTCGTAAGTAAAACACCTCCTCCTCCCAACTAACTGGCGCAATAAGAGTGATGGGCAATTATACCTCATGGTGTTGTGGAGGCTCCACAACAAATACCCATGGTTTTCCTATGTAATCATCTATAATCGCATATAGAGATAGATGGCCGTATGGCTGCAGAAAATGATCTCATGAGATACTTAGTAATTGAAAAATAAACTGTGCAAAACGTTGTGAATAGTACAATACCTGAGTTGCATATGAATCCAATTCTGTTGTACTTGTATGCAGAAGAACTCGAGCATCCTCATGACGAACAATAAATGCTCTATAACCTGTATGATCTCGCAATAAAACCCTGAAGATGTACCTGTAATTTATATAAAAGAATATTGTACGTAATAATGTACATGGACTACTTGAAACGTATGATGAAGACAACTTAATAATAAAAACCCATTGTCCATACCTTCTTTCAGTTAAACTTGGAGTTGCACATGTACAATAAAGTACATTTAGAGCAAATACATAAGTGTTGGCACTTCTTTTGCAAATAGTGCAAGCGTCATAAAGCAGTGGGTAGATCTCATCCACATATGCAAAAATGCGAAAATATCTAACCTGTACATAGTAAAATATCATTACATTTGATCTAACCTATAAGCATATAGTTATTTGTTATATGAGTGTGTGTCGTACACTTTGCATAGCCACGTATTCATTCAATCTTATTCTTTTTGCAGCAAACAACTTCTCCAGATCTACAATCCTCAATGTTCTATTGCGCATGAAATCAAAGTGACGCATCACACCTCTGGTCCCAGAATACCTAATGCATACAATGAGAGTATTATATTCGACAGCAATTGTATATGACTTGGATGGTGAATGAAACAGACAGGTAATGTTTACCATCCTTCAAAGTCCTCTGTTGTCTGAATATCTGGATTAATCAGCAATCGACTTATCGGTAAAGTAGAAACTGATATACCTATACGTGTACACATGTTAAAGAATGTATATTACAAAATTATACCATTGTAGTGTTCAGAAATAAACACTTTTGCATACAAAAGATATGGTAATTGGATTTGGAGGGTACCTTCGTAAACTCTAATGTGCACTCTAGAAGCAAGGAGTATATTTTCTTCATATAAATGTTGTTGAAGATAGGTGCCCTCCACCTCTGCAAAATCTCCCCACAACGTTAATCGTAAAGTCTACATTCTGTATTTGTAGATTATATGTGCTATTATTGGGAAATAAAAATACATTAATAAGAAAGCTTAAATGATTAGCGATGAAAATACAAACCGCATGTTAGAAAGTAGCAATTCTCGTTTTGCAGTGCCCCTAGTTCTTGTCTTTTCCAAAGGGGATAGAGCAACTACCATGCCAATGATGTCTGCAGCAGAACAACATTAAAGAATCTTATAAATTTCTACAAAACGATATAAGTAGAATCGCCATATGTAAATTGTAATATGTAAACTATGTTTACCTATTATGTTATCATGTAACTTAAGACATCGCGGGACATCGATAAACGATACAAAGGATGGTAAGTGCTGGTAGGGAATGTCAGAGCAATCATTAATGACACATTCAAGTCTTGTTCGTGGCATAAAAACCAACTTCAAATTATTGGTAACCACATTCCTTTCTCCGTCTGTTGCAGCATCAACTGAGAGCCCGGAGATGTGGTAAACATTGCCAGCTTTGAGTATAGAGTTTCACCGATTAATTGCATCATCACCTTCCATGATGCCTAATATCTCATCGTGCTGCAAAAGAATATCGTGCTTTCAAATTCAATATACATCTACATGTTGGTCACATTTTAAGAACTTAGATTAGCTCAGTACCTGGTAGTCCATGAATATAACTTTTCAAATTTTGCGTTGTTCGTAGGTACGAACCTTCATGAATCTCATGAGACGAACAATTACTGTCACAGATCTATTGCCAGGATTGATGGCACATATCGGCATCGAACTGTGTACTAAACTTGTCATGTCTATAATCATAAAGAAAGAAATAAAATACATATATGTTAGCCCAACATGTTACAAACTAAATGTTGTTGTAAACATAAAACACTAAGTTCAAATGTGTAATACTATTAACAACTCAATAATTAATGGACTGGGACTAACCAAGAATCTTCAACATTGTTAAAAACTTCACGGTAGACGATGTTCTTGGTCATATTAGCAGGCACACCCTTTTTATTACAAATCAGAAACCTTAGCCCTGAAGGTGAAGTGACGCGAGAGATTGCCACAAATAATTGACCATGCGAGAACACAGGTTTTGGTAGATATACACCTACATACTGCAATGTTTGACCTTGACTTTTGTTAATTGTCATTGCAAATGCCAATTTCAAAGGGAATTGTCTCCTCTTCAAGGCAAATGGTGAATCCTTATCCGAAGAACTTAAATCAATACGTGGCACTGTTACTGTTTGTCCTACATTTCGGCCAGTCAAGATTTTTGCTTGGATGACCTTACTTCCAAGTCTTTGAATAGTCAAACGGGTGCCATTGCATAAGCCAATTGAAGGATCAAGGTTTCTTAAAAGAACAACTGGAGCACCAACTTTTAGCACAACTTCATGATTTGGGAAACCTGAAAAGTTCATGCCGTGTAATAGTTCTGGTGGATTAATATCTTCAATGTAAGAATTGGTAGTACATGGTAGGAATGTGTCCAAACTCAGATATGTATGGGTACTACCCGGAAGTTTCGCAAGAATCCGAGAGTTCAAATCATCAACATCTGTGTTTAATGGAGCCAGTATACAACGATCTTGAAAGTATTGTTCATCTTGGTATCTATTAAGTAAATTTGGGTAGACAAACTCTATCAAATTTGTGAGACCGTTGTTGTCGTTGTTGATGATGAATTCTTCAGGAATCTATATCCAATCTGACTCGCTACTTCCTAAAAATGGATACCCTCGTATGGAACCATTTCCAACGTTTAGGGTCCATTCGGCAAAACTGCTCAATCGTGTTTGTGCATCATGACTTAAGTTTGCATTCATTAGCCTCATGTTCAGCCTGAGATGTCTCATAGTACAATAGGGCCAAAATAATGCTTTTGAGATTGGCGCTGCAACTTCATCTGCCCGATTACCCTTAGTTACAACTGGAAGCACTTGTCTGAAATCACCTCCAAAAATGAGCAATTTTCCCCCAAAAGGTTCATTGGTAGAACAAACGCCCCTGAAGGTGCGCTCAACAGCTTCAAATATGTAACGATGAGTCATAGGAGCCTCGTCCCATATTATCAACAATGTTTCCCTTATTAGTTCTGCTAATTCATATTGTTTTGAAATTGAGCAAACAGATGTCTCATCAATATTAATTGGTATCTTGAACATCGAATGAGCTGTTTTTCCCATAGGCAGCAACAAAGCCGTTATACCAGAGGACGCAACTGAAAGCACTATTAAGCCCTTTGACCTGATATAAGTAATAGGAGCTTTCCAAAGATATGTCTTCCCTGTGCCACCACTACCATAAATAAAGAAGCAGCCTCCCTCTCCATGTTCATTTGACATAGTTATCGATTGAAAAACTCGCATTTGATCCTGATTTAGTGTCCGAAGGTACATGTCAAGGTTGTCTTTCTCTATCGATACATCATAGTCAAGTTGCTCCCTGATAAGTCTATTACCTGTTCGTCGCAACATCTCAGGTGAAGGTAAGGGCATAGGAGGATAGTCCCTTAATGACCTTCCATTTTTATTCAAAATTAACTCAAGCTCATACAATCCAAGGTTCCTCCTCTGTTCACTGCTTATCTCCAATTGGGGATTTCTTTGCTCTCGTTGTAACCTTCTGAGAAGGTCATCAGTGAGATCTTCCCAATGTGCCTCCCATAATTGATCAGGTTGTCCCACTTCTGAGAACATAAGCATTGAACAAAACATACTCCTTAGTTCAGCCCCAGCTGCCCATGTTGATGCTTCGGTCAATGCTTCATCCCACTCATTAGTGTCATCTAACAACCCATGTGCTAAGCAAGCTTCTTTAAATGTTGAATGCAGGGTCCCATTAACAGTTCTTAATTGTTCATAACATGTTGCACCCCGAACAATATGCAACAACATTCTCAAATAATATCTTTCCCCCATGTTAGGGTGAGCATATGGTATTCGACCAATGCAAACCCTTTGTTGTCTTATAATCCATTTCTTAAGGCTTTTATTTCATACATAATAAGTTGGGAATTCTGCATAAGTATATCTCCTTGCATTCATATCTGCTATATTTGCGTGGAACCACCCAATGAGCATTGTCACCTTCTCTGTTGCTTGATTCACCACATCATGAAGGTCATTTCGATCGTTGAAGACAATGAATTGTTGTCCTGGTAAGTGGTATTGTAGCAATTCCACAAATGGGTAACGATGTGTTATATCGAACTCAAATATTCTCCAAATTGCATCTACGGGTGAGACATAACGACAATCTAAATACTGTTGTATTTCATCAACCCGTCTATATGAAGGTCCTGCTCCGTCATCGGTACTATGAGCATTGTCTTGAATAACAAAAGTTGCTCGATCAGGTCCCTTATGCATATACTTGTGAAGATATTTAATAACCTTCTTTTGAGCACAACGCTCAACATTTATATGCGCATCATATTTGACACAAAGGTCACGATTGTATGGTACAACCCACCTGTTATCAATGTTCGTACCACGAACTGTTACACTTCTCCCATCGTCTCTACGCCTATATTTGACAAACCCATTGTCTTCAATAATGGTTTCATTTGAGAAGGTCTTCGGATAATGTTTTGTGCACTTACTACCATCCATACATGGGGCATAAGAAGCACCATTACCACATGGACCATGAATCATGTGCTTTGTAACTGTTTCAAATGCTAGAGGGTCACTAACATTATCAGGTAGTTCAGCACATATAATGTTATCAATATCTTCTGCACAGGTTGGCTTATCCTCATTTGCTAAAGTAATCAAAATATGAGCATGTGGTAAGCCTCGCTTTTGGAATTCAATAACATGTATATCTGTGAATAGGAGAAATGACAAACTTGAGTGATAGAATGAATAGTGATATATATGTGCACAATGAATATCCACAAAGTTGGAGGATGAACATACCTGTAATGACTTTGCCAAATAATTTTTTCTCCTTAAAATCTCGAGTCAGCTCTTTCAGCTTTAACCGAAATACTCGAGCCACAATGTCAGGTCGATCACTTGCGCTTTGGCCAGGTTGTTGGGATAGTGCCTCCATAATTTAAGGCCAGTTCGGGTTGCAAGTGAATGTCACAAAAAAATCTGGATAGCCTAGTTGACAACAAATGGCCATTGCGTCAAGAAAGTGTTGCCTCATGTAACGTGGCCCCCCCGTGAAAGTTGCGGGTAGTATTAACCTCTTTCCAACTGCAGTAGGATCATTCTCTCCAGCAGTAATTGCATCCTGTAGACCACTATACAAATCTGCTCGGAGTGTACCTTGGTGACTTTGTATGTAATTCAATCTCCATGCTTCTATTGTAGCATAACAGTCAACAATGAATTGTAAAAATAAACGACCAGAACGGAGTAAAATGTTCCAGTCATTCACTCTATATTGTATCAAGAATGCACAGAACTCTCGCATTGTGACATATCTTCTGTTACTGCTTGACCCTTCAACACATGGAATGTGTTTTGACCAACCATCGGTTCCATATGGAAATAGAAGGGGATATTGGAGAGGCATATAAGATGGGTGAGTTTCATATGTACGCTGCAAGTTCCCATCTATCTTGCAGACAATGATGTCTCGGGTTTCCCCATCAGTATGCTCACCACCCACTATGACAGCCGCCACTTCATCTGCTGTGGGTCTTGTGTATTGGCGCCCTGGCCGTGCTTGAATGATGCGTATTCTTAAGTCAACATTATTGTTGGCATGTAAGACATCTCGTGCATTTCGAAATACCCGCACATAAGGATTTATTGAATCAAGCATTCGTTGTAATGCCTCCAAAATTGTCAGATTAACGCCGTTAACACTTTGTTGGCTATTCAAAGCCCTGCATCGGTTTCGTACTTCATCATCTGTATCGTAGATGTACAATTGAGCAAATCTTGGCTTTCTTCCTTGTGTTGGCAGTAAAGAACCAATGTGATGGTAGTTTTGGCCACTGATACGGAAGGAGTAAGGACCATGACCGTCCATTACAACGTAGTCAATTGTCCCACCCATTGAAGTAAATGACAGCATTGAGTTGTAAGCTCTAATGTGTCAGGAGAAATTTGGATCATTCAGTAATGTGTCTAGGGGAGGAGGAGCTGGAGGCAGGCTTGACAATATAACTTGGCCATTTTGACAACACAAGGTGAATCGCGACTGAGAAATGCTGCTACTTCTAATCTTTTCACCTAACCACATAGTAGCTTTACAATGGGTACATGAAACCATCTTTCCGATGAATGACCATTGCTCGGTAAATTTTCTATGTGGGTTAGAGTTTAGAGTAGCGGGCGGCAGCTGATGTTGACTTTGTAGATTAGTCGTGTTTGCTGCAGCACGGGATATGGCCAATTGTAATGCTCTCGCTTCTGCTTGATATCGTTCACGTTCTTGCATATATCGTGTAGTTGTCTCATCTTGATTACGCCGTGTAAATACCCTCCATCTTGCATTAAGTCGAGCTAGCCTATTTTGTAAACCATTTTCAATTCTTTGACTACTTGGTGGGTCTCTGTCCATGACTGCATTCTAATTGTTAGTATCCCAGTTTGAATTCTAACTGTTCATATATATTAATTGTTCACGATTCCTTTGGTTAATGCAAGATCAATATTATTTGCATTTGATATATCTATGGGTTTTATGGTTTGCGATTTGTATTTTATGTTTTTTCATTTTTTTTTATGTTTGTATTTTCATTGTTTTTTTTTTAATGTTTTGATCCTTTAAATTTTTTAGGTTTTATTTTTTACATCTTATTTCTTATTTTTTGTTTTCTAATTTTGATTTTCCATTTTTTTTTGTGGTTTTATTTTTAATTTTTAGGCTGAATAAAGATTCCTTTGTTTAATGGAAGATCAATAGTATTTGCATTTGATATATGTATTGATTAGGGTATAATTTTTCTTGCGTAGATTAAGTTACGTGTTCTTTTTAATTTTTTTAATAATTTAATATTTTATTTTTTAATTTGTATATCTTATTTTTTATTTTCTATTTTTTATTGAACTAAAACAATTCCAAAGTATGATAACTTAATCTTTCATTTATTTTATTTTATTTATTTGCTTAATTATTTCTATCTATATTTATTTGTTGTTTTTTTTTATTTTGTATTTCACATTTTATAGTTTTTAGCTATGTATTTTTGTATTTAGTATTTAGTATTTTTTGATTTTTCATCTGTAATTTTTTTACTTTTTGAACTTGTTATTTGCATTTGATATATCCATGGGTTTTATGGTTTATAATTTTTATTTTATATTTTTTAATTTTTTTTAAATGTTTGTAGTTTTCATTGCTAATTGTTAACATTTTAATAATATTATTTTTCACTTTTTTATTTCTCATGTCTTATTTTTTATTGTCTATTTTTTATTTTCTGTTTTTAATTTTTTCATTTAAAATTTTTTATGTTTTTTTTCATTTTTAGTCTCAATCAAGATTCCTTCCTTCAATGGAGGATCAATGTTATTTGCATTTGATGTATATATTGATTAGTGTATAATTTGTCTTACATACCCTTAGTTATGTGTTCTTTTTAATATTTTAATAATTTACTATTTTTATTTTTAATTTCTTATTTCTTATTTCCTATTTTTTATTAAATTAAAATAAAACAATTTCAAAGTACAATAATTTCATATTTTGTTTTTTTATTTTATTTATTTACTTATGTATTTATATTTATATTTGAAATTATAATTTATGTTGTATTTTTTATGTTTTACATTTCTTACTTTTTAGTTCATCAGCTTTTTATTTGTTTATTTTTTATTTAGTATTTTTTTATTTGTATTTTTTGGTTTTTTAATTTTCTAAATTTTGAAAATTTTAATTTGTAATTGCTTATTTTTGTTGCCTTTTTTTAGTTGACTTCCTTTTTCACTTTGAGGGGGAAAGCGTTTGATATAGGAAATAAATTACATCTTGGGAATCAAAATTCAAAATTTAAATATTCAACGTGAAAGACATAATGTAATAAAATCACAACATTCATAAATAGATACAAAAACAGTAGAACATACAATTGAATAGAGAAAATTTGATACATGGTAATCTATATGTCTATATGTTGAAAATATCTTAAAATTCCAAAGGTGAATATATCTATTGATTAGTGTATAATTTGTCTTGCATAGCTTTAGTTATGTGTTCTTTCTAATATTTTAGTGATTTGATTTTTTTAATTTTTAATTTTTAATTTTTATTTCTTATTGCTTATTTCCTTTTTTTTTAAATAAAGCAATTTCAAAATACGGTAATTTCATATTATATTTTTTGAATTTAATTATTTACTTATTTATTTTTTCTATCTGTAAATGTATGTTGTATATTTTATATTTTGTGTGTTTTATTTCTTAGTTTTTTGTTTGTTTATCTTTTTATTTGTTTAATTTGTATTGATTTGTTTTTTATTTTTAGTATTTGATCTTTCATTCAATGGAGGATCAATACTATTTGCATTTGATGTATCTATTGATTAGTGTATAATTTGTCTTACGTAGCCTTCGTGATGTGTTCTTTTTAGTATTTTAATAATTTAATAATTTTATTTTTCATTTCTTATTTGTTATTTCCTATTTTTTAGTAAATTAAAATAAAACAATTTCAAAGTACGATAATTTCATATTTTATTTTTTTATTTTATTTATTTACTTATGTATTTATATTTATATTTGAAATTATAATTTATGTTGTATTTTTTATGTTTTACATTTCTTATTTTTTACTTCATCAGCTTTTTATTTGTTTATTTTGTATTTAGTATTTTTTTTATTTGTATTTTTTGGTTTTTTTGTTTTGTAACTTTTTAAAATTTTAATTTCTAATTGCTTATTTTTGTTGCCTTTTTTTAGTTGACTTCCTTTTTCACTTTGAGGGGGAAAGCGTTTGATATAGGAAATAAATTACATCTACCAAATCAAAATTCAAAATTTAAATATTCAACATGAAAGACATAATGTAATAAAATCACAACATTTATAAATAAATAGAAAAACAGTAGAACATACAATTAAATAGAGAAAATTTGATACATGGTAATCTATATGTCTATATGTTGAAAATACCTGAAAATTTCAAAGGTGAATATATCTATTGTTTAGTGTATAATTTTTCTTGCATAGCTTTAGTTATGTGTTCTTTTTAATATTTTAGTGATTTGATATTTTCAATTTTTAATTTTTATTTCTTATTGCTTATTTCCTTTTTTTTATTAAAATAAAACAATTTCAAAATGCGGTAATTTCATATTCTATTTTTTTAATTTAATTATTTACTTATTTATTGTTTTTATATGTAAATTTATTTTGTATATTTTATATTTTGTGTGTTTTATTTCTTATTTTTTTGTTTTTTAGCTTTTTATTTGTTTACTTTGTGTTGAGTTTTTTTTTTATTTTTAGTATTTGATCTTTCATTTTAATAATTGATTTCAATTCTTTGACTACTTGGTGGGTCTCTGTCCATGAGTGCAATCTAATTGTTAGTATCCCAGTTTGAATTCTAACTGTTCATATATATTAATTGTTCACGTTCGCCTAGTAGCACTTTAATTTTTAGCCTCAATAACGATTCATTTGGTCAATGCGAGATCAATGTTATTTGCATTTGATATATCTATGGGTTTTGTGGTTTGTGATTTGTAGTTTATGTTTTTTCATTTGTTTTACTGTTTGTATTTTAATTGTTTATTTTTAATGTTTTGATAATTTAAATTTGTTAGTTTTTATTTTGTACATCTTATATCTTATTTTTTGTTTTCTAATTTTGATTTAGTGTATTTTTTTTTTGGTTTTTATTTTTGTGGTTTTAAATTTTATTTTTAGGCTCAATAAAGATTCCTTTGTTTAATGGAACATCAATAGTATTTGCATTTTGATATATGTATTGATTAGTGTATAATTTTTCTTGCGTAGATTAAGTTATGTGTTCTTTTTAATTTTTTAATAATTTAATATTTTAATTTTTAATTTGTATATTTTGTTTTGTATTTTCTATTTTTTATTGAACTAAAACAATTCCAAAGTACGATAACTTCATCTTTCATTTATTTTATTTTATTTATTTGCTTAATTATTTATATCTATATTTATATGTTGGTTTTTTTTAATTTTTAATTGTTTATTTAATAGTTTATAGTTTTCTTTAATGTTTTTAATTTTATATTTTTTAATTTTCTTTAATGTTTGTATTTTTCGTTGTCAATTGTTAACATTTTAATAATATTTTTTTTAGTTTTTAGTTTTCATTTCTTATGTCTTATTTTTTATTTTTTATTTTTTATTTTCTGTTTTTATTTTTTTCGTTTTAAAGTTTTTATGTTTTTTTAAATTTTTATGTCAATTGTTAAATTTTTTTATTTTAAATTCTTTGCATTTGATGTGTCTATTCAATAGTGTATAATTTCTCTTATGTAGCCTTAGTAATGTGTTCTTTTTAATGTTTTAATAATTTAATATTGTTATTTTTAATTTCTTATTGGTTATTTCTTATTTTTTATTAAATTAAAATAAAACATTTTCAAAGTACGATAATTTCATATTTTTTTAATTTTTTTATTTACTTATTTATTTATGTTTATGTTTTAGATTTCTTATTTTTTAGTTTATTAGCTTTTTATTTGTTTATTTCGTACTTAGGAATTTTTTTTTTAGTTTTTGGGTTTTTAATTTTGAAAATTTTAATTTACAATTGTTAATTTTTAAATTTTTAATATTTAGTTTTTAAATTTTAGCTTTTTATTTTTATACTTTTTCGATGTTAATTGTTAAGATTTTAATAATATTTTTTTTTATTTCTTATGTCTTAATGTTTTATTTTTTATTTTTTATTTTCTGTTTTTATTTTTTTCATTTTAAATTTTTTATGTTTTTTTCAATTTTTAGCCTCAATCATGATTCCTTTGTTCAGTGGAGGATCAATAGTGTATAATTTCTCTTATGTAGCCTTAGTAATGTGTTCTTTTTAATGTTTTAATAATTTAATATTGTTATTTTTAATTTCTTATTGGTTATTTCTTATTTTTTATTAAATTAAAATAAAACATTTTAAAAAATAAAACATTTGTTTCTGCGTGCCCTCATTAATCGAGAGTCTTCTGCGTGCCCTCATTATTTGTTTCTTCTCCTGATTCTCTTATCTCTCTCCTAATTCTCCCTCTCTCTCCTCTTTGCCTGATCTCTCCTCTCTGCCTGCTCTCAAAATCGCTCTGTTAACATGGCCTGGCCATGTCCGCCATGCCCAGACATACCGTCGGTATGTTCACTTCTAAAGAACCCAAATGACGCCAAAACACCGCACCCGCCCCCCAAAACCCACGAGCCTTGATCTACCAAATTCGGATGAGACCACCACCGCCGTTGTGTAGATATGACGAAATCGAGCTTGAGAAAGGATCCGCGCGCACAACGCCCCGCTGTGGTGGTGCCGCGTGGCCGCACGCGCTTGCAATTACGGCGTTTCTCTGGTTTTCTTTCCATGGTTGCGTAGATCGGCGATGATGTGGGGTTTTTGGAGAAAGAGGAGCATGAAACGACTTTGTCGGCGGTGCGTCGCGGTCATGCGCCTCCCTCCCTGGTGCGTTTCTCCAGTTTTCTTTCTATGACCGCGTAGATCGGCGATGATGCGGGGTTTTGGGAGGTAGAAGATCGTCAAACGACCTTCCTCGGCGGTGCGTGGCGGACATGCGCCACCCCTCCCCGGTGTCTTCTGATGGGTATGGTTCCTTTGTTTCCGTTTCATGGTTTTCTTTGTTTTTGGTTTACGTTTCATGGTTCGGGCATAGGGGGGTTGGGGGTTACGTTTCATGGTTCGGGTTGTTTGTTTTTTGTGTTTTGTTTATGTCGTGTGAGTGTGGTTCCTTTGTTTCCGTTTCATGGTTTTCTTAATTTTTTGTTTACGTTTCATGGTTCGGGCATAGGGAGGTTGGGGGTTACGTTTCATGGTTCGGGTTGTTTGTTTTTTGTTTAGGTCGTGTGAAAAATTAACTATTAACATGTGTGAAAAATTGTTCAAAAATACATGTTTGTGGGCATTGCTATCAAAAATTCAATAACGAAAAGGAAATCTGATACTGACCGGAGGATTGGAAGCATGTATAATCAGATTGAAGGGCGAGATGTAGACAACCAGAGGTAATGAATTCTGTTGGAAGGAGTACAAAAAGGAAATCAAATCAGTTTAATGTTAACTATTAACATGTTGTGTGAAAAATTGTTCAAAAATACATGTTCCTGGGCATTACTATCAAAAAATCAATTACAAAAAGAAAATCACAGACTCACCGGAGGATTGGAAGCCTGTATAATCAGATCGAAGGGCGAGATGCAGACAACCAGAGGTAATGAATTCTGTTGGAAGGAGGATGAGTTTAGCAGAATTTTTCTGTAACGTGAAATCAGTTTAATGGCAGTGTATTGAAATAACTTTAATGGCAGGTTAATGTTATTCTTATTTCCTTTTTCTGTATTTTTGATAAAATAATATTATTGGTATTTCCTTTTTATGTGTATGTAGTAAACGATTTATAATTATGGAATATGTTGGTGATTTTTATTTGGTTGTGAATTAATTATTGAATATGGACGGATGAGATTGAAGTTGGGATTGATCTGATGGCCCGAAAGTTCTAATTTTTGACAGAGTAGGAAAAAGCCACTTCAGAAAATACATTGCTTTTATATATAGTATAGATTTTTCCTTAAAAATAAACAAGCCCCCCAATTAGAATTGATTGCCGGTATATTTAGATAGAATATCCATCAATGAGAAGGTGCATAATTGTAACATAAAGATTTTGTCGAGGGAAGTTATGTCCCACAAGGAGAAACAAGCATCATCTGTAACTCACACCTTGATGTAGCTTGTTATAAATTTGTTTGAGCATAATATGTACTGTAGATATCATCTGACCTTCAATTAGTAATTTCTAAGGTTGGCAAAAATTCGGGTTCAGGTTGAATTCGGGTCGGACAAATCGGACAATGTCAAAATTCGGACAAGAAATTGATTTACAATACCCGAATTTTTCGGGGTCGGACAATTCGGACAAGGCTGAATTCGGGTCAAAACCGGGTTCGAACAATAGAAATATAAAAAAGGGTGTGTCCGAATTGAAAATTCGGATGAAAAATTCATGACCATACCCGGTTTTTTTCAGGTCGGACAAATTCGGATATTTGGGTTGGACAATTTTTTGCCAGCTCTAGTAATTTCATCCTTTATTTTCCAAAAAAAAAAAAAATCTCAAAACATCAGAATACCTAGAAAGATCTTCCTTGAATCAGAACTATGATTTTCTTTTTTAAAAAAAATGCATGTGAGTAATGGTAAAAAAGAAGTGGTATCAACTGTTGATTCTCTACAATAGAAAGCCAATGCTATTTTGATCCCAAATTCAATCCAACAGTTGTGAACCAAAATCAATCTAAACTTTCGTTGCAGAATTAATTTTCTTAGCCAAAATAAATCCAATCGCCTAAATATTAAACTAATTTAAAATTAATTCGAACAAAAAATGATCTGATTTACACTTGTATTAATTGACCTATGGCCAATGTTAATTAGTTCCCTACCATCGCAATTTTTTTAATAAAAAAATCTCTCTCAAATCTTAATTTACTTGGGCAATTTTTTTTCTTCCGTCTCATGAAAATGGATGCGCAAAAGATCAATATAGGCAAAATTCAAACCCAAAATTTTAACAATAAATATCAACGATTTTAACAATTGAACTAATAGAAACCCACTGTAAGGGCATGTTCTTTTCATAGGTAAATTAGGGTGTGTAAAAAAGTAAAGTAGGTTGAGGTGGGTTGAAGTAGGTTGGAGTGGGTTGCATTTTTTCATGTGATAAATTGAACTTGGATAAAATAGTGAAAGTTGGTTAAAGTGAATTGAAGTAGCTTGAAGTAAATTGAAGTAGGTTGAGGTTGATATTTTAGAATTGATCCACCAAAAGAACAGGACCTAATAGATTTTATTATGACCAAGCCATGTTGATTTTGCTTGACTCATAGGAAGGTTGGGGGTAATTCGGCTCGCTAAATGGGAAGATGGGTTGGTCAAGCTACATTTATTAAACCTATAAGCCCAGATAAATTGTCTGTGATGTGAAGCCCAGAGCAGCTTATCTATGAGTCTTGAGCCCAGATCTAAGTTGATAGACATCCTACCAAGCGCGCCGTTTTACCTGTCCCCCATCCTCCCGGGAAAAACGAGCCACACCCTAAAAATTTAGTCTAAGGGATCAATGGGCAAGACCAGAATTAATCAAATACACAAGCAATCTAAAATATATACATAATCAAATACACAAGCAATCAAAAATATATTCACAAAAAATTCAAGAGACATCCATTGGCAACTTCTATATTTGTTTTTTTCCAATCTAGGGTGGTTGTAGATTTCAAAAACATCTAGATTAACAATTGTCAAGGGATGTAAATTTCATCGGGAAAAAAGTCCAAAAGAGATGGGGAAGCAATTATTTCATTGTTGAGGCGGATGTAACTTTCTTCAAAATAAGCTTGCGAAAGATAGTGTGGGGAAGAGGAAGTAATTATTTCATTGTCAAGGGTGGATACTTTTTAAAAAAAAAAAACAAAATATAGGTCGTCTATTGGGCTCCCTATCGCAAGGAAGAACTCAACTAGTCAACCAGCCAAGCGAAAGGGAGACAAAGCTGCCAATGCCCAATGCCCAAACTCACACGCCCCTCCCTCTCTCAACTAACTGGCAAAGGAAGGCCCCCAGATTCGAGTCATGAATAATATCACAAGAAAGAATATTACGAATACAAGATTTTTTTTTTTTTTTGCTATGTTAAATTTTCACATAATTGGGTTTTACCAAATGAGTCATGCATATAAAGCTCAAATGAAGTTACAAACCAAAACTAATTGACAATAGATGAAGTAACTCATAAGTTTATATACAAGCTCAAACTCTTTAATTTTGCATTCCGTCCTTTCCACTTTCCCATGAAAAATAAGTACTCCATAGATAACAAAACGAGAACAAGAGCTCTCAAATTCTGTCTCAGCCTGATACATATGATAAAGCTAAGCTATCCCTTATTCTCAATCTCGTCTACAAAACTCCAAGCGCCAATAACGCTCCATTCTTGCGGATAATGGAAACAAAAGGAAGCTTAGAAGCGGTCATTCATACATACTGGATCAAAAAGCAACAATAAGCTAGTGATCGGAACAGATTCGATCCTTGATTCAAAGAGAAAAGGATATGATATATGAATTTATGCTTTTCAAAGAGGTTCAGAGCACCTGGTTAGTCAGCTTACCAACCGGTCCCTACTCTTATCTATATATACAGAACAACATAACCAATTAAACACAATGATAATGATATGTATGACTGATTTGAACATACATTCTAGCACACATCCTCACATGTAGGCTACTAATAGGGCCTAGCATGTGAACACAATTAACCAAACGAGGATGGCAACCCCCAAAAAAAAAAAAATCAAGCAACCTGCTTTGATATTATATTAAATTTTAAATAAACTGGACCTTAAATAAGCGAGTCATGCGTATAAACCTAATAAGGTTATGATCCAAAACTAATTGACTGAATAGAGTGACTAATTACTAATTTATATGTACTCAAGACCTCTAATTTATACATGTGGGGGAACAACCATACTATTATATATTCCAAATTTCTCGACCATGTGACCTTTTCAAAGCCGAAAAGCCCATCATTTGTTGTGAAATTGGTTTGGGATTGTTACTATCCTCTCAAGTATGAGATCAGAATATCATGACCACAGCTGTCTTGCTGCTACAAGACAACCCCATATCATCTCCCCCTTAGTTGCAGCACCCCCGCCCCCTCCACTGCACCTTCAACCAAAGTCAAAAATTTTGGGTCATTGAATCATAAATCATGATACATGTACATTATTGAAGGCATTATTCCCTTTTTTTCCCAACCTTTTTGTTTTTTACTAGACTTGGAATGAATGACCAATGCAGTTGTGTTGAGACTTGAGAACCAATATGGAAAAATAACCATCTTTTAGTTCCGAGTTTCGGGTCTATTTTGATAAATAAATTTAGATTAATAGCCATTGGGGGAAATGGCTTAAAGCTAATTTGATGACTGCTTGACACCACTCCTATTTTTCTCATTTTAAAGTGCCAACTTGAAAAATTAATATGAATGTTGAATAGCTAATCTAACTTGATATATGCTCAGTAATTTATGCAATTATACTTGTAGGATATATACAACCTCTATCTTAAGCTTAATTAATCATATGTGATATCAAAATATTTTATTTATAAATTAATCAATTATATTACTATATATAAATAACTATCAATGAGAATATGTAATTTCAAAAATATAGTATACTTTATTGATATCGTCTTAAAAGGTATAAATACACATCATAAAGCTAGGGATCATTTGGTAATTGAAATTTGATACGTGGATTCAATAATGTTGTGTCAACAAAATGGAAAAAGGAGTTCTCGTTCGGTTTATAGTATTTGCTAAATTTAGCAAGTCAACCCAAGTTCCCAACCGCATAATAAACAGAAACCCCCTTCTTGTTCCCATCAAACAACAGTTTAATTTTCTAGTAGATGTCAATTCATGCATAGGTCCATCAATCCGCATAGCCCCTAGCTAGTTTTGGGCAAACTCTCTTTTTTTACAGGTACCTGTTTTCTTAGGCTTTGACTATCATTTGTACAACGCTTTAAAAAAAAAAAAAAACCTAATCATTTTTATACAATATTTGAAATGAGGGTCCTATATATAATCGGTAATCAATTGACGACTTATATTCTACACTAGGATAAAATGATACACTGAAATAGTTCAAAAATTAAAAGATTACTTGATCATGTAAAATTATCATATTATTCACACATTTTTTTCATTATATATATAAGATAATGTACATATAGTATAATGATTGATTATTTTTAAGGTACTTTATTTTGGTTTGTTGATAAGTTGTTTGAAGAATTGAAGACAAAGTTCTTAAATTGTACCAAGGAGACCGGAGGACCATTAAGGCCCTCACTGGTTTTCATGAGTAGAATGTCTCGTATAAACCTACGTAAATTAATTATGTTACATAATAACTAAATAAAATAAGAATAAATCAATTAATTAAATAGAATTAAACAACACATAAAGATGAACCTTTTCGATCAAGTACATTGAGAAGATCATAATAACAGATATATATTACATAAAGTTGATCATCACTTTTCTGGCTTACTCTTTGGCTTGATGACATGATGATCTTAATCATATATGTTGTTATTACAAAAACTTGCAGCCAAGGTTTGGAGAGCGATCATCGAGTCTAGAAGGTTTTTATGATTGTCATCATTATCAATCACGTAAAGAAGGCGATGAGTGCGGTAAAACATAGAATAAGGTAGGGTTAAAAATGTCATTTTATAAATTTGCATATGACACAATTTCACGGATACTAAGTCGATATGATTATTTTAGATCATTTTTCAATTTCTATTTCACATTTATCTTATGTAAGACAATCATACATCTATTTCACGATTAGACACTAAGACACAGGGTGATCTAGTGCAAACAACCTCGGTTTTGAACATTTGGGTAGATGGACGTGACTAGGGTTTTGAACAGAGAGTGAGGTAGAGGCTACATGCCCTTGCATGGGGATAAATGGTAAGGAAGAAAATTGGAGATTAACAGGAGGGTAAAGAAGGTAATTCTCACTACCACAAGGAGTATTAAGATGATCCACCTTGTTATTATTGCCACTACTGCCCCCAAAAGCCTCCAAAGCCTTAACTTGGTTCCTAAGAAACTTGAGATAATTAGCAGCTTCATCAAGCATGGAGGCAGTATCCATCTTGCTCCCACCAGGCACCAGCTTCTGCAACACCCTTAACTTCTTGCTGATCCTCTCTCTCCTCTGTCGTGCCGCCACCGTTTGCGGGTCGCTCGAGATCCGAACGTTCCGCCTCTTGGGCTTCTCCGCCGCCTCCTCCGCCCCGAAGCTCACTGGCCTGAACGCCGCCACTCTGTATATCATCTCTTTCATCTGCTGGATCGCCTCTGGGTCCGGCTCCGACCCGCGACCCTGCCTGAAGCTTATGTTCACACCTGAATCCAAACCCGGGTCACTCTGTCGGATCCTCTTGTTTGGGCCGGTGGACCCAAACCCGGGATTAGTATGGTCTCTCCTCTTTTGAGTGCCATCGGAGAAGAAGAGGGAGATGCCGTCGTCCTCAATAGAAGCGGGATCCGTCTTCGTGGTGGATCCCGAGAGAAGGCAGTCAAGGGACCCGGATTTGGATCCGGATCCGGATCCGTCGATGCCCATTAAGCAGGCTTCGTAAAATGGGCTGATGATCATGGTGTGTGGGATTGAAGATGAGCTAAGAAGACCCGCCTGATGATCTGAATCCATGAACCCTTCTCCAGCAATTGGATTCAAGATGGAAGGAGTAATCGGACCCGGATTCAGAGTTGGTGCGGACCATGGGTCGTTGCTTCCTTGAGGTAGCATTAACCGGGTCTCCCAGCTCGAACACCCATCCATGGTAGTTGAAACTTAGTATTTGTATATTTCACCTTTTTTTGAGAAGGCTTATTATTAAGCTGTTTTGGGTGCAGAGAACTGGAGCTATAATGTTTGATTTGGGTGTGAAATGGGTATGAAAGGCAAAGCAGAATGGGAGGAGAGCAAAGGAGGGGATATTTATACAGACAAGGATATTGCGAGTTGTAGTACTTTATGATAATGATAAGAGAGAGAGAAAGAGAGAGAGGGAGATGATAACAAAGGATAAGGGTTTTGGGTCAGGCTGGTGGGGGAGTTCAAGGCTAAATTATCTTATTTTATTTTATTTTTGCAGATGGGGAGCATGAAATATATATTACATACCAGCTATATATATTTGAATTTTGTGATTTATGACTGCGACTTTTTCATAATTTTATTTGCAATACATAGAGAATTTTGTCAAACTTTGAAATTTCTCCCCGTTTTTGTTGTTGGGAAACACAACTAATAGAGAAGGGGATCACCTTGCAATATCAATGTTGTTACCAATTTCTCATTTAAATAATATTGAACTTAATTAAATTATTTGCAAAGATCAATGTATTATGAATATAAATGGACCATACTTCTGAAAGACCATGATACTCAAAAAACTTTACAAGCTATTTGAACTTAGGAGATACAACTTATGAGTATACACCTCGAATATTACATGTTACTATGGAACACTGAATTTGTTTATCAAGTTATAATTAAGGTTGTTAAACTTTTGTGAAAATAGATAATGATCATAACAAGTGATCCAGTTTAATGTTTATAAGTAGCTATGTTTCAACTATTAGAAATAATTAAACTTATCTTAATTATCTAGGTAGCACTATAAACTTTTCAGAGAGTAACATTTAAATGTAATGCTTTCTACTATGTTTAGAGGAGAGAGATGACTCTTAATACTACTGATAGTAAAAACGGAGTCTATTTTGGGACACCTAAAAAAGTAAACCATTTGGGATAAATCGAATGAGTATATTCTTAGCTTAAAATTTCCCGAATATCAATATTTATAATTCTTGACTAATTTAAAATAAAATTTAGAAGACGACTAAAGTAATCAGTTAAAGTTTCTAATTCTTAGAGTAATCCTAAATGAGAACATTGTTCAAAATCTCTTTACTTTGAACAGTAAGGCTTTGTATACATTATTTTGATCAAGGGCGAAGTCAGGAAATTCAGAGAGGGGGTCGGAATTCAATGGTGAGTTTTCGAATTTCGAACTTGAAGGTAATGACGAACATTCTTTAACTATCTTTTTGAAATATCTATGCATTTTGACCTACAATTAAAATTAAACATATAAATCAGACACTTATGAGACCCCTAAACTATAATCAATGATCAATTAGTATACAAGATAAATGACCAAAAATACTGCAATTGCATCCAACAATTGAAATCCAACAATTGCATCCAAGTATCCAGCAATTGAAATAAACGGCAAAACCCTAAAATCAAGCAAAACAAACCCAAAACCTACCAACGGTGTTTGCTTCAAGTATCAAACATGAGAATTGAAATCAAAGTATCAAACTAATCTACAAATTCATATTTAACCTACAATACAATTGAAATGAAACCTACAAATTAATTGAGATTTGAGAACTCACAAATTTGGAGAATGGAAAGAGATGTGAGGCCGTGGGCGGCGGGTGGTCGACGCGGTGCAGGTGAACCATGGCCGGTGGGGGGTTGCTGGATTGGTGAATGGTGGTGAGTGACGTGAGTGGCGAAGAACAGGAGCAGCCAGCGGCGAAAACCGAAGAACAGGCCAGTTATGGGCTTAAAAACAAAAACAAAAAAAAATTGAAAAAAACAAAAATATAGGAAGGGGTAGGTTCAAACCCGCAACCATGAACACACAAAGCCAAGTATTGGGCCACTAAACTATCATGATTTTCATGTTCCTCTTCAACAAACATAATACATATCCTCAACTTCGAATTTTTTTAATTTTCTGACATATATTTATTTTTTATTTTTTTTGGAGAGGGTGGTCGGGTGACCCACTGACCTCACGGTGGCTACGTCACTAATTTTGATGAAATCTACAACGTATAAGATCTCCCGTTCCTATAGTAGACTATAATTGGTAACTTCTCTAATTAGAGATCCCACTCAATTGTAAGAGAAACAAATATGAGTGTGCAAATAATCAAAAAAAATTTATTTCTGTTAAGAAGATATTTTATCTTATTACCAGTGAATTTTATTACCATGGATAGAGAGTCGGAAAAGTGCTGACCTCCTTTAATTTGATGCAGCACATTCAAAGCGGTTGGTCCTTGTAAAGCCTAAGCAAACAGCACTCGCAGTAAAAGATTGATCCTTGTGTTAAATGATTCGTAATATGTATACTGTACACATGTACGAGTACTAAACAGATTTTAATTATAGTTATATTGATATTGCTGATGCAAAATTTGTTAAAGTAAGTAAAAAATATTTAAAAAAAAAAGAAGAAAACCTTAAATAAATTTGTTAAAGTAAGTACAAAATTTATTTTTGAACCTTGTGGTTAAAGCAAGCTTCAAAAATAAATTTTGTACTTACTTTAACAAATTTATTTAAGGTTTTCTTCTTCTTTTTTTTTAATATTTTCATGAGTTTTCACTTTTAGATCTTGGCTTTATACATTTTGCTGAAGGTGAAAATGTTGTCAATATATATTAGGAAAAATGACAAATGTCTTGTTATAAGACACTATTAAGTGTCTCGTTTTGACCTAAAAATCATATTACAATATTTGTAAATTCAAAAAAAGGGTGTCATTTAATACTTCGTTGGCAAGCTGACGCATATTTAAACTTAGTCATTTGTAATTAAGTGTAATAATTGAAAATTTAACGATATTAAATCATAAAATAAATTAATTTAAAATAAGATAAGATATTTAAAGGTGTCTTAATTACAGCAAAATACATATCATCATTCTATATGTCAATCAGCAGAACTACCAGTCTAGCATACTGCTTATGCCATTCCCTCTTTTTGACCGTCTATTGGTAGTGCGTAGTAGAAAATTGACTAAGTTGTTTAGAGTAACTGTTCAAATGAAATTTGTCAAGAATTGTTCGAATTTGAACTTTTTGAGGGCAGCTAATCTTTTGAGGGCACTAAGTGAGGCATGGCCCTAATTCCTCATCTTCTTTCGGACCTTATATTGAAAAAACAGCTGTCGAAATTATAATTGTGGAGTGGCTAGTTAGATTGGAAACATGTTACATTGTAAATTCTAATTGGCAGTACAAAGATACGTGCACTTAGCTTTGTATCTGCAAATTAACTACAATTCAATCTTAAATTCCCCAGTATATAAAATAGACTCGCTATTATCTCAGTTTTAATTTCAAGTCAAAA
>JACYFF010031955.1:26778177-26848356 GCA_017589665.1 Selenicereus undatus
ATATATATATATATATATATATATATATATATATATATATAAAGTGAGTCCGAACGCTGCTGTTGTGACACGTGTTATTTAAAACATTTATTAAGATTTTATTTAAAAATAAAAATTAAAACAATATGTGATTTAAAGTTACAATGATGAATAGTATCTTTTCAACTACTTCAATAAAAGTAAAAAAGAAACTAAACTACAGATATATTAATATTATTATTTGTAAATATTTAAATTATAAAATTAATTATAATATTTTAAAAAATATTATAGCTAAAATTTTAAAAGAAATCATACATAATATGGGTTTAAAGGCTAATTTAACAAATTCTTAAGTTATAGAGGAATAATTACAAGCAAGAAGATCTGCAGGTGAACTAAAGTACTAGGGCTTAATTATGGCATTATGTACAAGAAACGTTTTGGTAATAAAAGAGATGCGGGTAGAAGCAGTTGTCAGACTCACAGAGGAGAAGAGAAAAGAAGAGGATAGCAAGCACAGAAATCCACTAGCTCCTGGGAATTTGTCTCCACTTTTTATATTATAATTTTTTTGTACATTTCTTCAATTCAACAATTCCGTCTCAATAATAAATTAAGAAAATCATGAACTTATTTGGGTATCGCGTAAGATCCACGCACATGCGGCTCGTTATTTTTCAAATTCATTGTAGATGAACTGAGTTAGCTAGCAATTAGCAACCTCATTTTGCCTCCCCCTTTACCCTTCCAAACCATCCAATGGCCAATGGGCAATAGACAATAGTCAACCTTATGTTTCTTTTTTATTAAAAATCTAACAACAATGGTCACATTAAATTTATCTGTTCCAAATTTGTTAATTTCGAGATTCTATTAGATTTTTGAGAAGATGGAATTGACAAATCTAATGAAAAATTCTTATTTTGTGATTGAGATTGATTTGAATATATCAACATGTTATACATGATCATTTTGGATTCATGACTATGGCTCATCGTTTGATAGTTTTAAAACTCATATGGTGTCTTCATAAGAGAAGACGAATAGGATTTGGAAGGGGAAAACGTAACAGTCTGATTTCCATCCTCTTTCTGTAAGAGGAATTGCTATTGATAAGTTCTATCAATTGTAAGTCTCATTTCAATTGATTCTATACCAATAATTTGTATAACTTTAGTTTTTTTTAATTAATAAAATTTGGCTCTTCATTTGTAAATTAAAGTTTTTTTTGCCCATCTAATTAATGGGATCTTTTTTTTTTGGTAGTTTGAATGAGTCACAAAGGATAGTACACTATAATTACAATACAACAGATGATAGAAAAATCAAATCTGGGATCTAATATATCCAGAGTCTCAGTGTTAACCACTAGAATAAGATCGTACTGGCTATTTAATGAGACTATTAATCTCTCTTCTAATGAGACTTGTAATTAATTAGTGCGGTCCAAAATAGTGGAAGAACATTTAGTTTCAAATCATTATAGCATAGATTGCGATATCCTCCATCAATAATGAAGGTGCAAAGTCATCAAACATAATTCATAACAAAATTGTCATAGTTTTAGAAATCAAATGTCAATGAGATTGATATTACTCATATTTTCCATAGTTGCAAAACCGAATATCAGTAAGATTTCAAATATGGACAATGTGATTAGCAATCACATGAAAGAATTGAATGAGAAAAATTAGCATATCTTCCTCTGACGTTGCAAGTACCAATGAGTCATTTGATTGAGTTGGTTACACTTGCATAACAGAAGAAATGCACAAGAATCTTATTTTTACAGAGGACATATACGACCATGTCTAGAAGTCCCATGGTGACTGGTGTAACACAATATCTTAGACAATATAATCACAAACTAGTGCCCGAATCAAATAAAGTTGAGAAAAATCAGAATACAATATGAGTGGGGGAGCAAGTGATGAGCAACCTGCGCAGGTTGCACAGATTATTCCATTCAACCTCACTTTCTGTGCAACAATATATAGTTGTCCTGGGTGTTTCCATGTGCCTGTATTTCCAATCATCTTTTCGTTCCTTTTTTTTAAAAAAAAAAATTGTTTAATTCAATAATTAATGAGCTCTTTCTCAAAAAATAGAATATAAATTATAAGCTCAAATTGAATTTCGCTTTTTTAATATTATTCCACTATTGCTTTCCATCTCTCTCGTTCCAAGTGCCCCAAAATTGATAAAAGGGAAAGCAATGGCGTGGAATAAATGATGATTGATGACAAAAATAATGCAGAAGATTGAAAGCTTTCACGTTGAAGGTTGGCATGATGGAAACATGCAAATTTCACATTTAATTGTAAGACAATTAATACCAAGAATATATTTTTTTCTTCCAGAATGCAGTTTAGAAAAAAAAAAATTACTCCGTAATATTTTACTTAACAACAGCATAAGCAACAACGTCTTTTGTGTCTATAGTATTAAATTTAATTGGTCCACTTTTTGCTTTAAAAAATTGTTCTATTTTCAATAATGACAAATAGTTCGAAAAGAAAATATTAGATTTAACATAAATGCATTTTCCTTATGTAAGTACTTTATTATATCTCAATGCATTCTAAAAAAAATACTTTTTACTTAATTATATCTCACGATCCACGATCAATTCTATTGCAATATAAATGTATTAAATTTTTTCAACAATGTCCGACTAAATTAAAATTAATTTCGGTAACCCAATTGTTGTCCAACATTTACAAAGAATAGAGTTTAGATAGCAATATGAGAAAAATAACCCCTTGAATGTATTAAAACGTAGTTACTACCATCCAACAATATTCCAACTCAAATAATATTTGTTTTGAGTACAACACACTTTATTTTGAGTGTCCATCCTCATTACGTACAGAACACGTGATTAATTCGGCAATTTTTCTAAATCCTATTTAATTAGCATCCATGAATACAACATATTGGTAGCTAGCTAGTAAAGCACGATTTGGTCAAGATGTAAGAAATAAATGTATACAAATGGATTTGCAGTCCCATATAAACATCAACTCTACAATTGAACACACCTTAAAATCATAGTTTTATTGGAAATAATTTACAATAATTTAGATTCAATTTCATTATATAGTCGTAGCTCGTGCAAAGATTACGTAATGGACTAATGACGGGGCCAAGTGATGCATTAATCTAGAGTTGCAACCTATTCTGAAGTTGCAGTTGAACTGCTTCCCATAAATGCTTTGAGTTGAAGTGCTTTGAGCTCATTCGATCAGCTTGTGATGGAATTGAATATGATGCAGAGATCTTACGAGCAAAGAGGGTGGGAAATGAACATGAGACATTGTTTTAGGGAGGCAAATTAATCGACATATTATACCGAATAGAAAGCTTCTTTTTCCGGGGGGGGGGGGGGGCGGGTCGATCCTCAAGTGTTCTATATAGTGAATCAATTATGATTGTCGAAAGTTTGATTTTGAACATAATATAAGAGCTGTTGTTGTAAAACAGGGCTTCCACAGCATCAAAAGAAAAGGGGGGGGGGGTTTAGTCATCAAAAATCTCCAATTAATAAGAGACTAAGATGCTGTTTGGCAAACAGCTATTAACTGCTTGAGTTAACTGTTTGTTACAAAATTGTTTGATAAAATTAGCTGTTTCTGATAAAATTGTGAGAAAAAAATTAATTATTTCAAAAAGTTCATGAAATTCGCTTCTTCAAATTAACTTTTTGGACCCAAAAAGTTCTTCTAAAAAGCCTTATCACTAAACACTCAAATTGACTTTTTTATTTGGTCATATAGCTAGTCTCGGTCAAAAGAGCTCTTTTTGATCAAAAATCTCTTCAAAAAGTTGTTTGTCAAACACCCCATAACTCTATCTCTTTGTACGTGTACGTATTCTAAATGTTAATGTAAAATGATAGAAATGTTTTTATCTCTCAAACGAAATTTCTTGATGGTTGACTTTCCAGCATTCAAATTCATAATTTCAGACTTTCTTTTTCCACTTCGAGTCTCCTACTAGCATTTTGGTGATAACTATCATGTACCTAAGTCTTTAATGTCTTGCCATGATTGCAATCCTTCCATCACCGAGCAAGTACTTGGTTGAATAAAAGATTCTGAACTTATGATTTCTTTAAGTGTGTAATCAACTCAATTACCTATTTTTGTATCATTACTGAACTGGAAAATCCATATAGAATTCCACAAACAATAAGGCTAGTACAAGAAAGCAATTAGCTTGAACTTTTAGTTGAATTGGTTCTTGAACATGTTACCAAAGCTTTTTTGAGCGAGATGTCTTGAGTTCAAAACTCAGCATCTCCATATTTGATTATTGCACATCGTGGGAAAAGCTTTTGCAGCACCCAAGCCTCAAGCACAAATGGCATTTTCATGAACAAGCGTGTTTGAGTATAAAAATGATTCTCGAACTTTTAATCATCAGCTTAAATTTTGATAAAATTGGTTTTTAAAGAAAGAAAGACAACCACAAATACACAAACTACCTGTTACTAGAAACAACTGCTTTGCAAAATACACCAAACGGTCCAAATCATTAGACCCAGTAGCCACTAATTGTCTAATGATATCTATGAAGTGTACCACCCAAATAAACCTACCAGGACGATCATCATACTCAACGAAGTCTATAATTAGAGCATGTTTTATGACCAAACTCGGATTACATTGCAGTTCGCAAAACCAACCATAACGATTATGATTCAATTACTTATCATAGTGTTTATGTTACCCCTAATTCTCAAACAAAGGCTCGCGACTTGCGTGGATCATCTCTCTGTTTATTCTTTAGCAAATAGTATGATTTTTATTTTTTTGGCGTTTATTTTCTCTTTCATATCCTTCCAACTGTGCCGGTGGACACTAAAATTTTGCCAGTTGCCTTTCAAACGAAAGGTGAGGTGGGACGAGTCGAGGCTTGTTCTAGCAGATTACCAATCCACACGTGAACATAAGCGAGTATGCTGATGTGGCGCTCAGTGATTGGTTAAATGGCCGACGGTCACGTGGGACCAAATCACCGAGGGTATAGCTGTACATTTGGGACCATCTGATCTTTGTTTGACCCTGATCAGATCATACACTAATGCTACAATCTGATTGCGTTCAGTGCATTTCATACTTAACATTATCTTGTCCTTCTCTCTCTTCTGCCAAAAGGATCTCGGCATTTGAATCAGCCTCTTCCTCCTCCTCCTCTTTCTCCCCAATTAATTTCTTTTGTTTTTGAACCAGAATAATTAGATCCATGTTTGATAATGTCTTCAAAAACTAGGTCCATGTTTGAGAATCTCTTTTAAATTAATTAATTATATAATGGTCCACAAGGGTGGCACCAATTAACTTAATTGATAATTTCCCAAAGATCATTGACATTAGATATTCGAATTCAAATTCAAATTTAAATTCAAATTTTATCCGCATTATTAATTTTTATGTCTCATCATTAATCTTTGCATCTTATTTTGAGCATATTAGTTCATACAAACTATATATTACCTTCCTTTCTAACTCATCAGATATGGTTTTTCACTTGTAGCTTTTATTCATAATTCAAATTTGTGAAAATTGCAATATTATCCTAATATATAGGTTTTCATTTGGGGATTTACGTAGGCTCCAAGATAGTATGTCTTTACATATCGATATTGTGATTGGTGTGCCAGTCTATAAAGCAACGTTACGAGTACTTTGACTGTCATCAATGTCATCAATTATACTATGGGTGTATCTATACTTTTTAGTTAGATACTTCAATTTTTTTTAAATAATCGTAGGAGCTTGAATTAGTTTATGGGATGTGTATCTCACTACTAAAAAAGCACAAAATAATGACGGAATTTGGCGACAGACTAATTAAACGACGGAAAGAGCGACGGAAATGGTGACGAAAAAATTATAGCAGAAAAAATTACAGTCAGCGACAGAAATAGCAACAAACCCAAAAATCAGTCGCCATAATTAAGTATTGGCGACGGAATATCTGTTGCCAGTAAAAAATTTCAAACTGGCGACGAAATTTCCATTGCCAGTAAAAAATTTCAAAATGGCAACAAAAATTCCGCCGCCACTAAAAAATTTCAACAGTTCTAACAAAAGCGGGTGGCGACGTAATTTCCGTCGCCTATTCCGTTGCCACCCCAAATAAAAAATCCAGATCTGCTTCATTTCAGTTGAACCTGAAACGCGAAGAGAGAGAGAGAGAGAGAGAGAGAGAGGCGCTCGGTTCATTCTCCATCACCACGTACGTTGCCGACCAGCTTTCCCCGCCGCCGCCGGCCGCCACCTGCCCTGCCATAGTCGGTTGTTTTGACAAATTTTGAGGTAAATTTCTCGACTAAATTAGTTATAATTTCTACAAATTTTTGTATTACATTGTTAGAATTTCATAGTTAGTTCATATTTATGTTGAAATGTGGTATTTTTGCGAAGTTATTGCTCTAATTTGTTTCAAGATTTAGCTAAATGCGATTTAGAGTTTAGGTTTGGTAATTTGAAGTTAAAATTTGATATGCTGGTGGAATGAAACGTTTTAGTTAATAATGTTGTTGAAATGTGATATTTGTGTGGGGTTATTACTCTAATTTGTTTGAAGATTTTGTTCAATGCAATTTAGGGTTTAGGTTTGGTAATGTGAAATTAAAATTTGGTTGGTTTGTGGAATGAAATGCTTTAGTTTATAATTTCGTTGAAATATGATGTTTGTATGAAGTTGTAGCTCTAATTTGTTTTAAAATTTTGCCCAATGTAATGTAGGCTCAGATTTGGTAATTTTAAGTTGAAATTTGATATGTTGGTGGAATAAATCGCTCAAATTTGGATGAATTATTAGTTTTTTAAAATTGGTAAGAATATAAGTATATTTATAGAAGTTTATAAGTAAACATATGTAATATATAATTGAGTAATTTATGTAATTATTATTATTTAAATTAAAATTAATTCTTAGCCAACAACTTATGTGGTTATTGTTGTTGGAGCAGAAGATGAATAGACATCCACATCATATCATAGGTGGATCTATAATAGATTATTACCTGATCGTATTGGTTATACGCTAGAATTTCTAGGCGGAGTAAATCAATTCGATGAATTTGCACGTAGGCAGACAAAGTTTCTGAATGTGGGAAAGTATAGGTGTCCTTGTGCTAAATACAGAAACAGGGTGTACTTAACACCCGATGAGGTTAAGATGCACCTTTTGTATAAGGGTTTTGTGAAAGGGTATTGGTTTTGGATAAGTCATGGGGAAATAGAGTCTCAGCAATATGATTTTGGATATTTAAATAGTGAAATTGTCGAAGTTGGAGGTTTAAGTCATATTAATAATGACTATAATGAATCCTACGTAGATCGGATGAAAGACATGGTTGGTGATGCTATAATGGCAAATCAAAATGTCAGCGAGGAGGAGTCAAGCACTTGCAGAGAACCATTTTATAATATGGTTCAAGCTGCTCAACAACCCTTATACGATAGTTGTTCCCCCCACATTGAGCTCTCTGCTGCTGTGAGACTGTTGAGTATTAAATATGATTATAACATGCCACAGAACTGTTTCAATGAAATTGTTCAACTAATGAAAGAGATGTGTCCACCTAACAACCGTATGTCAAATAACTATGGGCAAACGAAGAAGGTTGTTAAAGATCTCGACAACGATGTGGTATACATTGATTGTTACAGGAAAGGTTGTATGTTATTTTTTAAGGAGGACGCAAACCTGGATGCATGCAAGTTTTGTGGGCATTCAAGATGGAAAAGGCAAAGGTCACAACAAAGGAATCAGAATCCATTACCATACGCGATGGTGCATTACCTGCCGTTAAAACCTCGACTTCAGAGGTTGTACGCATTAAGAAGTACTGCAGAGCACTTGAGATGGCATTATGAACATTGGCGTGAGAACGGTGTTTTATGTCATCCATCAGATGGGACAGCATGAAAACATTTTGATAACAAATACCCTAATTTAGCTGCAGAGCCTCGACATGTGAGGCTTGACTTATCTGCTGATGATTTTAATCCTTACACTTTGTCTTCAAGATCTTACTCCATTTGGCGAGTGGTAGTACTCCATTTGGCGAATGGTAGTTATACCTTATAACCTTCCTCCTGCGATATGTATGACCACACCATTATTGCTTCTCACTTGTGTAATCCCTGGCCCTAAAAATCTTAAGAACAAAATAGATGTATATTTACAACCTCTTATTAATGAGTTGAAACAGTTGTGGGATGTTGGAATTGAAACATATGACATTTCTACGGGCAGACATTTCAGATGGAGGCTGCACTTATGTGGACCATCAATGACTTCCCCGCATATGGAATGTTATCTGGGTGAAATACTAACAGGCAATTGGCATGTCTTGTTTGTATGAAACAACAGAAGACTTTAAGATTGAGAAATAGAGGTAAATTCTCATGGTTTGATTGTTATCAGTGTTTTCTGCCAAGGAATCATGCATTTAGAATAAACATAACAACATTTAGAAAAGACATAATTGTTACAGGGGGTCCTCGTCGCTGCATATTTGGAGAAGAACTTTATGTTGAGGTGGAAGATTACCAAATGGTAACTACAAACGGTGATTTTATTATACCAGAATTTAAGAAAAATGAGCACAACTGGACGAAGAATAGCATATTCTGGGAGTTGCCTTATTGGTAACATCAATTACTCCACCATAATTTGGATGTGATGCACATAGAGAAGAACTTCTTCGAAAACATTATTAACACTATTATAGATGTTCATGAAAAAACAAAGGACAATGCCAAATCACGAATGGATGTTGCAGATATATGTGATAGACAGAAATTACATTTGCAGCTAGACCCTAGTGTTAAGACGGTTAAACTAAAAGCAAAGTTCGTTCTTCCTGTGGATAAACGAAGAGAGTTGTGTGAATGGATAAATGAGCTTCAAATGCCTGATGGATATTGTTCAAATTTGAGGCATATCGTGGACCCCTAATGAGGCAAAGTTCAACAACATGAAAAGTAATGACTGTTATTCCTTCATGGAGACTCTTTTGCCAATTGCATTTGGTGCGCTTCTAAATGATGTGTTGAAACCTCTCATTGAGATAAGTCAGTTCTTCAAGAACTTGTGCTTAATAACACTGTGAGAGGCTATATTTGAGAAAATGCATCGGAACATTGCCATCACTCTCTGTAAGTTGGAGACTATTTTTCCTTTGGCTTCTTCAATGTAATGGAGCACTTACCAGTGAATTTGGCAGAAGATGCTCAACTTGGTGGTCCTGTACAATACCCATGGATGTATCCACTTGAGAGGTAAAATATACTGTATTTGATGAAATCTTATCTCAAATCTTCTCCGTGCAACCACTTACAAGTGATGAGAATTTTGAATTTGTTAGGTACTATGGTAGATTGAAGAAAAATATAAAACAACAAGCATGTCCTGAAGATTCAATCGCAGAAGCTTACCTAGAATCTGAGAGGACATTCTTCGCCTCCTATTACTTTGACTCTAATGTGCCCTCCATACGCACTAGATGCAGGAGAAATAAGGATGGCAATGAACATAATAATTATTTTCCAACTCTATCTGTGTTTGAACCGCAAGGGACCGCTATTGGCAAGGAAAGATCAAGGTATCTCATAGATGCTAAATATATTACTGCCCATCTCCACGTGTTGTTAAATTGTAATAAAGTTAAACCTTATATTGGTTGAGTGCTACCTTAACTTTATGTTTAGTTTATCATTCAGAACACAAGTTTACTCACCACCGGCATAAAATGTGACAGAATTTTCACAGAGCAAGTTAGAACTGCACTTCCCAATTACCGCGATGCTATTACACCATCATTGAAACTCATTTTACAGATTGGTTTAGTCAAAATGTAACTTACATAACTCATTCCTTCATAATGTTCACATAACAGTTTGGTGCATTGTATTGACTAAAACCACGTCTTATATCACCTTAGGTGTATTACATTCAACTATTCGACACCCACAAACATTGCTACTTGACACAATTGGCTGCGAAGCCAAATCAGTATGTGTCGACGTGGACGACATGTACAATTAATAGATTCAAATTCCACACAGATGCTTGCAGCGTTAGAAAGAAAATATATAATTGTGGTGTTGGTGTATGTGGTACTAGGGGTGACAATGGGGCGAGTACGGGCGGGTTTAACCGTACCCTCACCTATACCCATTTTTAAAATTAATACCCATACCCATACCCATACCTATCGAGTATTGTAAAGTTATACCCATACCCATACCCATGCCTACTGAATATAGTGGGTATACGGATTTTATTCGGGTACATATAGACAAAAAAGAATTAAACTCATTTTATACCCATATTCGACATCAACTAGCCAGTCTGTCACATTAACACAAAGGTTCCAACAACATATCATATCACATCAAATACAACTAAAAGTTTTTCAATCAAAGCAATAAATTAGCACTTGACAATTACAGTTTTAAACAAAATGTTCCGCCGAAGTAATTAATGTCATACAACTCAAAGCAAATAGCAAAATATTCAAGTACAAGTAACAAATTAGAACTTTAAACAAACGGGTATGAGTTTTATATGAGGCGGGTATGAGACAGGTATGGGACGGGTATTGATAAAATGGGTATGGGGCGGGTAAGACCTATACCCATAACCATACCCATTTTAACAATACTCGTCCCGTACCCATTTTCTTTCTATTTTGACCACCCATACCTACGCCCATTGGGGCGAATTTTGCGGGTTTTAGGCTAATACGGGCTTTTTTGCCAGCCTGATGTGGTACAGGAGAAGGCGTTATTGAAAGTGATAATGATGGCGTATTGAAGGGCATTGTCCAAATTGAGTACGTAGGTGAACCACTTAAACGATGTGTGCTATTCAGTTGTGAGTTGTTTGATCCCTCATTGAATAATGGGACATGATCTCATAAACTAAGCAAATTGATTGAGGTGCACCGTACAAGGAGGTACCGAAAGTACGACCAATTCATCTTCCCAAACACCGCATCGCAAGTATACTTTATGCCACATCCAGATCGTTCAAGACATAGGACCAATTGGCTTGTTGTCATACTAACCAAACCAAGGGCGAGAGTGGATAAATAATATACTCTACCCACTGCTTACCAACAAACGAACATGACGATACTCGTTGAACCTGTGAATGATGTTATCCCTACATCATTAGTGGATTAAATTGCAACATTGAAAGGTGTTAATGATGATGAGGGTTTCTCATTTATTTAAGTTAATTATGACATAGATGAGGAAGAGAATGATAAGGGTGATGAAGAGGCTGAGTGGGATGATGGTAATGAAACAGATGAAGTAAAGGAAAGTCTGCATTTATATGATGATGATGACGATGACAATGATGATGATGACGCAGATGATTGAGTACTTATGAATTGTTATGTATTTGAGTACTTAATTGAAAAACTATTGGTTGTGACTATACTTTTATTGTATGAATGAATTTAAAAATATCTGTTACCTACCTATTATGATGTCTGAGTAAACTGTTGAGATGTGCAATTGTTATACATTTGTACTTGCATTTGTTGTCAACTACTTCAGGTATGGACTCCAGTTCACGTCGAGGTAAGTCCTCTACTCGAGGTAGAGGACGTAGGGTGCAGGAGCTCTGCCGTAGATCCAACTATAATGGACGTGGATTAATCTTCCCATCATGTACTTCATACCCTAGTTCAGCCAGGAGCAACAATGGCTGGTTACATACCAGGTCTTTTAGGACCACTTCCTCCCCCATTTGGGGCTCTCCATCATCAGACCTTATACATTCCCAACTAAAGTACCATGTACGGCCAATTTGCCTACAACATTCCTCGAAATCCCTCTTTTGTCAACACTGTGCAGCCTCCTCCCCAACCCATTGACCCTAACACAAACTAGTCCCAAGAAAACATTGGAATTGGAGAAAGTGAAGCACAATCTAGTCACGACAGCACTCGAGCAAAGACTTGGATTGAGCCAGATGGTAACGGGTAAGTATTCAATTATTATATGTTATGAACTTTAAGTATTTTGCTTAACAACTAATCAATTTGATGTGTTTTGTTCAATTAGGTTTCTCCCTAATAATGGTGCTGTTAGTAGGATTTCTCTCATATTTCAAACCAAATATGATGGAACTTGACCTACTTGAGGTAAAGTGCCCAAACCTGTACGGGATTTATGGTTTGGAGAGTTCAAAGTAACTAAAGTGACTACATATTAACACTTTATGTGAACCTGATAAATTACTATTGTATTATTTGATGTGTTTGTTGTTTTCATAATTGTAGAAGTGGTTTACTTGGGATCCGGTCCATGAGGACTGTATAATTTTTTTTTTGAAAACAGAGGCAATGCACACTTGAGAGACTTCCTTAGCAAAGCAAAGAAGCACAACAAGAAGCCTGATTGGCTTGGTGATGCTCAATGGGAGGGGCTGCAACAATACTGGGTGAACGAAACTTACAAGAAATTATGTGCAATAACCCAAAAGAACCGACTAGGTACTCCAGAAAGTGGTCGCCTATCTCTCCATACCGGTGGCTTGATCCCTATGCATGAGCATATGAGGCATCTGGTAACGAACTTTGCTATGTATTTCTTTAATTTTGATACTTCAGCCCACTTTGAATGTGGTTTCGCCAGTATTTCACATAATTCTGTTTGGCACTTAGAGAGAACGATTTGGGATGGAGCCCACAATTGTTAAATTATTCAGCTGCACTCACAAACTTTATGGCAAAGAAGACGACCCTTGGGTTGACAAGAAATCACAACAAATATATGTAAGCTATAAGCTAGTCTCAATCTTTATTGGTAGTTCAGTGAGCACTTGCATACTTTAATTTTGTTAACTATAATATATATATGATTTTTTGCTTATGTTGTGATATTGTAGAAATCCTTTGAACGCGAATTTCAAAATGCAATCAACTCTCAAATGATCGGGGATGACACTTCTCAAGATCCATCCCAGCCACTTCCAAACCCAAATGAGTTGTGGGTGAAGACGTACAAGAACATAAAAGGTCGTATTTATGGCACTGCCGATGAGACTGTCAACATTAGGGAATCCGGTTACTTCAGTCTCAGTCAACGAGCCGGTATAGTTTTCATGTTAAAGTTTCAATGAACATGGTTATACGATAACTTTCTTCAATTGTACTACTAATGCATACTTCACATAAATGACAGTGAGCAGGTTCAGGTTATATGCCATCGCAATAAGAGTTGAATGATTTAAAAGGTATAGTAACCAACTTGGGGGATGAGTTAACTTCACAAGCTGAAAGTTACCGGTTGCTTATGGAGAAATATAAGCAACTGGAGGAATCCAATAAAATGCTCATCCAAAGCAACCAGCAACTAAGCCAAAAAATGACGAGCATCGATCAGCGTTTGCAAGCCTTCTTTCAAATGCAACAAGCTTCTGACTCGGGATCTCAACCATCATTTGCTCATCATTCATAACATAGCAACGATGAGGATGAGGATGAGGATCAAGAAGATGAGGATCCTCACCTTGGTGATTAAGTACGTTGCGGTTTTCCCCCAGTTGATAGTTCCCCCCTCCTTAGTTCTTTATGGAGTACAAGACGTAGGCGCTTGCTTGTCCTTCCTCTCCGGGCTTACTTCATTCCCCTCTTCTTGGTGCTTGCTTCGCCCTCTTCTTCTAACTTCATTTCATTTTGATTAACTAGCAACTTATGGTTTCTTTAGGTTTTGTGGTTTGTGATATACACCCTTTGTTTGGGACTTGTGGTTTGTGAATTGAAAACAATTGGTTTGAAGTGTTGGATTTGTTGTTTATTGTAATTGGAAACTATTTTGCTTTGTATGTGGTATTTCACATGTTTGTGGTTTGAAAATGGTTGAGAACACTTCGAATGAAGTCATACTTGAAGCTATTGGATGTTTATGGAGTAGTACTCTTTGTAAATTTGTTGCATGGATTTAAATGTATGTACAGAGGGATATAATAAAAAATAGATGCTTTTATTTTAAAAAATTACAAAAATAGCGATGGACTGGGGATGGAATAGGCAAAAAAATATTTTTTTTGCAGAGGAGCAGTGACAGAAATAAAAGTCCGTCGCCACCAGCGACGGAAATGGCCGTTGCCATTTCTTTCGCTATAGGCGATGGATATTGATTTCCATCGCCTCATTTCCCGCCTTTTCATTCCTTCCAAAAAATTGTCTGACGCTGTATCCGCTGCTAGTCCGTTGCTGATGGCGACAGATTTTTGAAATTCCGTCGTCAGATACTCAGCAACGAATGAAAATCCGACAATCATTTTCCGTCTCCAATTCCATCGCTGTTATAAGTATTCCGTCACTATTCTTCCCATTTCCGTCGCTGATTCCATTGTTATATGGCTTTTTTTGGTAGTGTCTATTCTTTTGGATGAGACATTTTATATTCAAACTGAAGCAACTAGTAAACTTATGAGAAAATTATAGAAGTAGTTTAATGATAGTGTAATCTTAATGACATCTAATTGCATGCAGAAGTTTAGTAACAATAGTCTCAATATACTTAAGTATCATCTCATAATACATAAGTGGCTTGATTATAGGTCAATTGACAAAGTTTGGGATTCCTGAGAAATACGTACCTAGGTTCAAATTGTGTGCGTACTACTAGTCTTTGTACCTTCAGAATATAACAAAAAGGCATGATTTGTCAACTAATCTCTTGTTAGTTCGATCAAGATACCCTAATATTATTGATCGACTTTGCCAAACATCTTCATTCAACAAATATTATTAGCCGATTTCAGCTGATTATACATGATGAAGGGAAATTCAATTAATGTGGAGGAAGAATGCAGTTCTATTACCCACAATTAAATAATCATTTTGGTGAGAACAATTAAGGGGGTGTTTGGTAACAACAACTTTTTGAGAAAAAATAGCTGTTTGAGAGGATTTTGACTGTTTTGACCAAGTCAAACAGCTAAAGGGTGTTTGGTAAAGAGCTGTTTGCAATAGCTGTTTGGCTCCAAAAAGCTCTTTTTGAAAAAACTATTCTCATTAGCCTTTTGAGAAGAGTTTTTTTGTAGAAATGACATAATTAACCATAAGTTTGAAAAAATTACACACATCCCATTAAAAACTAATTCATAAATAAGGACATAAATGAAATGTTACCAACATATTATTTATAAACAACTAATTTTTACCAAACACTTTTTCTAAAAACAGCTAATTCAAATAGCTAATATAAACAGCTAACAGCTAACAGTTGTTTACCAAACAGAACCTAAGTTGCTGAGGTTGGACCCCAGGGGAGAGGGGACCAACTAAACTTGAACCAGAGATTATTGCCATTAGTTTTTTTTTTGGGTGGAAAAATATTGCTGTTAGTTAATACAATACCAATAATTGATTATTGGGCGGTGGTCTCGTTTAGTTGTACACTTTGATGTTGCATGAATATTAGACGCTTGCCTTTAAGGTTTCCGTGGGCTGTCGAATACTGACGAGTCACATAAATGGAAGTTGACATGGAACTAATTAATTTCTAGCGACTCAAAGATTACAATCTTGTATTTTTTTTTAAAGAACTTTCTTTTTTGTAAAAAGGTAACTGATGAAAATTTATTTCCGTAAAAGAAGCCACCGAGGGATTGGAGCCATTAATTAGGCTGAAGGAAGTAACTGATTAAAATTCATTCGACGTTACATTAACAATATCCTAACAAAAATAAGTTTAAAATATTAAAAAAGATTTCTATTTTAATAAATTTATTAAATAGATACACCTGTGTGATAGTAGGTCCAACTCGGGAGTACAATTTTTTTTAATCAAACTATATTAACTTCCATTGTTGAATGATTTCCAATTAAAAATTTAAAACCATTGAAACTAACTGAACAAAATCTATGAATAGTACTCTATAATTATATGGAATCAATGACTCCAACAAAAACTTGCATAATGGGCAAGAGATAGTAACAACAGTTACAAAAAACCTACTACTACTACTACTACTACTACTACTTTTTGAGCAGCATTTTTGTAATTGTTGTAATTGTTGACTCCAGTTAAAACTTGTTTTTTTTTTTTTTAATTGTTGTTATTGGGCATATTCGGCAACAATGTTTTGAGTAACATTTGGCGTTTTGACTAAGTTAATACACTCATCAGATGATTTTTAGTGTTCAACAACATAGTATTTTGACTAACATTTGAAATATCATTTAACGTTTTAAATAGTATTTTTAAAAAGCTAATAGTATTAACGTTTGGCATTCAAAAGCAACATTTCATATTTTTTGGCTAAAAAATATTCTTTGAAAATTTTATCTTTAGAAATGATCTATATCCTTTATTTTAATTGTTCATCTAGATAGCTAAAAATTCATATGTCAATTTACATTAATCAGCTAACCCAATAGCTAAATTTACCGAACACATTTATTTCAACAGCTCATTTAAATAGCTATCCGCTAACAGCTAAATTAGAAACGTTATCCGCTACTTAAATAATTATCGGCTACCTGAACTACTATGCTAATTTTGCCGAACAGGACTCTATTATGCAAGTTTTTATTGGAGTCAATGATTCAATACAATTAGGGAGTACTGCTCAAGTGTTCATTTATGTGTTTTGAATCCTTTGCTCTAGGAATTTATAGCGGCTCAAATTTGTATGAAATGCACAGATATTTGCACATGTACGCAATTTAAGACAGAATTGAACTTTAATTTTCATTGTGGAAATAAAAAAAATTTATTACCACATTATTTCAAGGGCAATAGTCAACCAGCATCCATTGATGACCTGTCTTGAAATGATTTTTTCAAGTCTGCCCTTCGCGATTAAATACAATAATATTTGACGACCCTAATGCTTAGCGTATTCAAAACTAAACACGTAAACAGATTACTAATTGCCAATGTAGCATAAGCAAGTCAAAAAATTTTATTTCTAATATAAAAACGAAAATTAATTTTAAAATAGAAGGTTGCAAAAAATTATTTCACGATAGCTACGAAGAGTAGATGTTAATATCTTTTAAAATAAGTCATAATTTATGGGTTGTTTTCAACAAAGATGTGCAGAAAATTGGTTGGCTTGGCTCCCAATCATTTAATTTGTATGCTCATATTTGATATATAAAATAAGCTCTTGAATTATATATTCTTGAATTATTTCAACTTGCAAAACAGAAATTCAAATTCATTATCCGCAGATTTTAGCATAGGTCATATTCTAGGTTGGTACCAGCTATGGTTCACACTGTGATCAATCAAGTAGACATACTGCACATTCTAGGAGGTTACCTTATTTTGGGTGAACTTAGCAAGCGCAAAGTGCAATTTACATGGCTTCCCTTGTGACAAAAATTTAGACAATTAGGGGTCTGTTCTTTTTGTGAAAAAATATGAGTTGAAAAAAAAAAAAATTGATTGAGATTGGTAGATATAGGTTGAAGTAGGTGTAAGAGGGAAAAATTAGCTAACAAATCACATAGCGCCACGTGTAAAAATAAAATATTTTTATTTCACCCAATTATACTCCGTCACGTGTCAAATTAATTACGACGGTCCATTAAATTAAATATTTGATGGAGAATTATTGCGGATAATTAAAAAGCGTAACGTGCCACAAATGATGCAGAAAATAGACTATTATTCCTTTTCAGATATAATTAGGAAGAAACTCTAATCCTCACTTCTCTATAAAAAGGAAGCTACCCATCTCATTTTTTTTGGGGGGGGGGCATTCAGAAGAACTCATAAAAGATAAAAAATTCTCTTTGGAAGAAGACAATAAGCATTCCAAACACGTGCCGTCTACTTTCAGAAATCAAACTATTTTCTCGACAGAGATGAAGCCTATTATGCCCTCTCTCGAGACTAAATTCATTCAAGATTATTCAAATAGATCGAATTAGAGGATTTATTTATCCAATGAGACAACAAGCACAATCAAAGCAAGTGCCATCTACCATCGAAGTTCAAAGAAAACTCGTCTTGATTGAAATCAAGCCTCTTAGACCCTCTCTCAGTATCAAATTTATTGAAATTCATTCAAAGGAAGTCAAATCAATCAACTTGCTCGAGATTCAAGTCAATCGATCCTTTTTCAAATACAAATTGAGATCAAATCAGAGGAATTATTTAATTGTTCATCTTGTAACAATTAGACAGAGATTGTACCCCTGTATACAAAATCAATACAAAAATTTGATTTGTTTCTCAAGTTCTTGTCTACTTTATTTTAGGTTCGAAATTTGTGTTTACAGTTGATTGAAATTTATATTTTTTTTGTTGAAGTAGGTTAAAATAGATTAAATGGATCAAAGTTTGTTGAAGTGGGTTGAATTTTTTTTGTATGATGGGTAGAAGTTGGTTAAAATAGTAGGAAGTGGGTTAAAGTTGGTATTTTTATTAAAGTTCGTGAAGTGGGTTAAAGTGGGTTGAAGTGGGTTGAAGTTGGTAAATTTGGACTTACCAACAAAAAGAACAGGGCCTAAGTGAAGTCGGAAAAATGATAAAGAGCATGTCTCTTAGTGTAATTTTCACTTCATAAGATATTGATTTAATGATTAAACTAAAAAAGTACTTTATTTTGATTTGGATATCCTAATTATACTGGATTGATTTTTGTACCTTATAAGCATTTAGAAAATACTTACAAAGTAGAGTGATTTCATCTTTTTTTCATCCTAATCAAACGATTTACATGCTTGATATCCAATACAAAAGGGGATAAGGAGTCAGTAGAGAGAGACAATCTCAATGGTCTCATTGAACAATTTATGTAAATTATTAATCTCGAAGACCTATTCTAATTTTCAAAATAAATAATACGACTTAGCATTTTTGCTTTGGTTAAGAATTTTAGACAAGTCATATAATAATGAATATTTTTCTTCAATATCACAGTTCATACTGTAGTTGCCATTGCTTTAAATATAATTGAAATCAAAGTGGTCTAAATTAAATTTTATTTGAACAAGTTTGCATATATATCAATAATATCATAGTGACAAGGAGTGATGGTGATGTTGGTCATGCCGACTGCAGAGACAACTCAGAGAAGAGGCAACTTCAAAGGTGTGGCAGCGAGGTTTTTGATATAGATGCAAAGTACAAAGAGGGGTACATGTCTCTCTCAGTCTCAGTCTCAGTCTCAGTTATATTGGAGGCACAGAAGTAGGACCAGGACACCGACGCTCCATTCTCTCAGTCAGTTCACCCCTTATCCCAGTCATTTGTTCCTTTCCCAGCAATAAAAAAAGAACACCCCCCCCCCCCCCCCCAAATAGTAGCTGTCTCAAGCTGCTTGATTCTCAAGCTGCTTGATTCGGACCTCTGTACCCTCCCCTTCATGGATAATGTTGGGGGCAACATCCTTCACACAAATTTTTAAACAAGACCGTCTGGAAGTGATATGGTAAAATTGACTTTTTAAAGAATGATATTTTAGAGGCATTCAAGTAATTAATAACTCATTTTAGAATGATTTTACGGGCATTCAACTTCCTCTGCTAACTTAGGTATCAGAAGCTCTAATAAAGTCCTTTACAGGTTTCCTTGCTTGAAGGTGCAAATCTTCTGATGGCCCTAAAAAACAGCATAACAAGATCTAACTAGAGCAGTACCCAAAATAAACAAATATTGCAAAAAATGTTGTGCAACTCAAACCAATGACAATCATTTAGCGAAGGGATTATGCATCACTAAAAAGTGACATACGTAGATATTAAGTAAAAAGATAAAAAGGTCTCCTTTTTTATTTCCCAAGACAAATGAATTTGTCATAAAACCGTCTATAATTGAGGCTATATTCAGTAATAATATTTTGAATAATATTTAGTATTTTGATCAAGTTAATATATTAATTAGTCAATTTTTAGTGTTTGGTAACTTAATATTTGACTAGTATTTTAAGTAGCAGTTATCATTTTAAACAACATTTTTAAAAAGTTAATGGTGTTAGCATTTGGCATTCAAAAGTGACGTTTCATATTTTTTCTTAAAAAATATCATTTGGAAATTATATATATTCTTTTATGTCAAGTTACATTAATTAGCAAAACCAACAACTAAATTTATCAAACACATTTGTTTTAACTGCTCATTTAAACAGCTATACATTAATAGCTAAATTAAAAACGTTATCTATTACCTAAATAGTTATTTGTTAATTAAATTACTATCCTCTACCTGAACAGCTAATTTTATTAAGTAGGATCTAAATGTTCGGAAATGATTTATAACACCTTTACACCCCCAAACCCCCCGGCCCGCCAAATAAAAATCTACAAAATACTTCTAAGAAACCCACAAATGATTGTGTGCAACTGGGTGGGCATCTCATTTGTCCATCCGGGCTCACAATTATATTCATGTTTCTCCTTTGTTTTTGTTTGCATGATTTTTTTTTGGGGTCATTTTGTCCACCTTTTGTTTACGCATTATTTACTCAGAAGTTTGATATAATATGTTCGTCCTTTTCACCATCTATTTTTTTACACATTAAAAGAATTTATATTTGTTAAAAAAAAAATCTTTCCTCCTTTTGGTCTTATTTTCTATTTCGTAGTTTATTGTCCTTTAATTTTATAACCTCTTTTATCTTCTTTCTTCTTTCTCTTTATTTTTTTTTGTATAAGCAAATGTGGAGAAGACCAATGAGCAAATACTTATTATTTACTTCACTTATTTGTGAATGGCACACGGTACATGCTCCCTCCCCTCCCCAAAAAAATTTGCACACAAATTTTTTTAAATTCTTCCATTGAAATATTAAGGTATACACTTATATTTACATTATGGATCTACATTCACTATTTTTGTATAAAACCCCTTATTTTAAAGATAAATATTAATTGAAAATTTGTATATATATATTATCCGTATTTTTACTCAATAGAAGGATATAGATTTATTATAAAAATAAACAAAAATAAGAAAAGAATTCACTACAAATTTTTATATGTATGGATACAACATTAATGAGCAATACTACATATGCTAGTGAGCTATATAATATATTTAATGAGCAATACATTGTCAGTAAGAAATATTTATATTATCTTTTTATTATACGTAAGCGCATTCGTATTATACATATTTAGTCAGTATAATACAAATTCAACTCACTTAAAATAGGTCATACCTCACTAAATATAAGTCATAGCTTACTCAAATGTGAATATATCATACCTTAGAATATGAACAAAAAAGTATATGTGCTAACTAAAATTATGTACTATATTGTTTATTCACTCATTTTTTATTATGAATAATTAGTATTCTACGCTAAATCATATTGGTCACAAAATACATTCTAGAGCTCACTAAATATCTATCATAACTCACTAAATAAATAGCATAGCTTACTAAAATGAATACTACAAATTGCTAATAAATAATATTCTCAAGTTCTTGGGTTATGTTAAAACTCAATAATTTTTTACTATGACATAAGGGTGTTTGTATTATATTTTGTGAGTATAATACAAATGTAGTGAAGTCATCAACTATAGTCCAACTCACTAAATATATGCTACAGCTTACTAAATATATATTATAGCTCACTAAAAAAATATAAACAACTAAAATATAGTTTAGTGAGTTTCAAATGCACAATAACATTTTTTTTAATTACAATAGCACATTTTAATAAGTTATATAGTATTTTTACTAAGTGAAACTTGGGGTACATAAGATGAGATTGTTTTGATCTATCTGCTTACTAAAAGTATGTATTAGCTCACTAATATTGTGTCTCAGCTCACTAAAATGTTGTAGTGAGCTATACATCATTTTTAGTGAGCTGAAATTCAATTGTACAATTGCTTTGGTAAAACCAATTGTATGATATAACAACTCACTAAATAAATATCACAACTCAGTAAAAAAAAATATAGACAACTAGAACATAGTTTAGTGAGTTTTAGATGCACAATAACATTTTTTTTAGTACAATAGCACATTTTAATGCGTTATATAGTATTTTTATTAAGTGAAACTTTGGTGAATAAGATACATTAGTTTCGGTCTGTTTGCTCACTAAAAGTATATATTAGCTCACTAAAACTGTGTCATAGCTCACTAAAATATTTTAGTGAGCTATACATTATTTTTAGCGAGCGAAACTGGGTGCACAATAGCATATTTTAGTGAGTTATATGGTATTTTTAGTGAGCCGAAATGTGATTGTATAATAGCATCTGTACAACCAGTTGTATGATATAACAACTGCTTCAATTTGGTACTGTGACATGATCAGATAAAAAAATTGTTTGCGTCCACAAAGAGCAAGAATAATTAACTTCCATTTTTCTCAACATCAAAAGGATATTAATTTTCTGTTTTTTTAGCAAGTGATACTAATTTTATTTTAATACTGTAAGCCTTGGCCTTTTCAGCTTTAAGTTTAGTTTTTCACTACAAAAATGATTAAATTTAAAGTTTAGAACTCTTTACAGTTCCGCAAACCTTCTTGCAACTCCTCATCTCCCCTTGCACATGAAAAGAACAGAGTTGGTATGATAAGCTTCCTACATTCCCTATTTTAAGAGGTCAAACACTCGAACATATTTCCTAACATCATTACTAGGAAAAGAGACAAACATGCAAGTCATCATCACCATAAGTCGATCCTGAAACACAAACTGGAATGCCTACCATGCATTGTTAATGCTTAACGCTAGGTCTCTTTCACTCCTTTCAGACTTCTCTTCTTTTCCTCTTTGGATTGGCCTACTTCACAATATCCACCAATATGTCGCAAGGTTCAGGCAGCTGTCACGAAAAGGTGCAAACTTCAGACATGAATTCAAAGTCATTTAGATCTCGCCATCTGATAACTTCATTTCAATTTGTTCTTTCCCTGTTTTTACACTTCATTTGCTTTTGTATGGACAGATTTTGTTAGAGCAGTATGCTGTGTACGTAATAAGTGGATTTCATAAACCCTTGAGCAATAGTATCATTTGCATAGAGTTCCTCCAGCGTGAATGGCTTGCAAAGCTGTAACATGCTCCGGTTTCAAGCAAACGTCCACATCCTTGCTCTCAACATAGCTTCGGCCGCTTTCCTCACTTGTGCTTCAGGCCCTATGACAAATACGTGAATGGAGATTGTGAAACTGGCATTAGCACCAAAATACAGATGGCACTGAAGTTTTGGATACATCTCCTCTTATAAGCATTGGACGACTTAGGAGGAGAAAAAATGACGATTGTTAGACATAAGCAGGGCTTGGAAGCGGCCAACCAAGGTTGCTCTCTTGCGTGATTGGTTGAATGTACTCAACCTTGAAATGCAAACGAATCTGCAATTGTGTGACCACATTTTTAGTTGCATGATAGTATTAACAAAAGGAGGCACCTTGTTATCATGAATACCACAAACTATGTTACTGTAATTGCATTAAAAGATTGGTTGATTTACATTGTGATTTTATCATATGCAACCAAATGCCACACTAGGTTGTTGGCCTGTGAGGGATCAAACCTCAATACGCCATTGCTTAAGGAGCTTCTCACTTACATCAGGAAACCCATGTGTGCCATTCTTGACATTTTCTTGCAACCCACATGTAGCGTTCTCAACAATCTTCCCGACAATTAAGTTGCTCAACCCAGCCTCAACTGATCCATCGCAAAGTACGCTCCAAGTATGATCAAAGGCAAGTTCTCCATTTATTCTCATCTGGACATTCAGCACATCTGGTTGGCCTGCGACTTAAACTAGCTTGAAGGTTCCCAAAGGAGGCCCATGACTGAGCAAACCCGGCTTTGCAAACTTGGGCTTAGTTAAGACAGAGCAGGCCAAGACGCTTGCCAGGCCATGTGCAAGCCCGTAAGCTGAGTCAATCTTTATAAAGCACTACTTCCCCCACCAAGGGATGGATTTATGTGAGAGGGAGGGGTGTCCATGGACACCCCTAACCCTAAAAATTTTTTAATAAGCTTATTTAAAATTTATATCAATATTATAGGTGGACACTCTTAAAATAGGTCCAAAAAAATATCAGATTGTTAAATACTGAGGCCTGACCATAAACCTTGAAAGCCCGCCTAAAATCGAAGTGAACGCGGCCCAATACTTTAGCCCATCCAGTCATCCAAAAACTGATTTCATTTAAATTAAAAACTAAAATTACAAAATTGCCCTTACCAAAGGGGCAGGCTTCTCGGTGAGGTCTCCCGTGTTTCTGCATGCCTCAGCTCTCCAATCTCCAAACCCTTCGACTCTCACCCTCCCTCTGGTCCCGCAGCTCACTCTCACGCTCAGACTAACCCTACCCCACACACCCACCGCGGACGACCGCCTAAAATCGAACCGTCCGCCTGCGGCCGCGGAGCTCACTTATCAGCAGTCCACCAGGCACCAGACAGAACGCCACCAGGGCCCAGGCACTAGCACACTGCACACACCCACCGAAGTGTCGAACGGCAGCCAGCAAGTTAGATTTTCAGATTTTGGTCGGTTAATTTTTGCCAAATTCTAAAATTTTCTGTTTTTCTCGGTTTGTTTTTGCCAAATTCTAAAATTTTCTTTTTTTTTGGTTAATTTTTCATGCCCAGATTTGAATGTTTGATACTTTGATTGTGGTCTTGCTAGACAAATTAGGCTGTGTCATGATTTATGTGGAAAGTCAAAAGTTCATGAATCATGATTTAAATGATTCAGATTGTGTCATGATTGTGGTCTTTCTAGTCTGAAAATTAGGTTTGGTTAGTTCATGATAAGTGCTTGGTAGCTTGCAAGTTACTTCATTGCTTGTTATAATGTTATGCCATTGGCTCATCTCTTTATCTGAACTAATATGTTGTTTTTTTTAACTAAGTGAACCTAATTTCTAAGTTTCATGTTCTTTTTTTTATTTCTCAGTTTTACATGGATCGATCTAATTCCATTTTAAGATATTTGAAAACGAAACAACTTGAAAATATTCATAGGTGGACACCCCTCATTTGAAACCCTATATCCGCCACTGTCCCCACCCCCTCCCCCGAACAAAAAAAACAAACAAATGCGATGGGTCATGAACGGGGTACAAAATTAAAATTCTACTTTCCCTTCTCTGTGGCACTCAATGGACTCCTCCATTTCTTCATCTCCCCCTCTCCATAAAGAGACCCCTTAACACTTGTTGACTGTGACCCATTTGTACTCTACCCCAAATTAAATGCTACACAACATCTAGAAGTTTCATGCTGTCAGATGTTGGATAGCTAGATACATATAACCCCTGTGTTAAGTGAAAAACAGAGTGGCAAACTTCCAGCTCAATCAGTTGGATCAGGAACCAGCCACACAATGAGCATCCAAAAATGTATGAGAAATGCTGCGATGGAAGAGACCCGAAAAACAGGTCATCCAGTTTGTTCTGGGGCTATGGAATTTTGAGCATGGTCAATGTGGAATCTGTGGAATTTCAAGCGCGAGTCATGTTCAGATCAGATATTAGTTGATCCAACAGACTGACCTCAGAACAGAAGGAGTTTTGGGCTGGAGATTATTAGGTCTTGTTGGTTGGGCTCAAAATTCGATTGCCTTATTTTGGATGCTGGATCACATCCAGCCCACATTGAAAAATTAAGTATGGATCAATTTGTCATAGCTAGACATAAAGAATAGCACTCGGAGGTAGATAAAAAAGCTTGTGTTCCTGCACAACAGAAGTATGTCCAGGAGCTGGCGTGACTCTTGACTGTTTAACCTACTGTCATAGTCTCAAGTGTTATATATAACAGTAAAGTTATCCTAGGGTAGAATCTATGATGATAGACAAATAGGACTGACCTGAAATACGAAATTATCTGTCAGGAATAGCCCATGTCGATCTGCATGTGAGGCGGCTACTAGAGTCGCCTTTAGATTGTCCACGTCCTAAACCCGAAGTCCAGCAATGATAGTAGGCATCTATGAGGGCAGAGGGGGAGAGTATGGTTTTTGTCAATCTATCTAGCCCTAATTGATCCCCTGAAACCCCCTTATATAGGTCGGGGGGAGGCAATTAGGTTGCCACACTAAGCGGCTTATGTGGCTCTTGGGCCTAAACTATTAGGCCTAACCGACAACTCCCACTCGGCCACATAGGCCGCAAAACATATGCTCTCAACGAATTACAACTCTTCACGCTTCATATCAGGAATAGGACGTGCGATCGAAAAGTAACAAGTAGTATTTTGTTAAGTTACCATCTAACTAACATAACACTTCCAAACGAAATACGATACCCCAAATCATCCCAAAACATCACCAGTGGCATTTCTAATTCCTTATGCCATGATATATTATATAATTATACACTCAATATAATCGCCCGAGCTGATATGACGATGATAGATAGATTTTTCCTTAAACACTCATGATATTGCATCTCAGCTTAACTGCTTTCCTAACGCACCTTCGTCGAACTGTATACATCGTGGCCCTTAAGGAACGCATTAAAGTAGCAACATCAAGCTTTGACTTCATATCATGGTTTTAAGTCAAAGGGTCATCGTCCATAGGGTCACACAATGTCAAGAGATAGAGAGGTCAATTGTCATTTCATGTATGGGTCATCTTTTAAGCACACACACACTATGAGATGTGTGTCATGACATAGCTCTCACTCAACTGGGCTCGTCGTTCTATATGCCATGCGAATCGCGAGTCTAGATTTTCACCCAAAATCTAACTTGAGCCACTACATTAACATACTAAATGTTAATCTTGACACTCAAGATTTTTAAGGCTTCAATATGAAATCATATCTCATATTCGACTCCAGTGAGTCTCATCTTAGACTTACTAAGGCGACTATATCTTATTGCATTCATACATTTTCAGTATGAGTAATCAATATTGCACACCTAGTGCCAATATGATTCAGTTTCATCCTATCCGCTACTTAAATGTTAGGGCAATTGCCTATGTGACTAGGCCAATCAGAAGCCTGTGATATTTCAATATGCCTAACATGCAACAATAAATCATGCGTATTTTGCTCATCACAAGAGAACCTTGTTCATCACATGACAAGATATGTTCCGAAACTGAACCTTGCGAATTCCTAGACTCAACATATGAATTTTGAGCATATCACTAAGAATAGGTTTAGTCAAAAGGGACATAAATACCTTCTTGGTGTACATGTACTTTATGGCAATGGTTTTTGTCTCTATGGTTACAAGCAACACTATATGCCTCCATAGTTAACTTTGTTGTGCGGTTTTGCTTCTTACTGCACCATGACATGGCTCCCCCACTCAGGGTAAAGCATATCCTGAGGTTAACTTGGACTCATTCGGGTCACCATCCTAATCTACATCTAATTATCCTCCGAACTTGAGGTCCTCGCCTTGATAGCATAAGACTAAGTCAGCTGTACCACGAAGGTATCGCTCAACTCTCTTGGCAGCTTGCCAATGAGCAAGTCCTGGGTTGCTCAAGTAACGATTTACCAAGCCAACCGCAAATCAAACGTCAGGCCATGTACATAACATGGCGTACATTGAGCTTCTTAAGGCACTAGCGTAAGGGACATTGCTCATTTCCTCCTTTTCTTTGTTTGTTTTTGGGCATTGGTCAAGACTCAAGGTTAAACCCTTCCCAACTGGAGTGTCTACGGGTTTGAAATATTGTATACGGAACCGTTCTAAGATTTTCTTGATATATGCCTCGTGGCTCATACCTAAAAGTTTCTTATGAGGATTTCTGATTATTTTCAAGCGTAGGACATACTTGGCTTCGCCCATGTCCTTCATCTCAAAGACGGAGAACAACCACTTCTTAGTAGTTTCGATCATCTCCAAGTTATTCCCAGCTAGTTGTATGTCATCGACGTATAGGGTAAAAAACATAATCCCTAGGGTTGATATTTTGACATACACACAGTGGTCTTCTGAAACCATGGATAAGTCAAACGAAGTTATAGTTTCATGGAATCTTAAGTACCAAGATTTGAAAGATTGCTTGAGACCATATATGGGTTTTTTAAGATGACATATCTTGTCCTCTTGTCCCTTTGATATAAAATCAATGGGTTGATCCATATAAATTTCTTTCTCAAAGCTACAATTGAGGAAAACAGTCTTTACACCAATTTGAAACAACTCTAAGTCCAAATGGGCAACCATGGCTAAGAGTAGGCGAATAAAGGCAAATTTCACCACATGAGAAAATGTCTTTTCATAGTCTACACCTTCAATTTGTGTAAACCCTTTTGCCACTAAACGGGTTTTGAACTTATCGATCGAACCATCTATCCGACATTTTATCTTGAAAACCTATTTGTTTTTAATAGACTTACGTTGGGGGTGGAAGATCAACAAGTTCCCAAACATTGTTTCTCACCATCAAGTCTATCTCATCCCTCATGGCGTCTATCCACTCTTGTGGTTTGGTGAGTAAATCGCCTCTTGATAAGAGGTAGGCTCCTCAACTTCAAGGAAGTGCTTAGGAAGATTTCTTCTTTGATTTGGAAATATCATCGAGGAATTCTTCCGCACTCATTCCTTCGGATCTTATGACCTTCATTGTTTGTTTGCTTAGGTGAGTCATCCATCCCCTTTCTGTAAGAGGTATGGGACCCTGAGCATGTGGAGAATCGCTTCCACTATCCCTTTGGGACGTGGGATCTTGAACATGTGGACTAACTGCATGTTCGGGAACTGGAGATTGAGGACGAACCTCACTCACAGGTTGACTCTCCTCATGTATAGGAGATTGAGGACGAATATCATTCTCTTGGGCAGACAAGTCTCTCCTATCCCTTTCGGATACGGGAGGCATACCATCTTCGGTGACTTGGTTATAGTTCAAATTCTCCCCCTCACTGAAAGATGGCTGGATGTCTTGCTGTAACACAAACAGTTCGACATTCTTCTTGACTTCACCAATGGTTGGGAATTTATCCTCAAAAAAGTCGACATTGCAGGATTATATTTTTGTCATGCCACCAATAGGGTATCTCCCGTACATCACATATCCTGTAGATTGTGCGGGACATCTAATGAACACCATTTTAGTGGCTCTTGGATCAAATTTTCTATGTTTGTGAGTTGGGTTAAGCACATAGTCGTCAGAATCCCATGGGCGTAAATGGTCAAAGAATAATTTCTTATTAAACCATAACTCATACGGTGTGGTACTCTTACTTGGCACATGGTTAAAGATATAAGTTGCTGTAAGTAGGGGTGTGCAAAAATACCTGAAATCACAAACCGAAAAAACCGAACCGAAAAACCGAACAAATTTTTCAAAAAAATCGGTTATGTTAACCAAACCGAAAAGTGCGGTTTGGTTACAGTTCGAAAAATTTGAAAATGCTGGTTAACCGAATTGAAAATAATTTTGATTTTTTTAAAATTATACATAAAAAATAAAAAATTTAGGTAATAAAGTGCACGTTTTGATTAGTTATAAATCATAACCAAAGTTTAAGTTTTACAAAAAAAATTTAAACACAAAAAAAAGAAAAATTTAGGTAAGAAAGTATACGTTTTTTTATTATTCGTGAACGGTTAACCGGTAACAGAACCGAAAAATCGGTTAGTCGACTTTTTCGGTTCGGTTACGGTTCGGATTTTGGCCGAACTGAAATTTTCGGTTAACCGAAAAACGGTTAACCAAAGTTTTCGGTTCGGTCATGGTTCATAATTTTTTTGAACCGAAAAAACGGTTAACCAATTTTTGGTTAACCGAAATTTTAGTTAACTGGTTTTGCACACCCCTAGCCGTAAGCAACGCATCCTCCCAGAAACTGATTGGGAGGTTTGCATGTACCATCATTGACCTGACCATGTCAAGAAATGTACGATTCCTGCATTTCGCAACACTGTTTTGTTGTGGGGTGCGTGGAATCATTAGCTGTCTTTGTATATCTTTTTCCTTATAGAACTTCTTGAACATATCAGAGAACTATTCACGACCTCAATCAATTCGAAGATTTCTAACTCTTCATTCCAATTGAGTCTCTAATTTTTGTTATGAAGCGGTTGAATATATCGAGTGCCTCGTAACGATGAGATAGTAGGTACACATAACCACGTCTTGAATAACCATCTATAAGGGTGATGAAATAGATAGCCCCATGACGTACCTTAATGTTCATGGGCCTGCAAATGCCTGAGTGGACTAATTTTAAGGGACTAGATGCTCTCGAAGTCTTACCAAAGGGCTTTGCTTTACAACTAGACTTTACTCACTTAAGCAACTTAACCTTAGTGAGTTGATCTAAAAGACCATATCTAGTTAGCTTGTTCACTCTACCTTGACCCTCATGGCTAAGTCGAGTATGCCTAAAAACAGAGTTCAAAGAAAACGGCAAAGACAAAAAATGTCGAGATAGACAGAAATTAAGGGAGAAAACTAATATCAGAACAAAAAGGTACAAAGGTACGCTGAACTTTAAGTGCGAAGTGAGCGTCGTGGAGAAACAACTTGTTTTCTTCACGGAGTTTGAGCTAATATGTTGCTATGTCAAGGACATGTTCCTCACTGTCGTTCCCTAAGACAATAGTCTGTGAACCCATCGGGTAGCCATGGAGGCTCACAAAATCAGCTCAGCCCTGAATTATGTGTTTGCTTGCTCCTATGCCTACAATCCACTAAGGATGAAAGTTGGTAACTGCTGCTTGGGAGAGCACATGTTATTCAAGCTTAACTATGAAAGAAGGTACCTTAGCCAGCTCAGGACGATCCCAAGCGGTGGGTTTTTTCTTTTTACAGTTATAGCACTTCGCACACGCTACATTCTACTCTCTATTGACCTTGAGCTTTTACTCTTCTGGTAATACCATCATTGGGTTCGGAGTTTTGAAAAGGGGGATGAATATGATCAAACTGAATGCCAAGCTGATTCCATATGTCCTCAATAGTGGGATAGCCTTCAAATCCCCTGACCAGATCATCATGCATGCAATACCACATAGCCAGTACGCTGATCGATCCATCCTTGAACCATTCATGGTATGTGATTAGCCTCTCTCTTGATACTACTGACACGTAGCTACATCTATGTTATTCATATCTTTGCCTTTCCTAGGGGACTGTAGAAGCCGTCAATTGTTCTAAAACTTCACGTTCGTTTAGGAGAAGCTAAATCTTCTAACACTATGTATTTGAAAGTTACTCTTCACTGGTAAACTAATCACCAATCATATTTTATTTGCCATATTTGAAAGTATATATTTAAAAATGGACGTTAGGCATATTTTCAGATAATTAAGTTATCAAAAACTTCATCACTCATGTTGTATGATCGAAAATTTCGCTAAACTCACAATTATCACATACAAGAGTGAATTAGGAATTTCTATAATTTAATTATTACATTTTCTCATAAAACAAAACTTATGGAATACACAATTTGTTAAACTAATTAACACATCTAGAAATATCACAAAGATATTTAGCATTAATCATGTCAAACAAATTTACAAGAAGTTATATAAAACGAATTTATATAGTCATTAATATGTTATTTAAAACTCTATTTAATGACATATCAACTTAAAAGGAATTACACGTAGTAATTATGTGGGACACATCCATATAATGTTACTGACCTTAATCAATATGAAATGATTACCATTTTTTTTGTCTCAGCTATATTATTCTTTATTATAGGAGAAAAATTACATGTTGCACAAATTGACCTTTACCATTTTTGGAAACATCGTTGTCGTTTTTGGAAACATCGTTGTCGTTGGCCCCCTTTCTGCAAATCTTTTGTATCGTAATCCACACTGGTCGTTTTGGCGCAATTTGAATTCGATAGGCTGGAAAAAGAACCAAGAAGACAAATGGATATTACGCCTCGCTAAGAGGAGTGTCGGCTCTGCTGAAGGAGAAGAAGGTGCCGGTCGCAAAAAGAAAGATGCTTCTCCGAAGAAAAATAGAACTAAAAAAGTACGAAACGCGGACAAGAAAGGTAAGGAGGAACTGGCTTCTGCAAAAGAGCATACTTCCAGTGAATCCACGGGTCCTATTGAAGAGCAGCAGGCTTTTGAATTCATATAATTTGTCTATTTAGAGATGCAATACATTATTATACATTAGGCTAAAAGTTCACATTTAGCCATGTTAAACACATTGACGCATTTTTTATTTTTATATGAAACTAATTCATATGTCCTATTACTAAAACAATTTGTTTATTTTCTCAACGTATAACACGTAGTTATACATCATGCCTTTTAAATATGGATGTGAATTTAGGAGTTTCTTTTACATCAAATTAACTCCATAGACTTTTCTTAAAGGTTTGTTAAACTAATTAACATATTAACTTAGTGAATACCACAAAGATATTCACTTTTAATTACATAAACATCTTTACAAAAGTTTATGAAACTAATTCATTAAAAATAATTTCATTTTGTTTTAATATATATAACACAAAGTTACATATACTCAACTTCAAAGTTCTATAACAATATGAAACAAAATTAAAGGCGGAGAGATATAACTCGAAAAGAATGTATATAGGACCAACCCATGGTCACTTTCAACATATAAAACGAATTTATATGATAATGGGAGCAAATATTCAACAGTCCAAATCAAAAATCAGGTCAAACAGAACAAAAATGACCCATGTGAGGACCGACCCAAAAAAATGGGCTCTTTTATAAGGGAGCCCAACCAGGGCCCCTTTTATAAGTGAGAGCCTACTGACTTACCCTCACTAACCTGATTCTCGATTTCTCTCGTCTTCTGCCTCTCTAAATCTCAACCTATATCTCTGCATTTTCTCTTAAACCCCGAAAGGTAAAATCTCTCTCTTTCTTTCTCTCTCTCTCTCTCTCTCTCCTGTTCTCGGTATCTCTCTCTTCTCTTCGATATGCTTCCCGGTACTTCCTCTCTCCTCTCGGCTCTCCCTGCATTGTGGCCATGGAAATGGAGCACTAAGCTCCTTCCTTAAACTTTCAACACCACGAGCATGGCAGCCACTGCCGCCATTCTGGTTCTTTTAGAAAACACCCAAAGGATGTGAGGTCGCCGCCCCTCTTTGCCTTCAATCCAAGCCAACCATTTGAAAACCGATGTCACCACCATGTAGATTGGCCAAAACCGAGTTCGAGGGAGTGGTCCACGCGGCCAACGCACCACTGAGGCAGTGGTGCGTGAGTCATCTCTCTCTTCTCTTTGATATGCTTCCCGGCACTTCCTCTCTCCTCTCGGCTCTCCCTGCATTGTGGCCATGGAAATGGAGCACTAAGCTCCTTCCTTAAACTTTCAAAACACCACGAGCATGGCAGCCACTGCCGCCATTCTGGTTCTTTTAGAAAACACCCAAAGGATGTGAGGTCGCCGCCCCTCTTTGCCTTCAATCCAAGCCAACCATTTGAAAACCGATGTCACCACCATGTAGATCGGCCAAAACCAAGTTCGAGGGAGTGGTCCACGCGGCCAACGCACCACTGAGGCAGTGGCGCGTGGACTCACGCACCTCCAACTATGGTGTTTTGCGGCTTTATCCCTCCGGGGTTGCGTTGATCGGCATGCAAATACGCGGTTTAGAGGAAGAAGAAGGTCCAACAAAGCCCTCGTCGGCGGCGCGCGTGTAACACGCGCCCCTCGGCTTTGATGGGTATGGCCTAAATCCGAGTCTCTTCTACCCTTTTCTTTTTATTGTTGGGTCGTGGTGGGGGTTTCGAAGACCACTGACACTTCGCCACCGCCACCACGACCACCGAGGCACTGGCGGTGGATTCAGGTTTGGGTTTCTAAGTCTGTCAAGCAATGGATTTGACCTTGGGTCGAGTTCCAGGCAGAGGTCGATTAATGGTTAGGGTTTTGGGGTCTCAAACATAAATGAATTGCCTTGCTTAACAATTAACTATACATACTAATAGACAATCAATCTGGGCATGATCTTGATTAACACATAATAGAAAAAAAAACCATGCTTGTAAAGTATAAACACGTTGAGCATGAATTTTGTCTAATATTCTAGATTCATGAGTCATGCATAATTTTGAGCAGTTTATGATGAACATATCATCAGTCATAAAAAAAAAGGGTTCAGGGCATAGAAACAGAACATCCATGAATTTCCTTGACTAAAATTTTCAATCTTTTAGTCGATTTAGGGCATCGTAATCACAAAAGCATGCTATTAACACAGTAGGATTGCATAATTACGAAAATTAAGCAATTTAATCGTACAGGCAGCATGTTTTGAATCAATCAGACCTGTCGGGACTAATCTGAACAGTTTGGTTCTGATACCGCTGATGGACAAATATGACTGACCTAGAATGCAGAATTATCTGTCCGGAATAGCCCACGTCGATCTGCTTATGAGGCGGCTACTAGAGTTGCCTTTAGGTTGTCGACGTCCTAAACCCGAATCCCAGCAATGATGGTAGGTAGCCGTGAGGGGAGAGGGGGAGAGTGTGGTTTCTGTCGATCTATCCAGCCCTAATCGATCCCCTAAAACCCTCTTATATAGGTGGGGGGAAGCAATTAGGGTTTCCGCACTAAGCGGCTTATGTGACCATCGGGCCTAAACTATTAGTTCCGGCTAACTTATGACAACAAAACAAAGTAAGCAAGCACGATAAAACAATTTGCATATTTTCAGGCAACATATTTTCATGTAAAGGGAAAACCTTGCACCAATCAGGTAATGAAATCCAGAGCCTCACACCTCTGGAACTGGAACTCCCCCTAATCTATGCATGGTTTTCTGTAGCTTAAAAATATCACATGTATAAAGATTCAATGACTCCTCATGTAGTTTAAGGATACAGATAACGATAACAACCTGCATTGACTGCATCATGCCAATCAGCTCCTGCTGACACAGACAAGGCAAAGAAGCAGATGCTCCAACATACCTTGACCTGGTATCGATCACCTAAGTTACGCGCCCCCCTCCCCCCCTCCCTCCCCAAAACCCTTTTTCCCAACAGACCGCATACCATTACCATATGGGATATCCAACTACTGCGCCAAGTACTTAAAAAAGGCAGAATTTATAATTCTATGCTTTGCATCATAAAGTACTATAGCTAGAGCCTTTTTCTGGAGAATGTTGTTATTCCAATACTAATACCCTAGTAAAGCCTCTATATATTTATTAACAGTTTAACCAAAAAATATAAGTTCGTTATGGGCACAGATATGAAGAAATTATAGACTACTCAAAGCACACTAGTTTGGTCTCATTAATCACCAGAGAACATACTAAATTAGTTGGAACAAAAACTTACTTTTCCAAGGGGCCCTCCCTCACCTCCGATGACAATTTCAGCACTGCAGCCATCATACGAAGCCATATTAACAAAAAAATAATGGTTGTAATAAAATTAAAAAGAGGACAATCTATCAAGGCAAACATGGATCATTCGAGAAGGGATATACTTGCACGATTCCTTGATTGACTGGATTGAAGCACCCTTTTTGCCAATAATGCATCCCTTTTTCTGAGGTGGAACATCAATTACTGATAGTATCTCCTTCTCAGGAACATTTCCAGTTCCTGAAAGTTCATCCAATGAGAAATAAAATGGAAAAATTAAAGGCTGAATTCCATAGTTCATCTATGGTTCATCAAGATTCAAATCAAGTATACTATGACCTACACTCTAATCTCAAGAACGTCCTACTCTACGCTAGCACATAATTGACTGTCATAATACTCCCTTCTAAGCTAATCAAAACTAAAACTGTTTTTGCCTAGAGCTTCTTTGTAATATTTATATATTCTTTTCTGGTTTTCTATGCCATGTCTGGTTCCCAGTGAGGAAAATCACAATCTGGCCAACTTTTTAGCTTTGGGTTATGATTTGTAAGCATAGACAAAATGTAATCATTCACTTATCCACTATTTATTGGTGCAAAGTAGCCAATATAAAAAAATTAAATCCTTCTCACTATATGTATAATTAAGATACCTCTGTGCATTGCTACATGGGAAGTATTGAAGTACTTCACATCTTTGACCCCCAGGCCCAAACCCCTGCCACAGAGAGGATCCTCATATGCTAAATAGGATGTTATTGGTTGATATTCAATCATGAAGGTTGATATTCAGATGTTTGATGGAGAGATTAGTTTCAATCTCTGTAAAGTGCGGATGAGAGCGGTTCTCATTCAGCATGGGCTGTGAAAGATTCTCTCAGGATCTCGTACGAAACCCAATACGATGACAGAAGAACAATGGGCAGAACAGAAAAAGAAAAAGCGTGGTTCTTTGACAGACGACGAGTGGGAGGAACTGGAGCTTGAGGCACTTTCTGCCATATAGTTGTGCTTGGCACCACATGTCTTGCGAGAGGTGCTTGATAAGACAACTGCAGTGGGTCTTTGTGTTCGGCTAGAGGAACTCTACATGATGAAGAGTCTCGCCAACAAGATCTGATTGAAGGAAAGTTTATACACTTTCAGAATGGAAGAAGGTATTCCTGTTCAAAAACATCTAAATGATTTCAATTCGATTGTAGTTGACCTTGAAAGTTTAGATGTGAAAATTGAGGATGAGGATAAGGCTATTTTGTTAGTTGTGTCTCTACCCCCTTCATATAAACATTTTAAGGAGATCATGCTGTATAGTAATTTTGATATTATATCGTTTGAGGATGTTAAGTTAAACATGTTGTCTAAGGAGAAGTTTGATCTTGACATTCATGCTGATTCTGCTGAGGGATTAGTAGTAAGGGTAAAACAACTGAAAAGGGGAACGGGAATAGGAGTAAGAACCGTTCTAAGCCTAGAAATAGTCACGCTGGTAAGACCTGCAATTACTGTGGTTAATTGGGTCATATTGTTGCTAACTGTTGGCAGCTGCAAAATAAGAGGGAGAAAGAAGAAGATAATTCTCATGAGCCCGCTGGATCTTCGTTTGCTGAATTTGATTCTGATGGTGATGTTTTGTTTGCCACCTCTACTGAAAGGGGAAGTGATTCTGATTGGATTCTTGATTCTGGGTGTACCTATCATATGTGTCCTCATAAGGATTGGTTTTCAACATATGATCCAATCGATTCAACTGTTGTTCACATGGGCAATAATGCCCATGTAATGTAACTGGAATCGGTACTGTTAAAATCAAGACCCATGTTGGTGTTGTCAAGACTTTATCAAATGTTCGTCATGTTCCTGACTTGAAGCATAACCTCATTCTTTAGGCACCCTTGAATCCAAGGGGTGCAAATATTCAGCTGAAGGTGGAGTTCTGAAGGTTTCGAAGGGCAGTCGAATTCTATTGAAGGGTTTAAGGCAAGGAAGCCTCTATGTCTTGCAGGCATCTACTACGACAGATTATATGAAGAAAGGTTCATACAAGTCATCTCCCAGGGCTAAGTTCCAAGTATCACTTGAACTCAACCGCCATTTGGATAGCTTAAATACCCTTTGGGGTCCGCCTTGCGGGGCATTACCCTTCGGGGTGCTATGACGGTGTGTGAGAGTTGGTGTTGGTGATTTTGATCCAAGGTGGAGATTGTTGGGTTTAATGGCCCAAAATCAGCTCTGTAGATCCACCCCGAGCTTCAAGGAGTTTGGGATATAGACCGTGGCGGCTAGGGTTTCGTTGTCTTCACGGCTAGGGTTCCTCCTAGGGTTTTATGCATCCTTATACCTCTAAACTCTATATAAAGGGTCTTGCCTAGGCTCTAATAATCGTCCATGAATCCCAGACCAGTAAGAAATACTTAGAGTATTCTGTTTCCACTATTTTAGATTTATGAGAGAGGTTGAGAGTGTTTTTGAGAGAGATTATAAGAGAGATTGTAATCTGGTTGCTTGATCGAATCACTCATGATTGTGTTCGCATTGTACTCACTCCCTCATAGTGGATTGTTTGTACTCGTCCCCGTTTGTAGTTTTTCTCGCATTGGGTTTCCACATAAATCTATGTTCTTCATTGTTCTTGTTATAGTTATTTACTTTTGAATATCATTGTTCATCCTAATACTTCCGCTATTAGTTTGCTCTAATTCCTAACATTTTGGTCGGCAATGGAAAAAATTGGTAGTATTCTCTGCAAAAGGCAGAGCACACTAGACAAGCGATAACCGACAACCACGGAGTAGAAATAGCAATTGTTGTAGTGCTAATGAAAGTAACCACACCCATTGGACTCCTTTATTCCCAGGCTCATGTGGCTTCCTTAGTCTCAATGTGGCAGACATTGGAGATAACTGGAAGTTACATGGCTATTAAAGAATAAAAACAAGATTTACAATGAAGCTATTGAAGAATAACGACAAGATTTACAATGAAGTGCAATGTTATGGGAGTGTTTTTGACAACCTAAGGGTAATAATTACATTGAACTTCCACAACGTCTTTATGGACCTTCAGATTTACATCAAAATTACCATAAGAGAGATCATGCAGGTATAAGTAGGCCATCCCTTGTTGCTGGCCAAGAGACATGACATGGTAGGGGCATTTTAAAAGTACCCCATTAATAGGAGAAGTAAGGAAAACCTTCGATTATGCAACTGCCCAAAAGAGCAGGGCCCAAGATGGAGAACCGAATAACATTGAAATGTGTTGGCCAAAAATGTGGAAAGTGGTCAAGACACTATACAGTTGATAGATCATAGATACTGAGAGGAAGGGTCAAGACCAAACTTGGAATAGAAGGGATAGGCGGCCAATCTACGCATCCATTGTCGTCCATGCAGAAACATTGACAGCGTAATGCACCACGCACTGCAAGTTTGCACAAAGATGGTTCACTCAATTTTTCCATCATCTTATGGTAAACATAGGGAAGAAAACGGACATCATCTACAGCTGCATTGACCATCTGCTCAGTCAAGGGTCTGTACGCCCAAACCATGGGATCCTGAACAATCCAAAAATAAAATAAAATAAAAAATAGAATAATCAGTTTCCATTTTCCAAGCAGCGCACATACAGGAAACACCAGCCTGCAGAACACAAACTCTCCAAGTTACAACATTTCTGTAACTTTCATGATAGGTGCCAATGAATCATAAGTACATGAACAATATCAAGCTGAAATATAAAGTTGGTTGATTCGCCATAATGATAGACTAAAAGGCTACAGCCTACAAGTATACACATAGCTAACAAGCTGCTCCACCTATCACAAATTGTTTTCGAATGGGATTTCACGTAAGTATCAGAAAAAGTCATTCTTGAATCGACAGTGCTCATCTCATCAACGTAATTTGCAAAGTCCCACGTTAGCCCTTGATTAGCTCACCCGTGACCTGTGGAGGGAGTCTATCTATGTATAGAGTGGTTAGTTCACCTCACATTGACAAAGTAGGGTTTGAGCAACGTATCTAAGCTAGTGAGTTACTGTCAGCCAATTGCCATTTATTTTTGGAATGAAAACGCACTTGGGCTTGTATACACTGAATTAAGGCTGGTTGTACAATAGTTCACAGAACCAATGGGCAGTTTTTCTTCAATTCTTGGAACTATTTCACAAACAGGTTTCTATTATAATATTAAACCTGACCTTTTTCTTGATACAGAAGTGGACAGCGACTTCCAGGTTGAGGGCGCTTTTGAAAGTTTGGAAGTTCATAGAGAAACACAAAAATATGATCACCACCATCCAGTGCAAATCATAAAAAAAGGCAGGGTTGGAGGGGGTTTGGGTAGTCAAAAATGGCTAACACGAAGAGACGCCTTAAAACTGAGTAATCGGCGACTTGTTTGAATGAAAATGATCAATGCAGTGAGACAAGATGCAAACTGGCTTACTGCATACGTCATGCTTTATATAGGACCAGGATTTGATAGATAATACTCAAGAGGAGCTTATTGTATTTAAAGGGGGAAAATATAGATGTTACAAAAGCCAATCTAATGCAAAAATTTCTGCAAGAAAAAGTTTCAGAAAATTTGAGCAGGTGTGCCTTTCATGGTCTGTTATGATGTATACGGTTTTGATGATAACAAATCCAAGTGTTGTTGTCCCAAACAGGTTCACACTGCTGTTCTCAATGCCTTAAAATTGCTTGACTAATGGATGATTAAGAACAGGTCCTCAATTCAGCGATATAAGTGCAGCTGTAAGAAACAGGATCTGCGAAGTGTTTGAGGAAGCAATTCGTCTTCTACAAGATGATTGGTCGTTACAACAAGATGTCTTGGGTTGATTTAGGTTTTATCTCTTTAGACTCTTGTTAATATGCCAATTAGAAAGTCTTGACTTATCACTTACTTGAAGCGGTTTTGCTTTTTGGAAGATATTTTAGATCACCTTTTTAGAACAGTCCTAGAAATAGGGCAGCCAGGGTGTTTCCAGACTAAGCTGCGAAAAATGGTTTTACACGATTCTCTCTCTGATTTTGGGCAGCATCTCCGAGACTTGCAAACAAGATTTTCTAAGGAGTATTTTAACCCCAAACGGTTATCTTTAACTAAGGGAATCTGCAAGATCTTTTTGAAATAAAAAGAATCTCTAATTTTTGGCAAGTGGATAAGTCTGTTTAGAAAATCATGGGCTAGTGGTTGAGTCCTTGTGGCTGAGAACTACCGCCTTACTCAAGCAGTTAAGGAATTTTTTTTTCCAACTCTCGTTACTCCACTACTTGTGGCTAAAGGACTCTATTTCCTTTAGGGATTTTGTTTTCCAAATTTGAAAAAAATATATGAGAAGATAAATCGTCTTACCTTTCAAAGTTCTCTATAAAAGGTTGTTTTCTATAACTCATTGACATATCGGTTTTTCAGGAGCAAACATTCAGTGTTCAAGAGCTTTAAATTTTCAAAAGAAAACCGAGTCAAGTGAGTGATGTTTTTGAGCTTTCAAAGTTGGCATACTAGGACTTCAATTGTACCCTATATTAGCTTAGTTGAGAAGCATTGTAATAGGGTGTTTCTTTGTAATCTCTCTTTTATAAAAGTGAGGGGAGTGTGTCCTAAGTCAAGTGGACTTTTGGATGTAGGGTAACCGGTCTTAGGGAAGACAGTTACATGGGTTGCAATTAGTAACAAGGTGTGTTACTATTGTAACGTATTCAGCCCGTTTAGTGAAGTGGTTAAATCCTACACGAGGTAGGTCGTGGTTTTTTCACCTCAGTTGGGCTAGAGGTATTTTCCACGTAAAAATCCTGTGTCCATTATTTCCACATTCAATTTCGTTGTATTTTCACTTCTACACAACTCAGGAACAGCCTGTGCAAACAGGGTCTAAGACTATTTGCCAGAAAAGTTACGAAAATCGGACACCACAATTCACCCCCCTCTTGTGGCTGTGTACCCTCTAAATCAACAAGTGGTATCAGAGCAGGTTCTCCTTTGAAGGGCTAACACCTTGAGAGATCCTTGAAGATGAGTACCCCACAAGGCATACTTGAAGGTCAATCCATAACTCGACCACCATACTTTAATGGCCAACATTACAGTTGGTGGAAAAACAGGATGGAAAACTACATCCAAGCCGAGGACTATGAGTTGTGGATGCTCATCAAGGATGGACCACTCATCCCTAAGAAAACAACTGAAGATGAAAAGTCAATCCCCAAGGAGCCTAAAGAATTCAAACTGAATATTACAAAATGATGGAGAAGAATACCAAGGCCAAGAAACTTCTATATTTCGGCCTAGGTCCTGATGAGTATACTCGCATATCTGAATGTGAGTCTGCCAAGGAAATCTGGGATGCTTTACAAGTAGCTCACGAAGGGACCAATCAGGTAAAGCAATCCCGGATTGAATTACTTATGAGAAAATATGAGCTGTTTGAGATGGGTGATCGTGAAAGTGTGATGGACATGTACACTCGCTTCACTCACATATCGAATGAGTTGAAATCCCTGGGAAAATCCTTCACCACCGAAGAATTGGTGAGGAAGATCCTAAGAATTTTACCTCATTCTTGGGAAGCGAAAGTAACGGCCATCCAAGAAGCTAAGGACATTAACAAGATCACCCTAGATGAGCTTATTGGCAATCTCTAAATGTATGAACTTAGAAGAAATTCTCAGCAGAAAGATGAGACAAAGAGAGATTGAGGTCTTGCACTAAAGGCCTTAGAAGATGATTTTGATTCTGATGAGGAGGAGATTGCCATGATAACTCAAAAATTTAAGAAGTTCTTCAAGAAAGTTAAAGAAAACAGCAAACGGAAGGACTTCGGCAAGGCCAGGAACACCTCTTGGGAACAGTTCTCCGAATGCTTCAAGTGTGGCAAGTTAGACCATATTGTGAGAAACTGCCCACTGCTTAAGGAAGAACAAGAGCCCGAACACCCTAGAAAACAGGGCAGGAAACAGGGTGTAAGCAGCTCAGCGAAAAGATTCTCAAAAGCTATGCTAGCGGCCTGGGGTGATTCAAGCGAGGATGAGGAAGGGTCTGAAGCCGAGGAAGATGATATAGCATTCATGGCAAGAAGTGACACTGTTTCAGATGATTAATCAACAAACAATCTAACTCAACTCAAGAACAAGGTATGTGGTCTCAATAAATCAACCCTTGAAGAATTGGTGTACACTATAATGGATATATGTGCTGAGTTAAAAAGGGATGTTCAAGACCTAGAACTTGAAAATGAAACTCTCAAAATGGAAAAGCTTGAAGTTGACAAAGAGAGACTTGCCTTACATGAAAACATTAATGTGCTTAAAGAGACCCTACTCATGAAAGAAGAGACTTGTTTCATTAATCTGACTGAGCTGGAAAAGGAATCCCTTGACTTAAAAGGAAAGGTCGAATCCTTGCTGGGAGAAAACAAAAACTTGCTTGAGAAAATAAAACAAATGGAATCAGACCTTGCTACAAACAAGCTCTGGAACAGGTTCTCAAGAGCGCTTGAATGGTTAAACACACATCACAGTCGAAACAGAAGAGGACTAGGTTTTGTGCCTAAGCGGATGACCTACCCAGTGAATAGAAAATACGTAGGATTATCTGAGAATATTGTATGTTATCACTGTGGTAAAACGGGTCATTACCGTTACACTTGTCCTTCGAGAAAGTATGCCATTGAAAGAAACACAGTTTATGTAAGACAAATATGGGTTAGGAAAGATGAGATTTGTACGTCTAAAGGAATGGGACCCAAGTGGATTTGGGTTCCCAAAACTAACCTTTGATTTGTTTTGCAGGTTGAAGTGAGAGAAAACAACCCAGCAAACAACCCAGCAAACAGCTCGGGGAACAACCTAGGGAACAAGCAGTTGTGGTATGTCGATAGTGGGTGTTCGAGGCATATGACCGGTGAAAAATTCAATTTTCTCTCACTTACAGCTTCAGAAGGAGGGAGTGTGGCATTTGGAAACGGCAAATTCGGGACAATTGTCGGTATAGGTAAGATAGGTGAGTCACTCTCCCATTCAATTGAAAATGTTTATTTTGTGGATGGATTAAAACACAACTTCCTAAGTGTGTCCCAACTGTGTGACAAAGACAACCTAGTAGTGTTCTCTCCAACACGTTGCTTGGTTGTTAATATGAACACAGGAGATGTTGTGTTGAGGGGGAAGCGACACAAAAATGTTTAAAAAGTGTGTATTTCTACTCTTCCCCAAAAGAATTTGACTTGTTTGAGTGCCTTAAATAATGATGTTATGCTTTGGCACAAAAGACTAGGTCATGCAAGCCACTCGCTTTTGAATAAACTTGTAACCAAAGACTTAGTGGTTGGCTTACCTTCCATCAAATTCAATGATGACAAGGTATGTGATGCATGTGCCAAAGGCAAACATGTCAGAAATTCTTTTAAATCTAAAAATTGTGTAAGCACTACCCGACCGCTTGAATTGCTACATATGGATCTATGTGGTCCAATGAGGAACATGAGCAGAGGTGGAAAGAGGTATGTGCTTGTGATAGTGGATGACTACTCTCGTTTCACTTGGACCCTATTCTTAGCGTCCAAAGATGAAACATTTGAGAAATTTCTTGCACTTATTAAAAGGATTGAAAAGAGAGTAGGACACTCATTGGTTGGCTTAAGGTCTGATCATGGTACGGAATTTGAGAATTCATGCTTTATTAGCTATTGTAATGAGCATGGTGTAGACCACAACTTCTCAGCCCCAAGAACACCCCAACAGAACATGGTGGTAGAACGCAAAAATCGTACTCTAGAAGACATGACTAGAACAATGCTTGTTGCTAGTGGTCTTCCTAGAAATTTTTTGGGCTGAAGCTTTGAACACATCATGTTATATTATAAATAGATGCATGATTAGACCTCTTCTTAACAAAACACCTTATGAGCTCCTCAAGGGAAGAAAACCCAATATTATGCATTTGAGAGTATTTGGTTGTAAATGTTTTGTGCATAATAATGGGAAGGATGCCTTAGGAAAATTTGATCCAAGGAGTGATGAGGCAATATTCCTTGGTTATTCCTCGCATAGTAAGGCATACAAAGTGTTTAATAAGAGAACCTTGTGTGTTGAGGAAAGTGTGCATGTGCTTTTTGATGAAACTAACTCTCTAAGTGAGAATGATGCACAGGAGGAAGACCTTGAACTAGTTCTTGTTAGAAAAGACTTGTTGCTCCAAGATGAACAAGGTAAGGATTCCACTGAAGGATCAGGGCCTGAAGCTGTTCCTCAGAGAGGTAGGCAAGGTGTGAACCAAACAGGGGAAACAGTGTGGAACTCTGTTCGGGACAACATCAGCCGAATCCTTCAGGAATAAGTTCAGAAACAGGTTTCCAAACAGGCTCGAGAACAGGTTCTGAACCTGTCTCACCAAGTATTCCAGCTAAGATGGAGAGTGTGTCTGTGGACCCACCTACTCCATGACCATGGAAGCACCAAAGTTCGCACCCCCTTGATCAAATTTTGTCTGACATCAATGCCGGAGTGCAAACTAGATCCAAGCTCAAAAATTTCTTTGCCTTCTATGCTTTTCTCTCAAAAATTGAGCCAAAGAATATCAATAAAGCTCTTGCAGATTCAGATTGGGTCACAGCTATGCAAGAAGAGCTTCATCAGTTTGAAAGGAACAAGGTATGGCACCTTGTGCCACGGCCGGAGGATAGAACAATCATTGGAACCAAGTAGGTGTTCCGTAACAAACTTGATGAGTGTGGAACAGTCACTAGAAACAAGGCCCGGCTGGTGGTTCAAGGTTACAACCAAGAGGGAATTGATTATGAAGAAACCTTTGCACCTGTTGCAAGGATTGAGGCTATTCGAATCTTGGTAGCCTTTGCGACCCATATGGAGATCAAGTTGTATCAAATGGATGTCAAAAGTGCGTTTCTAAATGGATACCTCAAAGAAGAAGTGTATGTCAAACAGCCCCCTGGTTTTGAAAGTAATGAATTTCCTAACCATGTTTTCAAACTTGACAAAGCACTTTATGGGTTAAAACAAGCTCCCAGAGCTTGGTATGAGCGGTTGTCAAGTTTCTTATTGGAAAATAATTTCAGAAGAGGCAAGGTAGATAATACTTTGTTTCTAAAATCTAAATGGGAACATCTGTTGATTGTCCAAGTATATGTCGATGACATCATATTTGGTGCAACTCATCATGATTTGTGCAACGAATTTTCAAAAATGATGAGGAGTGAGTTTGAAATGAGCATGATGGGTGAGCTTAATTTCTTTTTAGGCTTGCAAATCAAGCAAACTTCAAATGACACCATGATCCATCAACAAAAGTATGTTAAGGAGTTACTTAAGCGTTTTGGGATGGAGTCGGCCAAGCCCATTGATACTCCCATCTCTCCCTCAACTAGGTTGGTAATGGATGATGGAAGTTCCTCAGTTGAGGAGAAATCCTACAGGGGCATGATAGGGTCACTCCTATACCTAACTGTTAGTAGACCTGACTTTGTTTTCAGTGTTGATTTATGTGCCCGTTTTCAGTCTAAGCCTAAAGAAACTCATCTAAAGGCTGTTAAACGGATTTTAAGATATTTAAAACATACACATGATCTAGCCTTGTGGTATCCTAGAGGTTGCAACTTTGATCTTGTTGGGTATGCTGATGCTGATTATGCAGGTTTCATGGTTGACAGAAAGAGGACCTCAGGTATGGCTCATTTTCTTGGACCCTTTTTGGTATCTTGGGCAACCAAGAAACAACTCTGTTGCCTTGTCCATAGCAGAAGCTGAATATGTGGCAGCTGCATCCTGTTGTGCTCAATTATTATGGAAAAGGTAACAACTCAAGGATTTTTGTGTTGACATAGGATGCATTCCTATTTATTGCGACAATACAAGTGCAATTAACGTTGCCAAAAATCCATGTCAACACAAAAGAGCAAAACATATTGACATTCATCATCATTTTTTAAGAGACAATGTTGAAAAAGGATTAATCTCAAGGAATTTTTGTGCCACAGAAAATCAAATTGCTGATATATTCACCAAGGCACTGAGTAGAGAAAAATTTGAGAGGAATAGACTAGAACTAGGTTTAATTAAAACAACTTGATCATCTTGTTGTCTCTCCCTGTTGGTAATGTTTAAAGGCTACGGGTTCAATATGTTAAAAAATTTTTGCAATCAATTTCTGTGCTAATTTTAGCATATGTGTGGTTTGCAGCCTGCTGACACTCGTTGAGGTCTAATGAGATTGCCCTTATTGTCCCATGTTACCGAGCAAGTAACCTCACGAACAAGCGCCAGAAACAGGTACGCCTTTTGTTTGTCAAACGTGTGCAACTAGTTGTTGAGAATTAAATCTCTCATCCTTCCCGAGGCATGCGCGGCTAAAACTTAATGATAAGCCCATTGCAACGGGCAAATCTTTTAAAGATCTCACATACTTCCCTCTTTAAAACCTTCCCAAATTCGCTTCTCTCTCTCTCCTCCACTTCACTTCAACTTATTGCTTTGAAATTTCTTTCACAAAACCCTAATCTCTCTCCTCCTCCTTGCAAAAATGGCATCTCCCATCGGCAATAAGAGCTCTTTGTCCTTGATTCAGGGAAGCCAGTCACCAATTATAGCAACACAAACAGCTACAGCCCTGCTTGCTCACTCTTAATTTCCAGCGGCTCTAATTGAAGGTAAATTTGCTGGACCTTCTCGCCCCATTCTCTATAAACCTTTTGGATTCGTAAAAAGCATAGACCTCAGGACAATAGGTCTCAAATTAGAAGATATCCCCTATGATTTTGGGTGGAGCTTGGTCCTGTTTAGAGAATCTGATGCATGTCTGAAATCTGGAGAGGAACAAGAACCGATTAGGGAGTCTAGTGAGGAAATTGGGGCTAAAGATGAGTTCTTTTTGCCTAAGAATGACTTGGGTGACATCTGTTTTACTGAGTCACACTCTTTCGGGCTGTTTCCCGAATAGGAAACAGGGGCCGAAACAAGGTCTGAGACCTTTGACTTGGTATTTAAGGATGACCTAGGAGATGATGTGAAGGATGACACGGAAGATACGTCAAATGAGACAGGGGGAAATGGTGGTAGAATGGAGGTGTCCCCCGCTGAGACTGAACAAGCAACACTGGTACAACAAACCGGTGAAAAAAGGAAAAGATACAAAATTGTGGCTAGGCGCAGTTGAATGCCGAGATCAAGAACCCCATCAAGGCCCAAAAGTGGCCAAGCCAAAGAATTCACAAAAACCCCTGCCCAACCACAATCAAAAATCCTCTCTCAGGCCAAATCCACAACCAGGCCAATAAGAAAATCAGTCAGAATAGCCTTTCAAGCCACACCCCGACCTGTGACACTGTCTTCTCCCGTGATTGAAATTGATTCCTCTTCTGAGAGTTCCTCTGACAATGATACTGAGAACACCTCTTTCAAACAGGGCACCCCCGTGTTCTCAGAATCCTCAGAGGACAAGCCCTTGCCTGAACCCACATCTGAGTCTGCCTTGCCAATTTCCCAGCAAGCCTCCACTCTACCCTCCTTCAAACCATCACCCACAAAAACCCCTAGTAAACGAAAAGCCTCTTCCAAACAAGCCTCCAAACAAGGTCGGGCTGAAGACACCCCTATTGCACCTCGTCCTAAGAAAGCCAAGAAATCTGCCCCTTCTGCCATTTCAGCTAAGCTTACTCAACTGCTTCAGAGACGAGTAGTCAGGGGAAAAATCATCAAAGTCAAGTACTTTGAGGAACAAGGTCTTGGGGTGTTCCTGGAAAAGTTGCGTGCTCAGGGTTGGTTTGAGCTGTTCACAAACACCCAGCTGGGGTGTTCTGTCCATGAGTTGGCCGAGTTTTATGCCAACTGCTCAGTCATCGGAGGAGTGGTGACTAGTACTGTCAGTGGGAAGCAGCTTCCCTTTGATGTGAAGACACTAGGGGAAATTTTGGGGATTCCCTCCACGGGTTTTGATGTGTACGTGAGGGAAGATAAGTCTGTTCTTGGGGCAGCACGGCTTTTGGAGCTTTCCCAAAAATTCAGCCAGCAAACATGCCTGAAAACACCCCAGTCAGTGAAGAAAGCGGATATGACATCCATTCATCAGTTACTATTTTGGTTTATTATCAAGAATGTCATCCCTAGGGCTGGGGCCGCAGTCTTGCAGATGCTATGGATCAGTGCCTTGTGGATCTGATGGACAGGGAGGAGCAAATCAATCTTCCTGCCATCATGATTCGTCATATCGCAAGGATTGAGAACATCTCTAGGGAACATGATCTTGGGTATGACTTCCTCCTGATTTATGTTTTTGAGCACTTTGGGGTAGAGTTGCAAAAAAAAGTGGGAGCTCAATTTAGAGATGAAATCGGGAGTAACACCCTTATGGGATGTGGATATACCTTGGTTGAGGGATCTACCTCTGAACAGGGGACCAAAACCTCCCGTCCTCCTGTTCCTGGCGGTTACTCAGTCAAGGTTGAGGCTGCGCTGGAGCACAACTCCCGCCTGAATACTGAGCTTAATGTGGTGAAGGCTGCTCTGGATGAGGAAAAGGCTCTCAATACCAAACGCCATGCAGATATCCTAGCTCTTCTCTCTTCCCTCTCAGCAAAATTTTCCCCTCCTGCTCCATGATCCTCCCTTGTAGGCTGTTCTTGTAGGCTGTTCTGTTGTGGCCTCATCTGTCTCTTCTCTTGGTTTTCTCCCTTTTGCTGTCTCTGGATTCTCACTCTATGTTGCACCCCTTTGGCAAATAACAGTTATCTTGTTTTTAATTGGTTTTGCCTTGCTTGTTTCTCGTTGTGAATTGCTTATGTGTGACTAGGATGACCAATCTCATTACCGTACCAAAACACTTGAGTGTGTTGCATGTTGATTTTCCTCCATCACCCAAGTGGTGGTGATCGCAAACACCTTCTGTTTGACTGTTTGCCCCTTCCTTTTTAATGATGCCAAAAGGGGGAAGATAGGATGACCAATGCTGTTTTAGTTTTGCCATGGAAGAGTCGATTTTCTTACAATTTTTCGATGCTAGCTGCCCCTTGTGAATTCTCGGTCCTGTGAATAATTGGCACTAATCACTTCGTTTGTCTTTGAAAGTCAATATGGTCACTTGGTTTGTCATCATCAAAAAGGGGGAAATTGTTATGATGTATACGGTTTTGATGATAACAAATCCAAGTGTTGTTGTCCCAAACAGGTTCACGCTGCTGTTCTCAATGCCTTAAAATTGCTTGACTAATGGATGATTAAGAACAGGTCCTCAATTCAGCGATATAAGTGCAGCCGTAAGAAACAGGATCTGCGAAGTGTTTGAGGAAGCAATTCGTCTTCTACAAGACGATTGGTTGTTACAACAAGATGTCTTGGGTTGATTTAGGTTTTATCTCTTTAGACTCTTGTTAATATGCCAATTAAAAAGTCTTGACTTATCACTTACTTGAAACGGTTTTGCTTTTTGGAAGATATTTTGGATCACCTTTTCAGAACAGTCCTGGAAACAGGGCGGCCAGGGTGTTTCCAGACTAAGCTGCGAAAAATGGTTTTACACGATTCTCTCTCTGATTTTGGGCAGCATCTCCGAGACTTGCAAACAAGATTTTCTATGGAGTATTTTAACCCCAAACGGTTATCTTTAACTAAGGGGATCTGCAAGATCTTTTTGAAATAAAAAGAATCTCTAATTTTTGGCAAGTGGATAAGTCTGTTGAGAAAATCATGGGCTAGTGGTTGAGTCCTTGTAGCTGAGAACTACCGCCTTACTCAAGCAGTTAAGGAATTTTTTTTTCCAACTCTCGTTACTCCACTACTTGCGGCTAAAGGACTCTATTTCCTTTAGGGATTTTGTTTTCCAAATCTGAAAAAAATATATGAGAAGATAAATCGTCTTACCTTTCAAAGTTCTCTATAAAAGGTTGCTTTCTACAACTCATTGACATATCGGTTTTTCAGGAGCAAACATTCATTGTTCAAGAGCTTTAAATTTTCAAAAGAAAACCGAGTCAAGTGAGTGATGTTTTTGAGCTTTCAAAGTTGGCATACTAGGACTTCAATTGTACCCTATATTAGCTTAGTTAAGAAGCATTGTAATAGGGTGTTTCTTTGTAATCTCTCTTTTATAAAAGTGAGGTGAGTGTATCCTAAGTCAAGTGGACTTTTGGACGTGGGGTAACCGGTCTTAGGGAAGACAGTTACGTGGGTTGCAATTAGTAACAAGGTGTGTTACTAATGTAACGTATTCAACCCGTTTAGTGAAGTGGTTAAATCCTACACGACGTAGGTCGTGGTTTTTTCACCTCAGTTAGGCTAGAGGTGTTTTCCGCGTAAAAATCTTGTGTCCATTATTTCCGCATTCAATTTCGTTGGATTTTCACTTTTACACAACTCAGGAACAGCCTGTGCAAACAGTGTCTAAGACTAGCTATATACCTTGACTACGTTGATTCCCATAGAAGTTTGCTGGATACATCGGAGATTAGAGGCAGCAACACACTCTCTTATCAAATCAAAACTAGAATAGTTGTTGCTCAGATTACACGTTACACTATTCAATCAAGTCATGGCCTGCTGTCCATAGGCGCACAGACGTCTAACATTGGACCCTGCAATCTAAAGGGCATAATACAAACCTGCTTTAAAAGGTCACAAAGCTCTTTCTTCTACAGATAAGATATGCCTACAAAAACCCAGTTTAAAGCACAAATAAGCATGAGAATGGCAATCAATTACCAGATGCACTTTTATAAAATCTTGCAAACCACACCAAAATTGTCCCAGAAAAGAAGCAGTGAGCATGAAATTATCTCCTCAAAGATCACAGAAAAGACACCTTCACATGATACATAATCATGGATTCAAAATGTGGCCAAACCGCAACGAATCAACCGCATCAAAAAGGTTTTTGAGTTGGCCGAACCGCATTAGAGCGATTGTTTCATCCTCATTTTGAATCCTTGTACATAATTTGCATGAAGGAAGAAGCCCAATTTAACCTCTGACATCAAGTGAACTCAAATAATTTAACCAATATCCAGTTGCACAACAAAGACGCCACAATTCATTTTTTGGGGGGGGGGGGGCAACGTTAGAACACCTTAGAAAGAGGTAAAAAACCTCAAGAATTTGAAAATTACGGTTGTCTATCAAACATGGAATTTTTAGTATTTTTTTGTTGCTGATGTGTCACTAGGCATATGACTATATGAGCACACATGCACATTGCTGATATAGATGTCGGTTTCTTTACTTATAATGTCAAGGTTTATCATCTTTTAGGTCCATTCTTAACAAAATCCAGGTCCATCATGTAACAGCTAAGCCCTTTATATTATAAGGCTTTCGTTCATCATACTAATATTAACTAAACCTTTATCATTTCCAAACTTTACCCCTTTGGGTGTAGCTCAAGGATTTAAAACGCAGATTCGGTCGCGTTTGCGGTTATGGTCGCGATAACACAGGAACGTTAGGATACGCTGATCGCGGAATGGTTCGCGTTCGTTGCTGTGTGGGAAGGTTCACCTAGTTTATTTTTTCATTTGTATTTGTATTTTAGTACTACAATTCGTTAAGTAATATTATTTTAATCATAGTTCTTATTTTACTATATTACAATGGGCCAGCATAGTTCTTATATTGGTACCACAATTTCACATGTTAGCATAGTTCACATAAAATTACCATAAATGTAACTTGAAAATAACATAATTAATATAAAACAATATAAAAATAACATAATTAATATAAAAATAGCATAATCATAAATAACGTAAAAATAACATAATTAACATAAAATATGATGAAAAAAGGACAGCCCGGTGCACAAGCATCCCGTATTCACGCAATGTCCGAGGAAGGGTTACACTCCAAGGGGTGAATTATGATGACAATAACATATATTTAACAATTTAACAATTTAGATATTAATAATATCATTCACAATATTATATTTATTAACAACTAAAGTATTGTGATTCGCTCTTCTTCTCAAAACCAAAGCTTTTTCAATTAAAACAAAATAATCAAATTAGGCCCAAGACTTCACAGTTGTTGGTGAAAGTGCAAACTAGCCTTGAAAAGTTAAAACCCTAATTTCATTATTTGGCTGTTCACTTCACCGTCTCCTAGGGTCAGACCCTCCAACTCCTTTGCACTTCGCTTCCCACTCCTTCACCTCCAACTTCTTCTTGCTCCCCACTCTCTGTCGCGCTCACTGGCGAAGCCTCAACGCTGAGTTCCAAGAACCTCCATGGCCATCGGGCAATACTCCCCCACTCCTTCGTGCCTTGAAAATTGCTTGCTTGCTGCAAAAAAGTAAACGAATGGTTAATGAGGTATGTTTTTCTAACAAATTCAATTCATTACATTTTTTTTTTTTACCTTTTAGATCTGTTTTCTCCCTCTATCTTTCAGCTTCTTGATCTCCTGAATTTTTTTTCTTGAATTTCATTCTGAGTCATTCTTCCGCGTTGCGTTACTTCCCGGCCGTCGCGGCCAGTCCACCGTGAAACGGAGTTCACTCAGATTTCTCGGAATTTTTCGGTTTGTTCAAGTGTATTTTCGAGTCAAAAAGGCCGTTCCGGGACGGAACGACCAAGTTTTAAATCCACATTGTAGCTTAGCGATTGAATGACTGGTTTTCGGGGTTTTGGGGGGGGGGGAGGCAAGGGTTCGATTATCCCTGAGTGTGTGCATGCATAAAAATTTATCCATCCGCTACCTCCAAAAAAAAAAGTTCATAGTAACTAACCAAGCTAATCATTCGGGATGCTCATATTCACCACTTTCCAGTTCCTCAACAATAAGTCAAAAGTTCTGGAAATAATTCAATTTTTTTATTTTGAAATAAGAAGAAAAGTTTCATTAGTTATTCACTTAGATTCATCATTCATACGTTCATCATTCATATGGTGAGGTCCAAAAGTTTGGAAAATGCAAGTGCATTATATATGAAACTTCATCATTCGTGTGAACTTCATCATTTGTGTGTTCATAAACATTTAGCTTCATCGTGCTATGATTATTTTTAAAGAATCAAATAAAAGAATTGGGTTATGAAGCATAAAATTGTAAGGTGCATCACTAAAACTAGAGGTTCAAAGTTCGTGATATTTGAGTATGTAGGTGTGGGTAGAACTGAGAAAAGCTGACCCGATACAAACTTAAATGGGTTTGGATATGAAGTTTGAACGTGTTTAGTTAAATGGGTTGACATGATAAACCCGTTTAATTAATTGGGTTAGGTTCAGTTGAGAATCTCGACACAAAAATACCTATTTAACCCGTTTAATTGAACAGGTTAAACATATTAACCCGTTTGCTTTTTTTTTTTTTTACCGTTTATCACCTATATTTTCTGTGGGAATTAGGTTTTGTGGTCTCTTTTATGTACTTATTAGTTGTTGACTAGTTGGTCATATTATTAAGAATTTCAGACAATTTGACTTTATTTGCTGTTGTTTAAGACTTGATTTGGATATGGTTTTACCTAAATAGTTGGTTCTTATGTGAACTTTCTAGCCTGTAAAATTAGAGTTCTGAGATTATATTACCATCCAGGTTTTGTCTTTGTTCAAAACTACCACCCGCTTTTTTATATATTAAAGTTTACCACTTACTTTTTGACTTCTGCCCACAACTGCCACCTTAGGTCCTATTTGACTGGCTGATCAGGTGACTTTTAATTTTTCCTTTTTCACTAAGGGTGTGTTTGGTAGGAGGTAAAATCATTTTCCCAGAAAATCATTTTTCATGAAAAATATTTTCCTAAGAAAAATGATTTTTCATTTACATTTTCAACTGTTTGGTAGAATGAAAAGTCATTTTCTTTTCACTTCATTTTTTGCTATTTGATAAGATGAACCCCCCGTTCTCAATTCATTTCTTTTTACCATCAAACCCCTCCCTTGCTCATTGCTTTAACCCAAACCAACCAACGAATTCTGTTTCTGTCTCCTCTTTAAAATCAAACCCAAAACATCAGTAAGAAATATACCCATTAATAAACCCAGAAAAAGAGAGAGTCAACATTAATGAATCTCAATTTTTTCACTATTCCCAAGGATTACCCAGTTGACTTTGAGCGATATTAAACTTAGATTAAAAAAAATGTCAAACGGGGAGACGATGGTTGTCTCAGACTACTAAGTTCGTCAAAAGGGCAATAGTAACAAGGTCAGAGAACTCAAGAAATAATTGCAGAGATTGACGATGGAAATCATCGATGAAGATGGTGAACATGAAGAAGATGGGAAGTAGGCACAATAAAAAGAAAATGGAGTGAAAAACAAAATTGTACAGCGAAAATCAGGTTTGAAAAATCATTTTTCCTACTTTTTCAAGGGAAAAACAATTTCTTTCAAATGGGGTAAAATGATTTTCTTCTGAAAATAATTTTCCCCTCGTTTTACCAAACAGTGTAAAATGAAAAAATTATTTTCCTGAAAAATGATTTCTCTCCTACCAAACACACCCTAAAAGTTAGATGGGGTTAAGGGATGAAAGAAAAGGGAACAAATTAAAAAAAAATTGAGACGTTTCCTTAAACGACTTTCTCAGTCCTTCACTTGCTGTTTCTTCCCCAAATAACTCTTAACATTTGAACCCTATGAGCAAAATTGAAGAAGAGTATTGCATCAATGAGCAAACTCCAATCGCAATTACTGATACTGACTTGATTTTGAGTTCCCCAACCCCAAAAAAACGTGCCTTGAAGGAGCAAGATGTCAAATTCAGCAGCAGGTGCCCAACTTATGTTTGCAAATTCAGATGTAATTGTGGTCATGTATTGATTGCTTTGTACCTGAGTAAATTAGGGATGATGTGTATGGGCTGTTCAACCTACGTAGCATTGCGATGTGAATAATGGCACAAAACAGAACCATTGAGCGAGAGTACCAAAATCAGGCGATGTTATTTTTTTTATAAGTACTAGATTTTCGTTTAGAGAAATGGAGGTAATTTCATCCACTTCTAAGGTTGACTAAATAATTGATTGCCTTGCATTGGAGAAGAATGCTTTGGATTTATCTTACCTTGATTGAATAATTAATTGTCCTGTGTTGGAGAGGAATGCTTTCTATTTGATGCAGAGCCACGCATGTCTGATCATGTACGATTTCTATTTCATCTACTATGTCTGATCACTTCTTCCTTCATTTGTAGGTGGGATGCAGAACCATGTATGATTTCTATTTGGTGAATTGACAGGGCACAAAACATTAATGCATCAAAATTCAATTGCAACTGGTGATCTTGACTTGATTTCGAGCACCATAACTCCAAAAGAGTCGGGCTTAACGGAGGAGAATGTTGAATTCAGCTTCCAGAATTAAACCCAACTTGTGCTTGCAAATTTTGCATGATTTTGACAAGGAAGATAAAGATGACATGGTGGTGTAGTAATTCGATTGTTGATGTTTATTATGGCTTTTGGCCTTTTGGTATGGGATTGGAGTAGAGAAAAACGCCAATGAATTGATTATATTATAGAGGTTGTGGAATTGCTTGCTTTGGTTAGTTAAGGTGGTCCTTATTGTGGCCCTAAAAAGTAATGAAGCTTATGCTCTGTCATGAACAATGCTGTACTGAGCTGTTTTGTAGGTATTTTCTGATGTAATGAAAAATTCTAATTAAATGGAAAAAGTTCTGCATATTCATCATTTTGTATACCTGTTGCAAATTGAGCTTGTGGGATGCAAATTGGCCCCTAAACTATGTCAATATTTTTTTAACTTGCTGGCCTATTATTTTATTATGAAGCTTAAGCTTGATGGCTCAGTCAAATGCCAATTATTAAGCATGAGTTCAAAATTGGAAATGTGATGTAAACCTTATTCATTTGCTGTCAGAAACTAAGCACAGGCTGAAAACATCAGTCATTTGATGTCATTGCTTTACAGGTTAGCTTCAATATAGTTTCCTTTTCTGTGGAGTAACAGGCGTTTCCAATCTAGGGTCTAATGGGAGAATCTGAGGAAGGCCACAAAAGAAGCTAACTGTACCTGTATAGTAATAACAGTATTCTGTAAATGGTTATTTTCTTGATTGTAGGGATGAGAAATTCTATTATTAGCATTCCAGGTGTTATCTCCTCACATATGTGCTAGCAAGCAACTTTAGGAACAGGACTTTAACTGGCTCAGAGAGTGAAACAAAACCAAGAAAAAGCAGCTTAATAAATATTGCAATAGGCTTAAAAATTGGAAATGTGATGTAAACCAAGAAAAATCAAGAGATATCAACACTTGCAGTAGATCTAATTTTAAGATGTCATTTTAACTATTGCACTCATTAGAAGCTTGGAATCAGAAAATGAAAACATCAAGAGATATCAACATTGGAAATGAGCATTAATCAAAATACCTGAAAGCAAAATATGCTATCTATTTATGCCACTATGTTTGCCCTAATAACCAATAGGACCAAAACTCATAAATTGTAAGCAACATACACCAAAATCCAAATGAAGAGCAAATGCTTTCTAAAGATCTTGTAAGCAACTTAGTCATCTAATGCCACAAATGTGATGAATACCTTCCCCAGTCTGATATCTCCTCACCGGAAGTTTTCCTTTTCGTGAATAATCAGAAAAATTATGATCATGGCCGATTGATTCAGTGAGAGAGCTAGATTCAGGAGCAACTCCAGCAACAATAGTGTCCCAAAAAGTGTAGTTTGAGCATTTTCATTCACTGCTTCAGCAGCATAGTATGCACTTTCAGGTGCAGGAGTTGTGCCAGTAGGTGTATAAAAAGCAGCAGCTGATGCAGTAAAAGCGGATATACAACAGTCGCACTAGAAGATGCAGCTATGGTAGTAGCAAATACAATAGATGGCACACAAGTAGATTGCACACAAGCAGATGCAGTTGCAGCGGAACCAATAACAGATGAAGATGGAGGTTCAGTAGCGGTAGCAACATTCACAGACGAGTCATGAAATGAGACACGAGGAAATTAGTAAAAACAAATGAAAAAAATATAAAAATAGTTGTGTGTAAAAAAAAAAGGACAAAAATAAAAAAAGTGGATAATAATCTTACCCTTTGTCTACATGTCTTCTTGTTATGACCATGTTCTTTACATATTGAACATTTAACAGTACCACCTGAACGAGGTACAACTCCATATTGTCCTCGAGGTCTTTTCTCCCCTTCTTCAGGCCTCCATTTAAATTGATAATTTTCTTTTTCTGTTTGAAAACAGGTGCAACTATTGGCTCATCTGGACAAGGAGACCACAAGTTTGGTCCATTTACAGGCTTCAAAGTATGTGCATACGTCTTCTTACGCATTGAAGTACTATAACACTTGTGAACAAACTGAGTCAGATCTATGTTCTCCTCCCTTATTACCGCTAAAGTGTGATAATAGGGGATACCACTTGGCTCCCATGCATTACAAGTACATGTCTTGGCCAACATGTCAACTGCAAAACCTTGACCTCCATGTGTAACACTATACACACGATTCCCACCTCTACTTGCATGCCACCACCTACATAAGTCTTTAGCCTTCTCTAGCTTTTTAAGATCATAAGACATATATCTTGGTGTAAATGATCTGCCAATTGCTTCCTAAAAGCAACTCTTGTCATAACTTTCTTAAATATGGTATCAAGCATAGTCCATATGGGTATAAACCTCTCCTCTATGATGAATGCGTTGAATATCTCAGCCATATTGTTGTCGACCGAGTCACATTTGGCATATGCTTGAAAGAAAAGTCTACAAAAATGCTTAGGGCCCTTGTTCTCCAAGAATTGCCATGCAGTACTATCTAACTCTTGCATCTCCTTGATATACTTATTGTAATCGGCCTTATTAGAAGACTTTGCAATTCTTCAAAATATGTCTCTATATTGTAAACCCTTCCACTTCTTCCTCAAATTAGCATACACATGCCTTGCACATAATTGATGTTCAACCTTTGGTAAACAGTTTGAAATAGCATCAACAAGACCCTTAACATTTACGAATTCAAATAAGGATTAGCATGATTTTTTGTTTTTTATGCCTGCAATATAAAATAAACCAGATGCTAGTGCACTTATACACTAAGAGAAGTCACAGGCCCACATTTTGTTCCTTTTTTTTGATATGATACCTAAAATAGTTAAAAACATAATACATAAACAAAAAAAACAACTTTAAAAATAAACAAATATACATTTTGTTGGTCTGAAATAATGGTCCACCCATATCCCTCTTCCATTTGCAAGTCAGTCACCAAGAATTGCATGAACCCAAGCCATATTTCCTTATCTTCTCTTTATGTCAAACCCCATGCCACGGGATACATTTGATTGTTGGCATCTCTACCAACAGCAACTAAAACATGTCCATTCCATGACCCTTTTAAGAAACATCTATCAATGCTCAATACTTTTCTACACCTTTCTAAAAATCCTCTCTTCAAAGGACCAAGGCAAATGTAGAGACTTTTGAACATAAAATTACCATCAGCATTGTTTTCGACTGCAATCTTAATCGTAGAGTCCTTATTCTTGCTAAGAAGCTCATTTGCATAAGCTCTTATCATGCCAAATTGACCCTTGTAATCCCCTACAATTAATGCCAATGCCTTTGCTTGAACTCTGAAACACTTAGACATGGTAGCCTTGTAATTGTGCTTTTTCTCCATCAAGTTTTTTAGTTCCCTCACCTTTAAACTTGGTTGCAACCTCAATGTCTTAATATATTTATGTGACAACCATCTAGTTGATATCCTCCTTTTACCTCTCTCAAAGCTAAAAGGGACACAACTATGAGGAATGAGCATTTTTCTTATTTGAAAAGATTGCTCACCATGTGGCCTAGATGCCCACAAGAACCAGTCACATCCCTTTGCATTACAAAATGCTTGAAATCTTTTTCTGTCATTGTCTTGTATCCTAATATCATAGCCCTTCATTATATGGTAGTTCTCAACAGTCTTTCTTAGTTGCTCCATATTAATGAACTTGAGGCCGATTTCTAGCTCAACTCCTTCCTTTGATGGGCTTGCAATATATCGAGGGTATCTCATTTTTCTTTTCTTTCTTTTCTTCTTCCCCTTATCATCACCATCACCATCACCATCACCATCAATTTCACTACCAAGAGGGCTATCCGCGTCATCTGAATCTTAGTAGTATGCATATTGATAAACCTCAATTTTGACTGATTTTCGATCCTAATTTGCCCTTTTTACTCCACAATATCTTGACTAATCTTAGCAAGTAGAGGGTGAGTATGCTTTCATTGGCTCATTTTTATGCTTAGGGGTGGTATTTCTCAATTTTCAGGTATCTTCCCCAAAAATGAGAGAGTTTTACCAATTTGGTTGAAAAGGGGAGCTTTAGGAGTGGAATTCCAGCAAGAATGAAGGATTAAATGAAGTCCCAGGGACCAAAAGACTCAGAGCTAGTGGCTGCTGCAAGCACATGGTCGATTGCAGGGTGCGCACGACCGTGCCTTGAAGCCAGAAGCTGCGCATAGTCGGGCGCACAACCGGGTGCTTCAACCGTTCAAGATCTCTGGGACGCATGGCTACCAGTGCGTTTAGGCACGACCGTGCGTCCCCAATTTTTCTTGCGACTTAACTAGTTTTGCAAGCGACGGTTACACTGCTTAGTTTTTGTTTTTAGAAAAGCTGGGTTAGGCGATTTTTCTAAGGTTTTTTCCTCCGTACTTTAGCATCAATCTAGATTGAATTAAAGGAGAAGAATTTTGTTTTCGGATCGATCGATAGACGTTTGCAATAAATCAAAGTACGTTTTCCTTTTCCCTCATTTGGTGATTTTCATCCAAGTTTGAATCTTTAATCATGTTTTTGAGTTTCTTATTTGTGATTGAGATTATTGAAATAATTAGTGGCTAAATCCCCTATCTTGGTTGGGATTAGCCCCTATTATGTAATTTGGATCCATGTCCTAGGTTTTTATGAATGAGTGCCTGTGTTTATGATTGAATTCTCACTTAGCGCGCCATATATTCGATGAATTGCCTGAGAGGGTTGTATTCATGCTCTTAACTAGGGTTTAGGAGATCAACGAAAGTTGAATCCTTAACTTAGAGCCACTTTGTGAGCGATTGAATTACTTAACATGAAAATAGTTAGGTTTTCAATTGGGAATTGCAGGTTACTCGATTCTGTGGTTCTGTTGATTCTAGTTTCATGAAAATAGATAACTAGGATTGCTCAACCAGTCTAATGACCTTTGAGAGAAGGCGTAGACATGTTTTAACTTGTAGCCATTCCACTTTAGTTATTCGTGCGCGTGAATTAGCAAGACTTGGTGTTCGATCCAAAGACCATAATAGTGTGGTGAATCCCAACCTAAGATTTTTGGTAACATTGAGTTAGATTATTTCCATAGTATTCATATTCATCGACCTGAATCAGTTTCTGCCTGAATTGAGTGTTGCAGTCGACCTGACTAAAACCAAGTTCCCTGTGGACACGACCCGTACTTGCCATTGCTGGCTACAACTGGCACCGTGTACTTGCAACAATAATTTTAATGTAACACATATATATCATCAAATGCATTGCTTCCTTCCCAATTCTCTCCATTTTCAGCTCTAAGTCCCTCTAAGTCTGCAACCATGTCATCATGCATCTTCTTTTTCGTCCCTCTGACCCGAGCAACTTCCTCATCTTTGATATTAGAACCGTACTCTTCATATTCATCATTAGCCATACAATCACTATGACCATGATCTGATTCATTATCATTACTAGGAGCTTCAATGAAGTGAACATCATTATGCTCAACATACAACTGTACATACTCACAACTTTTGCATAACACAATTAACTCACGCACTTCTTCATCACTTTCAATTGATACTAAGCTATCTTCAAATGGTAATTCCGACTTGTTGAAATATATTTTCTTGATTGTCATAACCTAACTCAACAATGATGCCCTTGATGCTATGAACGCTTAAATAATCAAAATCACGCTCAACTTTTTTCATCTCCCCAAAACCATACACAAGATGAGGAACTTTCTAAAAACAACCACCATGGTGCACATGTAATACAACAGCCACTAGCATTTTGTAGATAAATATTTCAAACACAACCATTTCAAAGGCTGAATCAGAGACATGAATATGCAAAACAGGGCATCAAGGTGTGGGGAAGCATTTACATCAAAATTATCATACAAGCATCATTCAAAATTACAAGCATTTACATTAAAATTAGCATACTCAGCAGCAACTACACAAAGCCAGCCCTTTAACACTCTAAAATTTTCAATTATTTTTCGAATTTCAATTTTTTAAGAATGTAATATATACCTGATGATGCTTTATCAATCCTACAAGCAATCTATATCTACCTGATTATGATCATGATCAAATTAGTAACTTTTGGCCTTGATTTTGCAGAAAAATGAAAGGCATTTAGGGTCATTCCATGAGAGAATTTTAGGATGAGAAGTAGACGAATTAGGGTTCTATTTTGAAGTGTTGGGAGAGGATATCAGTCCTCTAGTATGCTTGAAGGGAAAAAATGAAACGTCGACTTTTTTTGTTGTTGGTATTTTTCCTTTTCTCTCTTCTGAATCTAATATAAGCTGTAAAAAAAAATCAAAAATTGTGGAATACCTGCTCCAGCCAGTTATGTTGGGTCCAGAATGGTAGTTATGGGCCTCATACAAAAGGTGGATGGTACACTTGAAAAAAAAGAAGGTGGGTGGTACTTGTGAAGAAAAGTGAAACTTGGGTGACAGTTCAATGTAAGAACTTGTAAAATTATGTTGTTGTTAACTGTTTTGTTGGAATGAACTCTGAATATGCTGGAGCTTGTAAGTTAGCCGCTATTTTGGTGTACTTTTGAAAGCAGCTATGCCTTAAGAGGCTGGAAAAATATGTAAGTAATTTGGTAAATTTGTGTTAAAATTTGTGTTGCAATTAAATGGGTTGGTGGGTAAATGGATAACCCAAACCTAACCCATTTTACCCGTTTATGTAAACATGTTAGGTTTAGGTCAACCTTTTTTTTTTGGTGCAAACCCCTACTCCCCGTTTAAGTTTGACAGGAATACGAACCCGACCCGACACGACATATTACCTAGCTCTAGGTGTGGGGCCATAGGAGATTTGCAGAAAGGGCCAAAAACATACTAAAATAATATGAAAGTAAAAGCATGAAAAGAACAACTATCTTATCCATATGGCCGCCTAAATCACTATACACTAGTCTAGGGATCATGAGACAACACTCCTAAAAAACTGATGAGTTCATAAAATAAGGAACACTCTATCAAACCCTATTATGCACTAAACAAATGTACATTTGACGCCTTCCCAACACCCTCCCTATGTAGGGACTCCCATGTATTGGTTTGATAAGGCTTTGTAATTCCATTTTGTCCACTTCTTGGACAGCTGGAGACATCCGTTCAGTTTTTCTCCCCCTGCTTGGATTATAGTGGGCTAGAGCAAAATACTCACATAAGTGTCCTCCATAGCTTTTTATGTACAACACGTAGAGAAGTAGGCAATGAACTGCTTTTGATCTAGTCCAAAGAAAACAACTTCCCTCCTAGAATTCAGGGGTAAGATTGCTACAATAGCTGACCCTTCCCTAGCAAAACAAAGCTTAAGTGAGGCTCAAGGGTATGGACTAGGATTTGAAGTAGTGGACTTTAAATGCATTTCTTGTAAGTTAGAGCAACATTTGTGCACTTACCTGAATTGTGCTCAAACCTTGGGATCAGAGAATAACTTTGTCAAGCCCGAGAGCTGTTAGGCTTGGCTTCATCAAAGTTCCAGTTAAGCTCGGTTTTTACAGAAACTTGGACGCTTATCGAGAGTACCTAAGTCTACTGAAACTTAAAGAATGCAAGTTTAGCAATTTGGTGTATGAACACAGGGGTCGAAGATTGCGCCCTTTGCCTTGCTTTTGTTTCACGGAAAATTTATACAATCAAGAATTTACAACCCTTGCGTTTTTGGCTGAGGTGTGCTGGGAGTAGGAAGCCAAAATCTAGATAGACTAGGAAACCAAAAATCACAATATTTAAAGAATATTTACTTAACACTAATAATTTATTTCCTAATACTCCCCCTCAAGTTGGAGCATGCAGATCGTCCATTCCCAACTTGCTCTTCGGGTATTGAAATTGTCGCTTCCCAAGTGCCTTTGTAAATATATCTGCAGGTTGTTCTTTAGTACCAACATGGGACAAAGTAAGCATACCTGCTACAACCTTCTCACAAACAAAGCAATAGTCGATCTCAATGTGTTTAGTGCATTCATGGAAAACAGGATTCTTAACTATGTGTAAGGCAGCTTGACTATCGCCAAATAACTTCATAGATTGGTGAAGAAACACCCCTAATGAAGCTAAAAGGGTAACTCACTGGTAGTCATTGCCGTGGACATGTATTCTGTTTCTGTTGAAGACCTGGAAACTGTAGGTTATTTCTTGGTTTTCCAAGAGATGGTGGATCGTCCGAGTCGAATAAAATAGCCCGTCAAGGACTGCCTTGAAAGCGGACATGTTCCCCAATCAGAGTTATAAAAACCATAAAGCCATAAATCGTTAGTAGCAGGAAGGAGTCCAAACCCAACTATTCCTTTCAGGTAGCGGACCACTTGACAAGCAGCGGCTATGTGCTCCTCTCTAGGTGCCTACATAAATCTCGATAAAATATGAATAGCATAGACGAGGTCAGGACGAGTAATGGTAAGATAAATTAACGTCCCAACCAATATGCGATATTGAGTAGCATCCTTCAAAAGGCGTTCATCTGCAAGGTCAAGCTTATGATTTTCTTCAATTAGGAATTCAGCTGGTTTGGCACCTAAGAGACCATATTCATGGATGATCTCTAGTGCATATTTATGTTGGCACAAAAACAGACCTTGTGACCCCTGTGCCACTTCAATACCCAGAAAATACTTTAGCGGGCTTAGATCCTTAATACTGAAGCATGCATGTAAATAATTTTTGAAATCAGCGCATGCATGAGTATTATTTCTTGCGAGAACAATGTCATCGACATACACCAACAAAGCCATAAACAACTCTCTTTTTTGATAAACAAACAACGAATAGTCGGCGTGTGAGTGAGCAAATCCATAGGCACACAGTTTGGAAGAGAGTTTTGTGAACCACTGTCGAGGGGCCTGACGAAGCCCATACAGTGACTTTCTCAACTTACATACCTTGGTGGGTCAACTTGAAGAAAAACCAGGTGGCATTCACATGAATACTTCCTCTTCAAGATCTCCATGTAGAAAGGCATTGTCAACATCCATTTGATGTAATTCCCAACCTTTTGCAACTGCGACTGCCAAAAAACACCGTACACTGGTCATCTTTGCCACTTGAGCAAACGTTTCATTGTAGTAAAAACTTTCAACTTGATGGTCCCCATGTATTACCAACTGGGCTTTGTAACGTTGAATCGTGCCGTTAGAGTTGCATTTGACACGATATACCCATTTGCAACTAATGAGCTTCTTACCAAGGGGAAGATCCACTATCTCCCGTGTTGCATTATCTTCTAAGGCCTTTATCTCTTCGACCATAGCTCTTCTCCATTGAGGGTCCTTAACAGCTTCAGAATAAAACCTGGGCTCAACAATCTTTGTAATTGTAGCCAAATATTTTTGATGAGATGGAGAGAATTTTGCACATGAAACATAATTAGTGATAGGATAGTGCGTACCTGAGGACCCTTTTGGAGGAGAATGAACAAGTGAGATAGGGTTTTGAGTTCGGGCACCGTAGCACACAAATTCTTCTAAGTAGGCAAGTTGTTTCCGGGCTCGGTCTCCACGTCGAATGCCTTGGGCTGGGCCTGTTTCGGAAGTACCCAATGCAGTGGGCTCGGCTTCTGGCTGCTGTTTTGGGCTGGCAACAGAACTCTCTCCCAGGCCCACGGAATCCCCAAACTATTCTGGGCTGGTTTCGCTCCTGGAGCCAGGAGACTGTGCTGGCTCTTGGCTGTTCCCTCTGTCGTTAACCTAGGCTGGACCAACGATATTTTGCCCGCGGTTCAACTTATCCATTTCATCGAAAATACCAGGTACAACACCAATACCCAATACATTTGGAGATTTACCAATTTGCTGTAATTCTTTGCCTTCGTAAGGGAAGATCTCCTCATGGAAGACAACATCCTGACTAACGAATATTTCATGGGACTCTAAGTCATACACTTTCCAACCTTTTATTCCAAGGGGATACCCCACAAAGATGCACTTTCGACTACGCATTGCAAATTTATCTTTGGATTTGGATCTAACTTGAGCAAAGCACAAACACCCAGAGACTCTAAGATGATCATAGGAAGGTGGCTTATTGTAAAGCACCTCATAAGGACATTTTTCTTGCAACACGCTACTGGGTGTCCTATTGATTAAATGTGCTGCCGTTAAGACACATTCCCCCCAAAATCTCAAAGGCAATCCGACTTGGAATCATAAAGCTCTAGCTATGTTCAATATATGTTGATGTTTTCGTTCCACTCTTTCTTTTTGTTGTGGGGTATCAACACAACTAGTTTGATGAATGATGCCATTGTCAAAGTGAAACTATTTCATGGGTCCAGATTTAAATTCTAATCCATTGTCACTCCTAACCATTTTCACGCCCTTGTTGAATTGATTTCTAACCATAGCAACAAAACCTTGCAATAGTTTGCCTACCTCGCTTTCTCGTGCATTAGGTAGACCCATGTAGCCCTGCTGGCATCATCGACAATTGCAAGAAAGTAACTAGCACCACAGAAAGCCTTTAGTCTATACGGTCCCCAAATATCACAATGAATGAGATCAAACAAATGACTAGCTTTAGTTTCACTTGTGGAAAAACGACTTCCAGTTTCTTTAGCATGAAAACATACATCACAAACATCCAACTGATTGTTTTCTTTCTTATCACTCAAAATTCATAAATTTTTAAATAAAGTAGACATAACTTCACTTGATGGATGTCCAAACCGATGATGCCACAGTCGCTTCGAGGTCATAGCACTTACTCGATTCTTTATGGTCAGTGCCCCCGTGTAGTGATATACCCCATCTCGTTGTTCACCCACTCCAATCGGAGTACTCGAAGTGCGGTCCTGTAATACACAAAAATCATCAAAGAAGGTCATGGCACAATTTAAATCTCTACATAATTTGGCCACAGATAAGAGATTGCAATTTAGTTCAAGAACATATAAAACATCTTTTAAGGATGCTTTTTCTTCCAACAAAACCGAGCCTTGATCCTTGGCCAAGGTAACCCTTCCATCTAGAAGACTTATCGGAATTAGTCAGATTTTCGTGACTTCACCAAATAGCTTGGAATCACCATTCATGTGGCACGACGCGCCATTATCAATCATCCACAATGACTTAACCAATAGTTTCTCATAACCTTCTTTTGGAATGTTGATGAGGCTTAACAGCCTCTGCACTTGTTCCTGTGTTAATCCTGGTATGCCTACTTGAGTCAGGTTGGGTGTCACGTCCTGCTCCTCGGCCTCTTTCTATTTTCCTGCTGCCACGACCCCCTCTTACACTACGGCCTCCTCCACTTCTGTCACGGGTTCCCCAGTTTGGTGGATAGCCGATAATCTCATAGTGTCGTGACTCAACATGACCCATTCGACCACAATGCTTGCAAGGAGTTCTTTCGGTTGTCAACTGAAAACGGTTCACTGGCTTCACCGCAAAGGCTACTGCTTCCCTTTGATCATCCTTAGAAATCATACAATTTTTATGGTTCTCTTCTTAGGACACCATATTGAATATTTTATCAAGCAAGGGCATCGGGTCGAGCCTCAGGATCTGACTTCGTATAGCCAAGTAAACGTCATCGTTTAGCCCCATCAAAAATTGATGGCCTTTTCTTCTTCGGCTGCCTTGTCCAGCCTTTGATTGATCTTGCACTCACACTTGCTGCATGTGCAACAAGGAGCACGTACTTGAGTGTCTAACTCACTCAAAAGACTCATTAATTTTGCATAGAAGTCCACAACCTCCATGCCTCCTTGTTTACACTGGGCCACACTTGCCTTTACTCGATGCCTTTAGGTATATAGGTCACGGCATAACATTGTTCCAAGTTCTTCCACATAGCTCTCACGGTGTCTACGAATGCTATGCTCAACCTTAGCTTGGGCTTGATGACATTTAGAATCCATGAAAAGATCATAGAATTCACCATCTCCCAAGCTTGCAATTCGCTCGTATCCTCACCTTCTTTTGGTGTGGGTTTCGTCAAGGCTCCATCAGTAAACCCTAACTTATTTTTTGATTTGAGAGTGGTTCTCACTGCTCTTTCCTAGAGATCATAATTTTTGTCGACAAATATCACGGCTGTGATCAAGACACACGGTCCTTCCGAAGGATGTAGGTAGTATAGAGAGGGGTTCTCAATCACGAATGTCTTCCCTGTCATGATTTTGATATGAGCCTAGGCTCTAATACCATAAAGAATGCAAGTTTAGCAATTTAGTGTATGAATACAGGGGCTGAAGATTGTGCCCTCTGCCTTGCTTCTGTTTCATGGCCAATGAGGCCAATTTATACAATCAAGAATTTACAACCCTTGCGTTTTTGCCTAAGGTGTGCTGGGAATAGGAAACCAAATTCTAGATAGACGAGGAAACCAAAAATCATAATATTTAAAGAATATTTACTTAACACTAATAATTTATTTCCTAATAAAACTCGCCAGGCTCAATTGGTGAGCTTGTGTTCTTTCCCATTTTATGTTTAGACAAAAGCCATGGCACATAGTCCCGATTCCAGAGTGTATAAATTTTGATATCCGTGGTCCAATATTGAAGCATATATTATATTCCCAACAAGTTTATAGTTGAGCCATACAAGACTCAAGTTGTAGTTAAAAAAGGAGAACAAAGTGGTATTTGTCAGTGTGGCTAAAGCTCATCTAGGTCAAAACTCACTGCAGATACTTATAGAGCTGAGCCAGAGCTGGATGAAGCTCAGGTTTGTGACTTTGCTCATTTCAGTTTATGCATACACATGGGAGTTAGCATCAAGAGTTTAATGAAATGTACCTATATCTTCAAAATAAGTTCCTTAGGTGTTCCTGAACTATGCTCCCGGTTCTTTATAGGATTATTCCTCCCAAACACTCTTTCTTGGTGCAAAGTTAAATAGCCATCTCAGCTCACGTTGGTACTTGGTTCCATCCAAAAACACTTGCTTGATTCTAAAAATCATGTTATAGGAGCTGTAAGTGTTTAGCATGAGGAAGTATCTGTACCACAAGGATAAAAAGGTGATCTATATATAAAAGTATCTTAACCAATTGCCTACTCTAATGTAAGAGCTATTATTGTCTGCTGCTGAAGGAAAGCAATATTTTGTTGCACAAAGAACAGAACAAGATATATACAAGTTGCCATTACCACAGTGTCATACCACAGTAACAACGATCACTAAGTAAGCCGATGAACGAAACAGAATCATACAGCGAGCGTGCCCGACCTTGTTGTTCCTCTAGCAGATTATATGTAAGTTGCACACAAATAACACAATCAAAGCCTGAAAGCTTCAATCGTCCACTCAACATACAACTTCTGAAAAGTAATGCAGTAGAAGACTAAAAACCAGTCTGATCCAATAAAATACATGTGTACTCAGCTCTTGTGAAACACGCATGAGTTTAACAGCTTTTAAATTTTGCATAAGGAAGACAGTTACACTCACACGGAGATAACAGTGCGTAAGTTGGTTGGTACCAAGACCAACGTATGAACAATCATGTAAAATTTCACAAAGCAATGGATCTATAGGAAGCCTTTCCTGTTTAGCTGTGTACTGCCATACAAACAAGGATCTCCTCATCTGAGTAAGTTGTATTGCAGCTCTAGAAATGGAATCTTGTTTCATTATAGGCAGAACTAGACCAAGCCCACGGTATGCAGCTGTGAATATGTTGATGATGGGCTTGCACAACACAAATCATTTAGCTTTCCATTAAAAGAAAGGGAAGGGAAGAACCAGAGAAAATAAACAAAATAGAGAAATATGTATACAAAACTTACATTAGACACTTATCTGTGTATCCACCTCATTGTGCAACTTAATGACAAATTGAAAATACAACGCCTAAAACCAAAAAAGATAAAAGTCAGTGTTAGATTTTAATCCACAAGGACACAAGAGGGGGGGGGGGGTGAATTGTGTCTACCAAATTTTCAAACTGTTTCAAAAACACTCGTGAGAACTGTTTGGAATAATTGTTTCTAGTGAGACAGAAACCAAGCTTATTTCAAAACACTCGTGAGACCTGTTTGTGATGAGTGTTCTCAGTGAAACAGAAACGAAAGTAATTGCGGAAATAGTAAAGGAGACACAATATTTTTACGTGGAAAACCACATCTGAACCAACTGCGGTGTAAAAACCACGACCTACCACTGTGGGATTTCAGCAACATTTTCACTAAACAGGCCGAACACGTTACAACCATAACACACGTAACTTAGGGCCTGTTCTTTTCGTGGGTCAATTCACTTTTACCCACTTCAACCTACTTCAACCTACTTCAACCCATTTCAATCTATTTCAACCCACTTGAAAAAAAAATACCAACTTCAACCCACTTCAACCTATCTCAACCTACTTCAACCCACTTCAACCAACTTCGACCCACTTCAACCCACCCATTCATAATTTTAATAATTTGTAAAGTATCATGTGAGATTTAGGGCATGTTGTTTTCGTGGGTAAATTACGTAGGTAAAAGGGTGAACTAGGTTGAAGTTGGTTGAGGTGGGTTAAGATAGGTTGAAGTTGGTATTTTTTTTTTGAAAGTGAGTTGAAATAGGGTGAAGCAGGCTGAATTGAGTTAATGTTGGTTGGATTTGGTATATTTTTTATGTGGTGGGTTGAAATGGATGAAAATAATGAGAGAGTCATTAATGTGTGATAATTTATGAAGTCATCCAAATTTTGTGAAATTTTTGTTTGTTATTTTTTATTTTACAT
>JACYFF010031955.1:26868356-26892552 GCA_017589665.1 Selenicereus undatus
GCATGACGTAGTTTGTAGTCCAAGGAGCACAATAGTGTGGTGAATCCTAATCCAGGACCCTTGTTAGTATTGATTCAGATAACAGTAGTAGCCCTCGGCTGAATAGAACTGCTATTTAGTGAAAACCAACTTCAGTAGGATTTTTGCCTAAATAGAGTGTTGTAGGTTGATTCGGTGGTTGAAAGTGAGTTCCCTGTGGATACGACTCGTACTTGCCATTGCTAACTACAACTGGCACCGTGCACTTACTGTAATACATTTTCTAGACAACAAGTTTTTTGTGTCGTTGCCGAGGAACTTGGTTGTGTCAACATCGAAAGCAATCCAAAACGCTTTAGATTAGGCTTTTTCGTTTTCTTTTTCGTCCTTATTTTTTCCCCTTGTTCTTTTAGCTTTGCTTGAACCTGCTTACGCTTGGTGTAGTGTTTGGCTTTGTTTGCATAGACGCAGTCAGAAGGATTGACTACTCATCCCTTTGATCCTGAGATAGAAGCCACTGCGTGAAGGCAAAGCGGTGCGAGGAAGCAATAGCAGCAGCAAGTCAGCATGGCCGAGAGAAATCCTAGGGTTCTGCGAAACTATGTCCTACTACAGGCCACCGGCCTCATCTCATCCATTGTCAACCCGGCCGTCGAGCGAACAACTTTGAGCTACGACCTGCTCTTGTATCCTTCTTGGAGAAGGATCAGTTTAGTGGGAATCCCACGGAGAACCCTTTCTCGCTGATGGACAGAGCCAGTGATAAACCTCTATTTTACACACTTTTAGGCATGATTTTTACCTCTCATCTTGGCGATTTCTGGTAAAATCCCGAGAGTTTAGAGGTTGATTAGTCATTCTTTACCTCAAATCTACTTAAAAGTGTGTTTTTGTGTTTTCAGGGGTTAGACTGAAAAAAATGAGAAAAACAAGCTAGCGCCACGCCAAATAGGAGCTAAAAAGGAGGATTTCAAGCCAAAAGAGAGTGGCACGGTGGCACCATGCAAAACAGGGTGACCGTGCCACCCCAAGAAAGCGAGAAAACAAGGGCAGCAAAGTGGCACGGTGGCACCGTGCTGAGTCGCACGACCGTGCCACATTAGTTTTCCCCGTATAGTCGCGATTTGGCATTGTAATTGGGGGGAAGGCTTTTCTCTATTTTTTTTCTCTCTTGAAAACGGCGATTAGGGTAGATAGTTCTGGGTTCTGATTGTTGTGAAATTCAAGACAGTGGATCAAGATTTCTTTATGCTTTTGGTAGATTGTTGCTGCAAATTACACAGAGTACATTCCTCTACCTTTTCCCTTTTTGTTGTTTTAATTCAAAGTTGAATACCTTTGAGCATGTTCGTTTTCTTGATTTTAATTGTGATTAGAATGACGATTAGAGGCTAAATCCCGTGTCTTGGATTGGGCGTAGCCCCTTTGATGTGATTTGGATTGATGTCCTAGGTTTTCGTGAATTGATACCCATGTTATAATTGAACTCTCGCTTAGCGTGCCAGGTGTTCGATGAATTGCTTGAAAGAGTTGTATTCATGTTCGTAATTAGGGTTTAGGAGATTAATGAAAGTTAAGTCCTTTACTTACAGCGGTTTTGCGAGCGATTGAATTTCTTAACATGAGAATAGTTGGGGTTTCAATTGGGAATTAAGGGTTACACAATCTTGTGGTCTTGCGACTCTAGTTTCATGAAAATAGGTAACTAGGATAACTTGACTAATCTAATGACCTTTGAGAGAAGGCGTAGACGGGTTTAATTTGCAACCATTCCATTTTAGTTGTCTTGTAGGCGGATTCGCATGACCTAGATTACAATCCTAAGAACATCAAAGTGTGGTGAACCCCAATCCAGGACCCTTGTCACCATTGATTTAGATAAAAGTAGCAACTTTAGATTGAATATAGTTAACTTCTAGTGAAAACCCATTCTACTAGACTCTGGCCTAAATTGAGCGTTAAAGGTTGGATTCGATGATTGAAACCAAGTTCCTTGTGGACACGACCCGCACTTGCCGTTGCTAGCTACAACTGGCACCGTGCACTTGCTGTTATTAAAACGATAACAAGTTTTTGGCACCGTTGCCAGGGAACTTGTTCGTTTTGACATCGGAACCGACTATTATACTTGCGATTAGGCTCTTTCTTTTCTTTTTCTTCTCTTTCCACCCTGCTTGTTTTTACCCTTGCTTGAGCCTGCTTACGCTTGGTATAGTTTTTGGCTTTGTATGCACAGGCGCAGTCAGGGGAGTCACAACTTGCTTCCCTTGAATCTTGAAATCGAAGCTACTGCTTGCAAGCAAAGCGGCGCACGCAGAAAAAAGCAAGCCGAATCTACCATAGCAGCGCAAGACAACAGGGTTTTGAGAGACTATGCTATGCCTCAGTCGTTGGGTATCACTTCCTCTATAGTGAACCCTACGGTTGAGGTTAACAACTTCGAGTTGCGCCCAGCCCTTATCTCCTTGGTGGAGCCTGACCAATTCGGTGGACACCCCTATGAGAATCCCGATATGCACCTTCGCAATTTCCTTGCGAAGTGTGACACAGTTAAACTCAATGGGGTCTCCACCGACGCCATTCGATTGAGGCTCTTCCCATTCTCCTTAAGGGATAGAGCTAGGGACTGGCTCCAGAATGACAGCCAAGTTGAGAGCCGACATCACCTCATTCGCTCAACTGCATAGCGAATCGTTATATGAGGCGTGGGAACGGTTCAAGGATCTTTAACGCCAGTGCCCCCACCATGGAGTCCCTGATTGGCTCCTTATTCAGACTTTCTACAATGGACTGGATCAAACTTTGAAGATGTCCATTGATGCTGCAGCTGGGGGAGCTCTTATGGGAAAATTGATCGAAGTGGCAAAGGCTTTACTCGAGGACATGGCTGCTAATAACTACCATTGGTCTAATGAGCGGGCCCCTCAAAGGAAAGGTGGTAGCAAGTATGATGTTGACGCCGTAGACATGCTAGCCAGCATGGTCGACGCCTTGGCACAACGTTTCGCCAGGCTTGGAACTCCTTCAGGGAGTTCAATGGGAGGTCCATCTGGTGCAATGTTTGAGGTTGGAGCACTTTGTGAGATCTGTGGCATTCAGGGCCACATTGTTACTGAATGCCAAACCATTTTCCCAGGCGTTGAGCATGCCAATGCAATGCAAACTTACGGCCATCGCCCACAAAACAACCCCTACTCAAACACCTACAACCCCGGTTGGAGAAATCATCCAAGCTTCTCCTACCGCAACAACAATCCCATGCCACCCAATCCTTCCCAATCACAACCACAACCTCCCGGTTTCCAATATAGGGCCCTTTATGCCCAATCTCCTCAACAACCTCCCCAACAACCCAAGTCCAATCTAGAGAGCCTCATGGAGCGCTTTATAGCGACTCAGACGAAAACCAACGAGGCAGTCAGTGAGTCGGTCAACCAGTTGAACTCCAAGTTTGACTCTATGGCTACTCACCAAAAGATGATGGACAATCAAACCGCTCGAATTGCACAGTAAGTGAGCCTCTTATCTAGACCCCAGGGACATTTGCCAGGTCAACCTGAGACCAATCCCAAGGGTCAGATTAATGCCATTACACTGCGGAGCGGCAGGGAGTTAGAGAGTCCCATAATGCCTATGAGGGAGGAGAGGAAGGAAGCTGATGATGAGGATGATGTCACCAGGGTGGCCCCTAGTGAGGTCGTGAGTGAGAGGGCCCAGAATGAGAAGTCCAAGGAGGATGTAACAGAGATTACCCCCTTCCATGTGAAGCCTTACAAGCCTCCTGTCCCCTATCCTCAAAGGCTAGTAAAGGCTAGGGAGGAGCACAAGTATGGTAAGTTCCTTGAGCTGGTAAAGATGTTTCATATCAACATCCCCTTTTTGGAGGCCATTACTGACATGCCTTCCTATGCCAAGTTCTTAAACGATTTGCTCTCCAATAAGGGAAAGTTACTTGAGAACGCCACGGTGTCTCTCACTGAGGAGTGCAGTGCGATCATTCAGAACAAACTCCCTCCTAAACTTTCAGATCCAGGGAGCTTTTCCATCCACTGTTCTATCGGGGGTCTTACCATCAGTAGAGCACTGTGTAACCTTGGGGCTAGTGTGAGCCTCATGCTGTACTCCATCTGTAAGAAGCTGTAAGTAGAAGATTTAAAACCCACCACCATCTCCCTGCAGCTAGCCGATCGATCAGTCAAGTACCCTCTTGGTGTTCTTGAAGATGTCCCACTCCAAGTGGGAAAGTTCTTCATTCCCTACGACTTTGTGGTTATGGAGATGGAGGAAGACTCTCGCATTCCTATCATTTTGGGGCGACCATTCCTAGCCACTACGGGAGCTATGATCGACGTCAAGAACGGCAAGTTTTCCCTTCAAGTAGGGGATGAGAAAGTGGAGTTTAGCCCGCCACAAGTGATGGCCTCCCCCACTTCAGACGACTCATCCTACAGAGTCGATATATTAGAGAAAGCCCTCAACCAGGAGGGCAAGACCCATATGTCTGTAGAAAACCCATTGGAGGCCGTGTTGATCGGTTGCCACGTTACCAACTCCGGTTCGGGTGAGAAGGAGGAGTATGCCAAACTCTTCAATGAGTCTACTGCCTACTTGCCTAGGCAGTCCTGTGAAGAGATTCATAGTGTGGAGGAGCCTACCTCCAAGAAAGAAGAGGAGCATCCACTGAAGGTAGAATTAAAACCTCTACCTCCCCATCTCAGGTATGAATTTCTGGACTCTTCCCATCAATTTCCCGTTATTGTCAATGCTAACCTGGATGGCCCCCAGTTGGAACAACTGTTGGACGTGCTTCGTAAGCATAGGGGTGCCATCGGGTATAGTATCGATGATATTCGGGGACTCAGTCCTACGGTCTGCATGCATCGCATTTTTCTTGATGACAGTCACCCCCCTCTCGACAACCTCAGTGTCGTTTAAATCCAAACATGCAAGAGGTTGTCAAAAAGGAGATTCTTAAACTACTTGATGCTCAGATCATATACCCTATCTCAGATAGTGAGTGGGTGAGTCCAGTCTAGGTAGTCCCCAAAAAGTGAGGTATGACTGTCATAAAGAATGAGCGAGATGAGCTCATTTCTACTAGGACTGTTATTGGGTGGCGCATGTGCATCGACTATGGTAGATTAAATCAAGCCACCTGGAAAGATCGTTTCCCCCTCCCTTTCATTAACCAAATGCTAGAAAGGTTGGCAAGGCATTCCTTTTTCTGTTATCTGGATGGTTATTCCGGTTTCTTTCAGATTCCTATCCATCCTGATGACCAGGAAAAGACGACTTTCACATGCCCGTATGGTACCTTTGCTTATCGAAGGATGCCATTCGGATTATGTAATGCCCCGGTCACCTTCCAGCGGTGCATGACCACTATATTCTCCGACCTTATCGAAAACATCATGGAGGTGTTTATGGATGACTTCTCCGTTTATGGAGGTACCTTCGCCCTTTGTTTGGAAAACCTAACCAAGGTTCTCAATAGATGTGAAGAAGTCAACCTAGTATTGATTTGGAAAAAATGTAATTTTATGGTGCAGGAGGGGGTAGTACTAGGTCATGTTATTTCTGCTAGGGGCATTGAGGTGGACAGAGTGAAGGTCGAGGTTATTGAGCGATTACCCCCTCCTACTTCGGTAAAAGGGGTGAGGAGTTTCCTTGGTCATGCGGGGTTTTATCGCCGCTTTATCAAGGATTTCTCCAAGATCGCCAAACCTCTTACTCAGCTGCTCACTAAAGATGCCCCATTTGTCTTTACTGATGAGTGCCATGAGGCTTTTTGTAGGATTAAGCAGGCATTAATTTCTGCCCCCATCATACAACCACCGAATTGGGATCTCCTATTTGAGATCATGTGCGATGCCAGCGACCATGCAGTAGGGGCAGTTTTGGGGCAAAGGAAGGATAAGAAGCTAGTGGTGATCTACTATGCTAGTAGAACGCTGGATGAGGCCCAGCAAAACTACACCACGACTGAGAGGGAGCTGCTTGCGGTCGTGTATGCAATGGAAAAATTCAGGCCCTACCTGCTATATTCCAAGGTCATTGTGTACACAGACCACTCTGCCTTCAAGCACCTCCTCGACAAGAAGAATGCCAAGCCTCGCCTCATCAGATGGATTTTGCTACTCCAGGAGTTTGATCTGGAGATCAAAGACAAGGCAGGGGCCGAGAATGTCGAGGCCAATCATCTTTCCAGGCTCGTTGTTGAGAGCCACGACACCCCTATTGATGATGCCTTTCCCGACGAGCATCTCATAAGCATCGAGTCAGGGCCCGCCCCATGGTTTGCCAACTATGCTAACTACCGAGCTTCGAGAATCCTTCCCCATGATCTATTCTTCCACTAGAAAAAGAAATTCCTCCATGATGTCAAGACATATTTTTGGGAGGAACCATTTCTTTACAAGTTGTGCAAGGATGGGATTATCATGAGATGGCTTCCTGAGGGGAAAATTCAAGGTGTAATCTCCCATTTCCACGACTCTCCTTGTGAAGGACACGCTAGCGCCTCCAAGACAGCCGCTAAGGTGCTGCAAGCGGGCTTCTTTTGACCCTCGCTCTTTAAGGATGTCCATGCCTATGTCCGCGCATGTGACCGCTGTCAGGGGATGGGAAATCTGTCTAGGAAGAATGAGATGCCCCTTAACTTTATCCTTGAAGTTGAGATCTTTGATGTTTGGGGCATCGACTTTATGGGACCCGTCCCATCTTCAAGGGGCCACAAGTATATCCTCATCGCCGTAGACTATGTCTCCAAATGGGTGGAGGCAATAGCTAGCCCTACCAATTACTCAAGGGTTGTAGCCAAGCTTTTCAAGAAGATCAAATTCCCTCGCTTTGAGGTCCCGAAGGTGCTAATAAGCGACAATGGATCGCACTTCATAGAGTAGAAATTGGAAACTCTCTTGAAGAAATATGGAGTGCACCACAAATATGGACTTGGCTTCCACCCTCAAACTAGTGGCCAAGTCGAGATCTCCAACCGGGAAATCAAGTCCATCTTAGAGAAAATGGTTGCAAGATCACGAAAGGATTGGGTGGACAAGCTTGATGACGCCCTTTCGGCCTACCGCACGGCGTTCAAAACCCCTATTGGCACCACCCCCTTTCGGCTCATCTACGATAAGTCTTGTCATCTCCCCGTGGAATTGGAACACAGGGCTTACTGGGCCATAAAACACTTCAACTTCGACTTGAAGTCCGCGGCAGAGAAGAGGATGTTGCAGCTAAACGAACTCGAGGAGATCCGCTTGGATGCCTATGACAGTTCTCGGCTCTACAAGGAGTGAACTAAGCAGTGGCACGACAAGTTTATCACCCGCCGCGAGTTTCGAGAAGGTGACTTGGTTCTACTTTTCAATTCCCGCTTGAAGCGTTTCCCTGGGAAGCTTCACTCCTGATGGTCGGGTCCCTTTAAGGTGCTTAAGGTCTACCCATATGGGGCCATCGAAATAGGCAATGAAACCACCGGCTCGTTCAAGGTGAACGGGTCCCGCTTGAAACACTACATTGCCGGTGAGTCTCTTGAGGGGAAAGTCACATGTGCTCTCCCCGATGTCCCTCCTTCTTAGGGATCCTAACGGTCAAGCTTGGGACCTAAAACAAGCGCTTCTTGGGAGGCAACCCAAGCTTTATTGTTTTCGGAAAAAAAAATATGAAAAAAAAACGGAGGTGATGAGAGAAAAAAAAAAGGTTCCAAAAAAAAATTTGAGTGAGAAAAAAAACAACAGATTTGGATGGAGTTGGTTTGGAGGGCAGAAAGCTGGCATGGGCGTGCCACCCCTCATCGGGACTTGAAAAAAATGAAGAAAAAAAAAAGAGGAAGCAACAAAAATAGTGCCATTGAACAACAAAGTGGCACAGTTAGACCGTGCCTCCAGGCACGACCGTGCCACCCCTGATTTCACAGAAGCAGACCGCAGAGTGGCACGACCGTGCCACATTAAAACACGGGCAAAAGCCCGATTTCTTCTTCTTCCTCCTCCTTCCTCCATTTGAGCTCCTATCTCTCTCTCTCTTTAAAAAACCGGCTCCCTCTCCCTCTTTCTCACCATACCCACTCAAATCTCCCTGCCTAAATCCTCCAATTCCCTCAATTTCTCCCAAATTCACCTTCCTCCCTCAATTCCTCACCTTTTCATCTCAAACTCCTCCCCTCCCACCCTCATTTTCTCTCTCTACAACCCTAACCTCCATTGTTGAGGTTGAAGGTGGTAGAGAAAGAAATTAGCCCTTCTCTTACTCTTTTTAGCCTCTACCTCTTATTTTTGGCCCTGATCTGTTGTTTGATTGCACCATGGGCAAGAAACGTGCTGGGGAGACTTCAAGGGCTCCATCCCTTCCCAAGAAATCATCACGTGCAACCTCTTCTTCCGTTGCAACTACCTCTGCTAAAGGTACTAAAGATGCATACCCTCTTATTTTACCTGCTAGCACTAGGGGTTTGCAGTTTGTTAATAATAAGCAAAAGTCTCGATATGAGCTTTTAGTCACTAGGAACACTAGTGAGCAGAAGTATTTTCATGCTGATTCCTTGCGCTCTTTGGGACTGTTGGATGATTTGTTGACTCTACTTGGTAGGTTAGGATGGACTGAATATATAAACATGCAATGCACATCCTATGACCGCCTTATGGTTGAGTTCTTGAGTTCATTAGCTGTTGATTGGGATGGTAGTTATAATGGTCAAGAAGTCGCCATTTATTTTCGAATGTTTAACATTGATCACCGGATGAGTTTGAGAATATTTAATGACCTTTTGCGACTCCTGGTAGTTAATGGGGCATATAGGGACGTACCCTCTTTGTGGCGACCTGACCCCGTTTAGTTGAGCATCACCTGCTCCAAACGGAAAGAATATTATGATAGGTGGGGGCGACCTAGGGTCTTTGACCCTCGACAGGCCAAGGCTATCGACATTTGTAATGTCAACCTTTGGTACCTTCAGCGCCTAACAACGAACATTGTTTTCGGCCGCAACGACAACCAGAACGGTTGTCGGATGGCCGAACTGTTTATTATTTGGTGCACCCTGTTCGGTACCCCTATTGACACGAGGGCCTTCATAATCCGTCACTTACCGAAAGTAGCCAAGCCTAGCAATAGGAATGTCATTAGCATTGGTGGTACTGTTACCGCCCTTGCTAATGCCTTGGGTTACAGCTCACGGCTCTCCGTTCTCGAGCCTCATTTTCTAGGTGGTCACCTCGACCTTGGCACCCTTCACCATATGCATATCATAGATACCCGAGGTGACACCATTCGATACCCCCACCATAAAACCATCATTTTCACCCTTCGCACTGCTGAGCGGACCACGGTCGCTAATAAAAGAAACTGGAACTGCGACCGAAAGATTATTAGGGCAACTGTTCTCCCTCGGGATGAACAGTTGGCAGCTGATGAGGACCTCGAGGTCGATGAGGGTGATGATGAGGAGTATGATGAGGAGGCGGAGGAGGGGGACATTGATGCGGGCCAAGGAGAGCCCGAGGACACCCCTGTTGCGGAGGCTGCACCACCTCCACCACCACTTTACCCACCTTTCACACACGAGATGAGCAGGTCTTGTTCTTCAGTGGCATACATGACACTCGACCCTGCTTTTCTCCAGTCTTTCTCCACCCTCCAAGTGGAGGTTTCCGGGCTTCGGGAGGGCTTCACCGGCATGCGTGACGACATTGGTCGTCTTTCTGGGCGCATGGACTCAATTGAGGAGGGAGTCTCCTATTTCCGCGGTTTCATTGACCGCCAGGAGGAGTGAGAGCAACGACAGATTCAGAGGGAGGAGGAACGACCTATGAAGGAAGCCCGTGAGTATGAGGAGCGTCAAAGGATGAACGAGCTACTTTGGGTCCAGTTGGAGTCCATTCGACAGATGGATGAGCGTTTACGCTCCTTTCAGGGCGATCAGGGTAGCTCCTCATCCTTCCCTTCTTATGATTCCTCCACATTCCACCCATTTCCTCCTCATTTTTGGCCACCTCCAGGGCCTGATGGCACCCAGTGACTGTAAGTGTACTCCCCCTTTCCCATTTCTTTTCTTGTGCATCATGTTTTCATTGGGGACAATGAAGGGTCTAAGCATAGGGGGGATGTCTATATCTGCTTAGTTGGGTGCATTGTATACACTCTTTGCATTTAGCACTTTAGGCCTCATTCTAGTTTAGCAGCATGTTAGGGTGCATTAGTTTTTCTTTTATCCATCCATTTAGTAAAGCATGTTAGGATAATGCATATAGGTAGGTGATGCATTGTATATATTTTATTTTCTAAGCCTTGGTCTCAAGTGGACATTTGTCGAGTGGAGCTTCACAAGACTGCAAGGTAATTCTTCCAACTCTACTCTTCATATATTTAATCCTTGACTACTTAGGGTGGTTTATTGTTTTCGTCGTTTTGCCTTTGAAAAAAAAAATGGTTTTGAAAACCCCTCCTATGACGATGACCAAGGCATTGTGGATCAGTTGATTGAGATGGTTGTGTATACTTGTGGGTTCTTTGTGGCAAAATGTGTTTGATTAATGATTTTGAAAATGTTTTGACCACATTGTTTGGTTCGCATTCCTGGTTGCCCTTGAAACCCCCCTCGTCATGATTGATTATTCCTTTTAAGTAGGACATCCTTGGGGTTGGTTGTATTGTTTGGTAGTGTGACCCGTGAGATTTTGAGCCTATAGACTAATCCATCAATTTAGTCTCATATTCTTTTTCATGTGTGTCTCTTCCATGACAACGTCTCCAGAACTTTCTTGGATTCCCTTTGAAACCGCATCTCGCACGTACATAACGATGAAATGATAGAGGCATTCATTTGTTTTTGAGCTACATAACCAAATTGCCACCCGTGATCCAATGTTTTTAACCCTTTGCTTACCCCTTTGAGCCTTATCCATTTTTGTTGTGACCCTTTCACTGCTAGCTCTTGGCCTAAACACATTTCCTACCTTTTGGCCAAAGCCAGTAGAACAACACTTCATTAATTTGTGGTTAGTTTTGAGTGTTATGCACATTTGTGGTTAATTTGGTATATGAGGAATGGTGGTTATCCAGGAATTGACTATTTTGTTATTGTGCGTGCCAATCACTCGTTCTCTTCCTTTTGTCAAAAAAAAAGAAAATAAAAGAAAATAAAAAGAAAAAAAGTGGAAGAGAACAGAAAGAGAAACTTGTTGAAACCCGAAAAGGGTGATAGGTAAGAGTGTTTGGCCTGTTGTCATAGTTCATTCCTAATGGTCCTCATGATTTGGGGGTATTCTCACTGTGTCTTTAAAGTGAGTGTGGTATGATTGGTTTAAATGTTGGTTGCTCACTAGCTGTGGCTTTTAGCTCCTCATTTCCTAAACTATTTGTCCCTCTCTTACTTGTGCCCTTAGCCTTATTTCACCCCTAAAAAGTCCTCTTGATTGTTGTTGTGTATTTTGCACTTTCGCGATGGAGAATTGAGCGTCCTACCAAGCATATGGTAGACTGTTCGATTGGAAGAGAGTCGAGTGAACCTTCTTACATCTTAAACACGTGTGAGGGAGTGCATTTACTTTGCTCCTCTTATGAGAGCCACTACTAGGCCTTCTAGCCCACTACTTATTTGGATGCTTCTTGATTGGGAGGGGGTGATATGGTTTGACGGTATGCTAACTTGAACATGTGGTCTTCTCAATGATTTGGAATGAGTTTGGAAATTGTGTTTGTGCCTCAAATCATTCCACTGGCTATGCGCACCTATGTTCGATTCAACTGATCCCCTATTGGCCTTGCCTGAGGATGGCGAGTCCCTTTCTGTTCTTTCATGTTCTAGTCTTGCTTGAGGACAAGCAAGAGATAAGCATGGGGGAGTTGATAAACCTCTATTTTACACACTTTTAGGCATGATTTTTACCTCTCATCTTGGCAATTTCTGGTAAAATCTCGAGAGTTTAGAGGTTGATTAGTCATTCTTTACCTCAAATCTACTGAAAAGTGTGTTTTTGTGTTTTCAGGGATTAGACTGAAAGAAATGAGAAAAACAAGCTAGCGCCGCGCCAAATAGGAGCTAAGAAGGAGGATTTCAAGCCAAAAGAGAGTGGCACGGCGGCACCATGCCAAACAGGGTGACCGTGCCACCCCAAGAAAGCGAGAAAACAAGGGCAGCAAAATGGCACGGTGGCACCGTGCTGAGTCGCACGACCGTGCCACATTAGTTTTCCCCGTATAGTCGCGATTTAGCGTTGTAATTGGGGGGAAGGCTTTTCTCTATTTTTATTCTCTCTTGAAAAGGGCGATTAGGGTAGATAGTTCTGGGTTCTGATTATTGTGAAATTCAAGACAGTGGATCAAGATTTCTTTATGCTTTTGGTAGATTGTTGCTGCAAATTACACAGAGTACATTCCTATACCTTTTCCCTTTATGTTGTTTTAATTCAAAGTTGAATACCTTTGAGCATGTTCGTTTTCTTGATTTTAATTGTGATTAGAATGACGATTAGAGGCTAAATCCCGTGTCTTGGATTGGGCGTAGCCCCTTTGATGTGATTTGGATTGATGTCCTAGGTTTTCGTGAATTGATACCCATGTTATAATTGAACTCTCGCCTAGGGTGCCAGGTGTTCGATGAATTGCCTGAAGTGGTTGTATTCATGTTTGTAATTAGGGTTTAGGAGATTAACGAAAGTTAAGTCCTTTACTTAGAGCGGCTTTGCGAGCGATTGAATTTCTTAACATGAGAATAGTTGGGGTTTCAATTGGGAATTAAGAGTTACACAATCTTGTGGCCTTGCGACTCTAGTTTCATGAAAATAGGTAACTAGGATAACTTGACCAGTCTAAAGACATTTGAGAGAAGGCGTAGACGTGTTTAATTTGTAACCATTCCATTTCAGTTGTCTTGTAGGCGGATTCGCATGACCTAGATTACAATCCTGAGAACATCAAAGTGTGGTGAACCCCAATCTAGGACCCTTGTCACCATTGATTTAGATAAAAGTAGCAACTTTAGATTGAATATAGTTAACTTCTAGTGAAAACCCATTCTACTAGACTCTGGCCTAAATTGAGTGTTAAAGGTTGGATTCGGTGATTGAAACCAAGTTCCTTGTGGACACGACCCGTACTTGCCGTTGCTAGCTACAATTGGCACTGTGCACTTGCGGTTATTACAGCTAGTGACTGGCTCCTTAATGAAGTGCCTAACTCCTTCACTACATGGGAGGCCTTATCGACTGCATTCCTGAGCAAGTACTTTCCCCCTGGCAAGACCGCTAAGTTGAGAGCGGAAATCACCTCCTTCTCTCAACGAGGCGATGAGTCCCTTTATGAGGCATGAGAAAGATTCAAAGATCTTCAACACCAATGCACCAACCACGGAGTACCCGACTGGCTTCTAATCCAAACCTTCTATAATGGATTAGACCAGTCCTTGAAGATGTCAGTTGACGCCGCAGCTGGCGGCGCACTTATGGGGAAGTCGATAGAGGCTACGAAGGCCTTATTGGGGGAGATGACCTCCAACAACTACCATTGGGCCAGTGAGAGGACATCCCCGAAGAGGGCCAGCGGGGTCTATGGGATCGACGCTGTGGACTTGCTAGCTAGCAAGGTCGATGCCTTGGCACAACGCTTCAACCGACTTGGGACTCCTCCTGCTGGGAGTTTAGTAGGGGGTCCCTTAGGTGCAATGTTTGAGGTTGGGGCCCTTTGTGAGATTTGTGGTATTCAAGGCCACGTTGCTGCTGAATGTCAATCCACTTTCCCAGGCGTTGAGCATGCCAATGCAATGCAAAACTATAATCAACACCCACAAAATAACCCCTTCTCAAACACATATAACCCCGGTTGGAAAAATCACCCAAATTTCTCCTACCACAAGAACAATCCCATGCCACCCAATACTTCCCAATCACAACCTCTTGGCTTCCAATACAGGGCTCCCTACGCTCCACCTCCATAATAACAGCCAACCCAGCCAAAATCCAATCTGGAGAGTCTTATGGAGCGCTTTATAGCGACCCAAACCAAGACCAATGAGGCATTAGGTGAGTCGGTCAGTCAGTTGGCAGCCAAATTTGAAACTATGACCACTCACCAGAAGATGATGGTGAGCCAGATAGCCCAGATTGCGTAGCAGATGAACCATTTGTCTAGGCCCCAAGGACATCTTCCAGGTCAACCTGAGACCAATCCTAAGGGTCAGATGAATGCTATCACACTGCGAAGTGGCAGGGAGTTAGAGAGTCGTCCTATGCCTATGAGGGAAGCAATAAGGAAGACCGATAATGAGGGTGATGCTGCCAAGGAGGCCCCTATTGAGATTCCCAGTGAGATGGCCCATACTGAAAAGACCCAGGAGGTTAGAGATGAGCCTGTTTCACATCCAGTGAAGCCTTACAAGCCTCTTGTTCCATATCCTCAAAGGTTAGTAAAGGCTAAGGAGAAGCACAAGTATGGGAAGTTTCTCGAAATGCTTAAAAAGTTCCACATCAACATTCCCTTCCTAGAGGCTATTACTGACATGCCTTCTTAAGCCAAATTTCTGAAGGATTTATTATCCAACAAAGGGAAGTTGCTCGAGAATACTACCGTAGCACTCACTGAGTAGTGCAATGCAATTATTCAGAACAAACTGTCTTCTAAGCTTTCAGATCCGGGAAGCTTCTCCATCCGTTGTTCTGTTAGGGGTGTAATTATCACCATAGCACTATGCGACCTTGGAGCTAGCGTGAGCCTTATGCCCTATTCCATATGCAAGAAGCTGTAAGTGGGGGAGCTGAAACCCACTACCATTTCTCTGCAACTAGCTGATAGATCCGTCAAATACTCTTTACGTATTCTTGAGGATATCACACTACAAGTGGGAAAGTTTTTCATACCATGTGATTTCGTGGTTATGGAAATGGAGGAAGACTCCTGTATTCCCATCATACCTGGGTGACCTTTTCTAGCCACTGCGAGAGCAATGATAGATGTGAAGAACAACATGCTTTCTCTTCAAGTAGGGGATGAAAAGGTGGAGTTTAGCTTGCACAAGTTATGGCCTCCCTTACCTCAGGCGACTCGTGCTGTAGAGTCGATGTGTTGGAGAAAGCCCTCAACCAGGAGGCCAAGGCCCAATATTCTATGGAGGATCCACTAGAGGTCGTGTTGGTTGGTTGTTGTGCAACCAACTCTCATTCGGGGGAGAAGGAGGAGTACGCTAGACTCCTCAATGAGTCTACTGCCCATATGCCTAGGCAGTCCCACAGAGGGGTCCTTAGTGTGGAGCAGCCCACCTCCAAGAAAGAAGGGGTGTGCCCACCAACGGTAGAGCTAAAACCTCTACCTTCCCATCTTAGGTATGAATTCCTCGACCCCTCCCATTAGTTTCCTGTTATTGTTAATGCTAAACTGAATGGGCCCCAGTTGGAACAATTGATGGATGTGCTGTATAAGCATAAGGGTGCTATTGGTTATAGTATTGATGATATTAAGGGACTTAGTTCTTCATTTTGTATGCACTGCATCTTTGTTGATGACGGTCATCGTCCCTCCCGATAACCTCAGCGCCGTTTAAATCCCAACATGCAAGAGGTTGTGAAAAAGGAAATTGTTAAACTACTTGATGCTATGATCATCTACCCTATCTCAAATAGTGAGTGGGTGAGTCCAGTTCATGTTTGAGCTAAAAATGTGCTATTTTTAAGGTACTTTTTCACCGACTTTATGCTCGTTTTAATAATATTTTTAAGGTTTTTAATTGATTTTATTTTATTTTGCAGATTTTGAATAAATGCAGAAAAAGGGTTAAATGGCGGAAAAAGTGAGAAAAATAGAAGAATTGTCGAAGGTTGAAGAATCGGGCCAAAAATCGATAAAAACCGGCCAAGGAAAAAGGAAAAAAAGAAGAAAACCGGACCGGCCCGATTCAAACCGGTTCACTTGAACCGGCTACTTAAAACAAACCCCCACCCCTTCGTTTTTCTCTCTCTTCTTTCAGTCTTCCTCTGTTTCTTCTCTCTCCCCGACCCTCGACCCAGAACCTTCATCTTCCATCGCCATGCCCAGTCTTTCTCTCTCTACCCTCCTCATCTACTCTCTCTCTTCCAGCACACCCCGTTCCCGAAACCAGAAACCACCCCCCCCCACGGTTTCACCTTAATCGCCCCATCCCACTACTGTCAACCACGCTGCTACTGCCACGAAGCACCTTCACTGGCTTCCATCTCTTCCATCCACGACACCCCATACGTTTCCTTCATCGCCACCGTCCACATCTACCTCCAGCACATCACAAATCGACGGTCAAGGTGGAAGGAGATTGGGTATTTAAAGATGGAGACGACGCCATAGAAGCCGAAGTTGGAGTTTTAGGTATTTTAGGTAATTAGGATTAGGTTTAAATTCCGTTTTTAGGGTTTAGATTTAGTTTAATTTCGTTTTTAATTTCAATTTCATATTCGAATTTCAGGTTTAAGTTTTCGATTTAGGGTTTCGAATTTTAGTTGTTTTCAGCATTTGAATTCATGTAGCTAGATTTGAATTGTTGCTTTCGAATGGGTATTCAAGGAATTCAGTTGTACTTGTAAGGAGTTTTTGGGTTTATTTGGTTGCGATTTCATTTAGAGTAATTTCGATTTTTCCCTGGTTCAAATCCTCTATTGCGTTCTCTGTTTGGCTTCGAATTAGGACATTGGCTTCGGTTGGCCATGCCGGTTTGCTTTCGATCTCCTCTATTTTGCAATTGAGTTTTCAATTCTGCTAATTTTCCCCTCCCCTGTGCTGATTTCTGGTGTTCTTGTTCTTCGTTTATTTTCATTTTCAGTTTGCTTACATTTTCAATTCCTGCTGCTTTCAATTTCAGTTTTTCGTGGCCTCCTCTTAGTTTAATTCCATGACATAATTAGCCTTAGTTTAATTTCAAACTAATAAAGTGATTTAGTTGTTAGTTGGTTAAACCATGTTTAATTTCAGCTTAGTATGGTTAATTTCAAGTTTAGTTGTTTAATTTGGTTTAGTTGGTAAATTAATATAAGTATTAGTTTAGGTTTAGTTGATTTAGTAAATTAGTTTGTTTTAATGTTTAATGAATTAGGATTAGATGAGTTTGGTTGAATCAGTTCAGATTGCCTTAAATAATTTCACTTAGGTTAGTTAATTAGTTTAAGCATTTTGTTTTAAAATGACCATAATTTCACGTTTTTTCCTGTGGACCAACCCTTAAGTACTACGACTGACAATCGTGAGTATTTGAGGCATCATTTTCCTTTTTCTTTAAGTTATTATTCCATCCCCCTCAAAATCATTCAACAGTTCAAGTAGTCCCTAAAAAGGGAGGGATGACTGTCATTAGGAATGAGCAGGATGAGCTTATTTCGACCAAGACTGTGACTGGGTAGCGCATATGCATTGACTATCGTAGACTGAATCAAGCCACCCGGAAGGATCATTTCCCCCTCCCCTTTATTGACCAAATGTTGGAAAGGTTGGCACGACATTCCTTCTTCTATTATTTGGATGGGTATTCAGTTTTCTTTCAGATTCCTAACCATCCCGATGACCAGGAGAAGACGACCTTCACATGCCTGTATGGTACCTTCGCTTATCGAAGGATGTCATTCGGACTGTGCAATGCCCCTACCACTTTCCAACGCTGTATGACTGTCATATTTTCAGACCTTATTGAAAACACCATGGAGGTGTTTATGGATGACTTCTCCGTTTATGGAGGCACCTTTGACCGTTGCTTAGAAAATTTAACCAAGGTACTTCGTAGGTGCGAGGAAGTCAACCTAGTATTGAATTGGAAAAAGTGCCACTTTATGGTATAAGAGGGGGTAGTACTAGGCCATGTTATATCTGATTGGGGCATTGAGGTCAATAAGGCTAAGGTGGAGGTCATTGAGCGATTGTGCCCTCCTACTTCGGTAAAAGGGGTGCGGAGTTTCCTTAGTCATGCAGGGTTTTATCGCCTCTTTGTCAAGGATTTCTCCAGGATTGCTAAACCTCTAACTCAGCTGCTTGCCAAGGACGCCCCGTTTATCCTTACTGATGAGTGCCATGAGGCTTTTTCAAGATCAAACAGGCATTGATTTCTGCCGCCATCATACAACCACCAAACTGAGATCTCCCTTTTGAAATCATGTGTGATGCTAGCGATCATGCAGTTTGGGCATTCCTAGAACAAAGGAAGGATAAAAAGCCAGTGGTGATCTACTATGCTAGTAGAACACTGGATGAGCCCAGCATAACTATACCACAACTGAAAATAATTGCTTGCGGTCGTGTACACGATGGAGAAATTTAGACCTTATCTCATATGTTCTAAGGTCATCGTGTACACCGACTATTCTGCACTCAAGTAGCTCCTCGAGACGAAGGATGTTAAGCCCCGTCTCATCCGGTGGATTCTACTACTCCGGGAGTTTGATATGGAGATCAAAGATAAGGCGGGGGCTGAGAATGTCGTCGTTGATCATCTCTCCAGGATCATTATTAAAAGCTACAACACTCCCATTGACGATGCTTTCCCTGACGAGCATCTCCTGGCTATCTCATCCGGACGAGCCCCTTGGTTTATCGACATTGCAAACTACCTGGCCTCGGGAGTCGTGCCACATGACTTGTCATCTCATCAGAAGAAGAAGTTCTTCTATGATATCAGGTACTATTTTTGGGAGGACCCATTCCTTTACAAGTTGTGTAAGGATGGGATCTACAGGCGTTGCCTCCTCGAGGAGGAGGTTCAGAGCGTGATTTCTCATGGTCACCACTCTCCATGCGGGGGGCATGCTAGTACCTCCAAGACTGCAGCTAAGGTCCTCCAAGCTGGGTTCTTTTGGCCCTCACTCTTCAAGGATTTTTACATGTATGTCTACTCATGTGATCACTACCAGCGGACGGGGAATTTAGTAAGAAAGAATGAGATGCCCCTTAACTTCATCCTTGAAGTTGAAATTTTTGACGTTTGGGGCATCGACTTCATGTGTCCTTTTCTATCATGGAGGGGCAATAAGTACATCTTTTTCGTTGTAGACTACGTCTCCAAGTGGGTGGAGGCAGTAGCCAGCCCTACTAACGACTCGAGAATGGTGGCCAAGCTATTCAAGCAGATCATTTTTCCTCAATTTCGAGTCCCGAGGGTGCTAATCAGTGACAATGGGACACACTTCATCGAAAAGAAGTTGGAGGCCTTGTTGAAGAAATATGGAGTGCACCATAAGTATGCACTCGACTACCACCGTCACACTAGTGGCCAGGTGGAGATTTCCAACAGTGAAATCAAGTCTATTTTAGAAAAAACGGTTGCGAGATCAAGGAAGGATTGGGCAGACAAACTTGATGACGCCCTTTGGGCCTACCACACGGCCTTCAAAACTCCCATCGGCACCACCCCTTTTCGCCTCATCTATGGCAAGGATCTCCCTATGGAGCTTAAGCATAAAGCCCACTGGGCTACGAAGCACTTTAATTTTGATTTGAAGTCTGCGGGGGAGAAACAGATGTTCCAATTGAACGAACTTGAGGAGATCTGATTGGACGCCTATGAAAGTTCAAAGCTCTATAAGGAGAGGGTAAAGAGGTGGCACGAAATCAGTTTATCAAACAGGAGAGAGTTTAGGGAGGGTGACTTGGTTCTCCTATTCAACTCTAGATTGAAGCTTTCCCTCGGGAAGCTTCGCTCCCGATGGTTGGGTCCCTTCAAAGTGCTAAAAGTTTGCCTTCATGGCGCTATTGAGATCGACACAGATACCACATGATCGTTCAAAGTCAATGACTCTAGGCTTAAACACTACGTTGTTGATGATCCAATTGAGGGAAAGGTCTCTTGTAGCCTCCCCGATGCTCCCTTCGCCTAGGCATTATCCATGTTCAAGCTAAGGACGTAAAACAAGTGGTTCTTGGGAGGCAACCCAAGCTTTACTCCTTTTGAAAAAAAAACAAAAAAAATGAAACAAAAACAAGGGGTGGAACAGAGGTAGCAGAACATTATTTGGGACCTCATGCAGTAAATATTGGAGTTCTTAGGAGGTGTACCAACACTTTATAGGCGCACGGTCATGCAACAGTGATGCACAACCGTGCATCAGTACCCGTAAGCATGCACGATGGGATGCCCGGTTGTGCCCCTCAATCGTGCGCAACAAGGGTGACAACAAGGATACGCACGGTCGAGTGTGCGCCCCATTTCAAAACCAGTTTTCTCTTTCCTCCTCGGCCAGTTCCAACTTAACTTTCTCTCTCCTCGCTCCCGATTTTCGTTCTCCTTCACTGCAGATCAACCCCTCTCTCTTCCATTGGCAACACCACCACTGACACCACCGGTGCCGCCTCCTACCGCCGGCGCCACCCCCCTGCCAGTTCCCCATTTCTCTCTCCTCACTTCTTCATCTCTCCTCCCTTCTCCATCTCTCTTCCCCACCCCCTCCCTCGATTCTCTCTCACTTGAGCCTCTCATCGGTGCAGCATCGACACCCACCAGCGCAGCACTGACACCCACCAGCGCCGCCGCCGGCGCTCTCTCCTCCCTCTCTCACCTCAACACCCCAACCTCTCTCTCTCTCTCTCTCTCCTCCCTTACCCTAAAATCGAACCCCCTCCATTTTCCTTCCATTTTTGGGGCTCTATTGGGTTTGTGCTTGGCCATATTGTGCAACTGGGTGCCTCTTTGGGTCTTCTCAAGCATTGGTTAGGCCGATTTGGGTGTTTCTTGGCTGGAATCACCATGGCTCCCAAGAAACAGTTGAAGTCAACAGCCGCCTCCACTAGCCTGGCTGCAACGGCCCGAGGTAATTCATCTACCCCTCATGTGCTTAACAAATACAATATTGTTTTCATGGATGCCAAACATGCCCGTCGTTATGATGACGTAGTTAGTAGAAATATTTGTGCCCCTAACTACTTGGATGTCGAAATGCTTGCTACCTTGCATCTGTATGACGACCTCCTGATTTTATTGCGTAATCTTGGTTGGGAGCACTTTGTCACATTGCAACAACCTGTCTATGAACGGCTTGTTTGGGAATTCATGAGTTCTTTGGTTGTTGACTTTTCCTGTAAATTTGATGAAGTTAGAGGGTATATCCGCTTTAGATTGTTCAATTACACCCATGAAATGCACCTTATGATGTTTAATGACCTGTTGCAGTTGTCGCTCTTTAGGGCCACTACCCCTACCCATGCTGAGTATAACCAAAAGAGATTTTAGAGTGCCCTTACTTGTTCCGGATGGCAGTATGAGGCGTGATTCACCAAGGCTACGTGGATTTGCAATCCCGTGCTTTGCTACCTCCAGCGCCTCACTGCCAACCATGTTTTTCCCCAAGCTGACAGTCAAAATGGGGTTTGAGAAGGTGAGCTCTTCATTCTATGGGCGGCCTTGAATAGAAAGGTTGTTAACACTAGTGCTTTCATTGCCGACCACCTCGATGAGCATGCTAAATCCACTAAAGAGGTTATCAGTGATGGTGGTATCATCACAGCCTTGGCTAAGGCTTTGGGCTATGGCGCCCAAGTTGACACCTTGAGCATCTTGTATCAACCGGGCCACATTGATCTCATCACGTGCATCAACATAAAGCTTTTTAAGGCACTTGGCGGCGGTCAGTTGTGGCTCAATCACCTTGGTCGTGCCCTTTTTCCTCTACCTAACCGGACCAAGACCACCATCACTCGCCTTTCCAACCTCATTTATAATAATGATGAGGATGGTGCGTCTGGGGGCGAGTTAGATGACGATGGTGATGATGGTAGCAATGATGATGTTGAGGAGGTCCCTCACGATCAACGGGACGGCAGACGGGTTCCAGAAGGCCTTCGAGCTGGCACCTTTCTTCGAAATCGTGTTTCTTGTGTGCATCTCTAGAACTTGGCTTGACCCTCTTTGAAATCGCCTTTGTCTTGTGTTTAATGTTGATGTGATTGAGGCATTTGTTTGATTTTTAAGCCACATGGGCCAAAAAGCCACCTAGTGCATCTATAATCCCTTTGCTAACCCCTTGAGCCTTTTTCCCTTTTGACTTCATTCACCTAATGTCTACCAGACCCTTGGCCTTAATTGAACAATCCTTCCCAACGCCAAGTTAGTAGAGCAAGGGAGTGATTTGTATTCATTTTGGGGGTTATGCTTATGGTTGCACCCCATTGGGCTATTTTGGCTATTTCTGAGTTTTACAGGAGTGGGAGTTTCAATTCCCCTATGACCTATGCTATTCAATTCATGCCCCCTCTTCTTCAAAAACAAAAAAAGAAAAAAAAAGAAAAAAAAGGTCTTACCAATAAAATGGTTGGCATAGGAAGTCTCATTCAGAATGCAAAAATAAAGTTTTACTCCCTCTCCTTGTTACGCTTTGTTGAGGATAGTGGCGGCAGTTGTGTTTTGGTTTGGGGCTACTTTTGATTGTTCTCTACTTGGCTATTCAGCTCCTCATACCCAAATCATGAGCATCCCTTTTCCACTTGGATCATAGCCCCGTTACAACCCTCGAAAAGCCCTCATGATTTACATTTGAGAATTTGACTTCATTGGTGGAGAATTGAGGTTTTCTGCCAAGCTTATGGTAGCTTGTTTACACAAGGGGTGGTTTTGAGTGATCATTGCTAACTTAAACACAAGAGGAAAGCATTTCCAATTCTGCACCTATAGTGAGGGGGAGCCTTGGAGCAACGGTAAGCTTGTCTCCGTGTGACCAAAAGGTCACGGGTTCGAGCCGTGAAATCAGCCACTGACAAAGTTAGGTTAGGTTGTCTACAACTCACCCATTGGGGTGCGGCCCTTCACCGAACCCTACGTGAACGAGGGATGCTTGTGCACTGGGCTACCCTTTTTTTAGTGAGGGCATGCTAGTCTAACTAGCTCACCAACAATTTAGGGAGACTGGGCATTTCTTAGAAACTCAATAAGAGGAATTTACTCTTGCATTATGGTCTAACAATTCACATGTGCTCGGTATTGGTAAAATTGATTTTTGCCCCCATTAAGTCTTGTAGTTATGAGTTTCCATCCCTATTGATCTTGTTGTCACCTCTTGCCTGAGGAGGATGACACACAGAGGCGAATCCTTCCCCTTTGATCTGGTGATTGGTTGACGTGCTTGAGGACAAGCAAGTGATAAGTAGGGGGGAGTTTATTAACCTCGATTTTGACTGGTTTTTAACCCTAATTTAACCCTTGTTTGTCCACAATCTATTGACTAACCTTGGCTACAAGAAGTTGAATGCACCCTCATTAGCTCATTTTATGCTTACGAGTAGTGCTTCTCAGTTTTTAAGGTGTCTTGCCCAGAAATGTGAACGTTCTACCCATCCTGTCGAAAAGGGAAGCTTTAGGAATGAAATCCCAGGAAGATCGAAGGTTTAATGAAGCCCCGAAGACCACAAGAATCAAAACTGGGGACTGCTGCAGGCGCACGGTTGCTTGCAGGGTGCGCACAACCTTGCCTTGAAGCCAGAAGCTAAGCGTTGTTGGGCGCACAACCGGGCGTTTCAACCATGCTACAACCAAGAGATGCACGGTTGACCGTGCGTACACGCATGACCGTGCGTCATTTAATTTCTCGCGACTTACTCATTTTTGTTGCAGCGGTTGTGGTATCTTAGGTTTTTGTTACGAGAGACTTCTCTGGGGGGCGATTTTGAGGGTTCTTACTTCGAATACCTTGGCATCATTCTAGACTTTATTCTCGTTCTAAGTTCTTGATTTTATTTGGGATTTGTGGATTGATTATGCCAACCAACTAAAGTACGTTTCTTCTCTCTCTTTGGTTTTCTATTAAGGTTTGCATCTTTGATCATGGTTTTGATTTCTTGTTTGTAATTGGAGTTGTTGAGATGATTAGAGGCTAAATTCGTTGTCTTGGATTAGGTGTAGCCCTCATTGTGCAATTTGGAATCATGTTCTAGGTTTCGTAAATAAACGCCCACGTTTATAACTAAACTCTCACTTAACACGCCAAGTGTTCGATGAATTATCTGAAAGGGTTGAATTCTTGTTCTTAAGTTAGGGTTTAGGTGATCAACGAAAGTTGAATCCTTTACTTAGAGCTGCTTTGTGAGCAATTGGATTTGTCAACATGAAAATAGTTAGGGGTCCAATTGAGAATATTGGGTTATTTAATCCTATGGTTTTTTGATTCCTGTTTCATGAAAATAGTTTACTAAGATCGCTTAACTAGTCTAATGACCTTCGAGAGAAGGCGTAGATGCGCTTTAATTAGTAACCATTCCATTTCAGTTATCTGTGTGGGTTGAATTGCATGAC